>JAYRBT010000018.1:2507041-2537948 GCA_036023395.1 Myiotriccus ornatus | reverse complement strand
CAGGATTCCCAAGGACAGGATGCTCAGGGCTCCCAGGGGCAGGATTCCCAAGGACAGGATGCTCAGGGCTCCCAGGGGCAGGATTCCCAAGGACAGGATGCTCAGGGCTCCCAGGGTGCCCTGCCAGGGGGTTCAGTCCCAGGCTGAGCCCGTCTGTGGGCACAGGGCGGGCCCCACCACGGTGCTCCAGGTGATCCCGGGGTGACTCGGAGCCGGGATCCAGCCACTCTCTCCCAGCTGGAGAGCTTCTCTTTCCAGTCCCAAGCCCAGCAGGTCACCCAAGGGATCGTGCTGAGCAAACTGATGGGGCTGGTTCCGAGGCTGGCGAATGTGCAACAGGATATTTCTTTATATTTAAGAGGCATCAACTTGCTACTTCCACGTTTGCCTAATAAAATTACATACTAAGAGTCAATACTACTTCATGCTTAAAATCTACAAGGAACTAACGGCAAGTACTCTACTCTCTAGGTCAATAAAGATTATAAATAATAATAAAAAAAAAGTACCATGGTGGCTCAGTCCAAAACTTTACCATGGGTCAGCCCCGTGATAATAAGTTCACAAACAGCTGCTGAAAAAGAAAACCCAGTTTCAGCTCCATTTAATGACATTTCAGGTAGAATCACCAAAGGATAACGTTGCACTACATGGTAATGCACATCGAATTAAAGGGTGTCATCAGTGGCATGCTGACAAGTGAACCATGAGGAGATGGTCTGGAAGGATGGGAGAGAGGAGCTGTTGTGGCTCAGCTTTGGGAAAGGAAATGAAACCAGGGCTGGTCTGTGCAGACCTGCAGCGTCCCGGGGCAGGAAAGGGAGGTGCAGCAGTTTACAGGCCCCACAGATCTGCTGGATTTAGCCAACAAAGGAGAAGGTGTGTAAGGAAAATTAAAGCCCATCTGTGCCAATCAAAAGTGTGGAAAGGTGGGTGGGAGGCTCACTGTGGAAATGGTCATTAGCAAAGATCAGGGGACATTCGGAAGGATTTAAAAAATGGCACAGGAAGCGTCTATGTTAATATTCCTCAACTCAAACCCTCTGGTGCTGAATGTAAAGATGAAAATCCCAATGCTAATTACCGAGCATGATCTGCACAGGTTGCACGTGGTGGTGGCAGCAAATGAGGTGTCCTGACAGCGAACTGACAATTTCCCTGCTCTCGTTCAGAAAAATGTCCATTCCCATGACAAGGATGAAAATCAATTCCAGTGCATTCCCAGTCACCTTGTTCCTAACGGCAAAAGGTTTCTTGATGCAGTAGGTAAAAATGTACATCTTTAAGTCCTTCTACTTAGCATGTGTTTGTGGTTTATTTTACAGCAAAGCCAGGGTTAGAATACAAGCCACGGAGAGTTTCTGCCTGGAGCACGTGGACCCCTTCCTGGGGGGATGTACTCCAGCCACATGTGGAGGAGGTTCTGTTAGTTCCAGTTACCCATACAAAAGTGTCTTTATAAATAACATCATGCAGCTGCAGTTGGCCCAAGCTGATGCTGTGTCACGTCAGGTCCTTGCGTGAGCCAGTCCACATCCGTCAGCATCCCACGGTGTGGAAAAGGAACGGCTTCTCCTCTGCTTCCTCACAGCTGCTGTGGGCAGCACAGGGCCCAGGGGAGTCCATCCCTTTAAGGCTGCTTGTCCCAAGAGGGCCCGTGCGTGGGGCTGTGCCGCACGGGGAGGAGGTCGTAGTGCCCAGGGATGTGGCTGTTCCTGGGAAGGTCGTATGGATTCTGCAGGTAACTGGCACTCCGACTGCGGCCGTCTTGGACTATGCTGACAGTGGGCTCTGGGGGGAGCAAGGGAAACTGGGTTATGGCAACCAGCAGCGCTCCCAAAACCAGTTACTGTCCTCGTGTGTTTTGCCCAAGCGCAGGACATCGGCCTCCCAGACCATCTCACCCCCCTTCAGGCAGCACAGGAGGAGCAGGGAGGAAAGCACCAAACAGGACGCAGGGAATGGCTGGAACTGTGTCAGGAGAGGGTTAGGCTGGATATCAGGTAAAGATCCTTCCCCCAGAGGGTGGTGGGACACTGAACAGGGTCCCCAGGACAGTGGGCACGGCCCCAAGAGCTCCAGGAGGGTTTGGACAACGCTCTCAGGGACAGGGTGGGATTGCTGAGGTGTCCTGTGCAGGGTCAGGAGTTGGACTCGATGATCCCTGTGAGTCCCCCTTTCAGCTCAGGATACCACAGCTCTTAGCTCCCCAAATCAACACCCCAGTGCTCAGGCCTTCCCCCCACTGCCAGTGTCTCCCTGCCCTGTGCCGAGTCCAGGCTCCTCGTGTCAGGAAGGCAGAAAAGCAGCCTCTACACTGAACTCCCCAGCTGCTGGAGCAGCCCCCGTGCCACCCACTGCTTACCAACTTCGTAGATGTTTTTATTGGCTGTGGATGAAGTTGGCATTTCGGAATAGGGGGCCTCCCTGTGCCCAGGCGATTTCATTTCCACGTAGCTGCTCTCGGAGTGTTTGCAGGTTAAAATGGGGGGGTCTTTAATGGTGGCGTAGGGGTTTTCACTGCTGTTCAGGGAACAAGTGCTGGAGCTGCACACGGACTCTTTCATGTAATCTGCAAAACAAGAGCGGGGTGGGAGCGTCAGGGTCGTTAGCTTAACTCAGTTAATTACAACTGAGCCTCTGCAGGAAGGCTGGGGGTGACAAGGGGACAGGGGGGAAGGAGGATCCTCGACGCATCCAGCACAGACACCCGGCGCTTGTGCTCTGGGTGTTCCAGACCATTGCATCCACAACTCACTGGCAGGAAAGAAATGAAAACCTGCTCAGCACCGAAGGTTTTGCTGTAAAAGGTCCTAGCTGTCGTTTACTGCAATCTTTAATTAGAGGTGGCAATGCCTTCCCTCCCTCCCCTAATTCCTAAGGAGCCGTGTTTAACCCCGCACGGGACCACGAGTCGGCTCTGCAGGCAGGACCTTCTGCTGGGACTGGGGCTGCTGGGCCAGCTGCAGGGTGAGTGTCCCGGGGCTTTGGGCACATCCAAGGCCCTGTGTTGGAATGCACAGCTTTGCCACAGGCTCAGAACTGCACCAGCGCAGCCTTCGCGTGTGCGGCCCCTGAGAGCGCCGGGTTCGGGGTCATCCAGCATCCTACAAGCTGGAACACTTGGGTTTCCACAGGGGGGGACAGTCCTCTGTCTGAGCCTCACTTTTGCTCTGCTTTTTCCCCCTCCTTGCTGCAAACATCTCCTGCTCCTCTCCCCTGGGCTGGAGAGGAGGAGACGGTGACGGAGGCGCTACGGGGGGGGAACAAGGTTGGCGTGAGAGCTGCGACCACCAATCGGTGACCCTGGCTGGGCTGTGCCAGCCTGCTGCAAGGTACAGTGCCAGTCTTGCTTCAAAAAAATAAAAAACAATAGAGAATAAATAAGTCTTAACATTGACAGTCAAGAACGTGCCATTGCTGCTGTGTGCATCCTGCTGGGCAGTGCCAGTAATTTAGAATTAGAGCGATGCAATGAAAGATGAGGCATTTTCTTGTGCTGGGTTACAGTACAAAGGCAGATCCTGGTATATATGAAATACTCCCGGTGAAATAGTGGGACTTGCAAAATAGCTGCAATCCCAGCTGCCCCCGCTGTCTAGTATGGGAGACAAAAAGAGAAATTCAGGTTAAGAAATGACAGACAACACGACATCGCTCCTCCCTTACAAACCTCGTCTCCGAGCCCCATCCTGCTCCCTCACTCGCCAGGTTTGCTCTGCTGGGTGTGATTCTCCCTCCACCAGCTCTGGGGTTGTGTCTGTGTGTCCATCACCCCCTGGGCCTGGTGCCCCTGGCCTGGGTTCAGCCCTGAGCGAGGTGCCAGGTCGTGCCCCACCAGCTGCACAAGGGGTTGCCTTTCTGGCCTCCGGTTTCAGGGACACGGCAGGTGCGGAGAGCCCTGAGCTGTGGGGTCAGTGACACCAGCTCCGCTGCACACAAACCAGCAGCACGGGCTGGACCATTGTGGGGGAGGCTGGCAGAGGCCCTGGCACCACTGCAATGGTAATTTAATAAAACTGAGAACCTCCTCATCTGACTTCAGCCTGGGTGAGATCAGCAGTGCCTTTGCTTCCAAGTGAAACGCCTGGTGTGGTACATCACAGCAGATGGGAACCAAGGAACACCGGCATTCCCTGGCTGCTGGACACAGGGTTTGGCCCTCTGGCTTCACCAACCCCCTCCCAGTACAAGTCAGGGGAAAACTGCCCCATCCCCATCCTTCTACAGGGCGATGGAGCAACCCTGGGAGACCAAAGGCTCCTGCACATGAGGGAGCTCAGTGTTGCTGGCCTTTGTTCTCTGTGTGTGACTTAAATTCAGGTGCCAGAGTCTGGGATCTGTTCGTGTGAGAGGTGAGGAGACCACGGACAAAGACTAACAAATGAATCAATCAATTAATCAAAATCTTTGGAGTGAAAAGACCTATTTGGACTGGGCTCCAGTCTTCAGTCACTGGGGGGGTTGTGCATGAGTGAACTCTCTCACGTGGACAAGGAGCCAGAGTGGGAGCACTCACTGCTTCAGGGGCACAGCTGGAGGAGGAGAGACTCATTCCTGAGGCTTTTATTGCATTCTCAGCCAAAGAAAGGCTCAGCTCTACCTGGCAGCAAGTTACAGCTCCTGGTGGCTACTGCAGGTGTGTGGTGCTTGTTAGGAGAGCCTGGGCAGCATTCCATGAGCCAGCTCTATGTTTTGGGGCGAGAGAGGGAGATGTGACAAACTTCCTTCTCTGTCTCAAGCTGTGCTGCTGAGATTTTCTGGGGCAAAAGGCAGGATCCTCCCCGTGCCCTGAGTGTCACTACAAAGCATTCCCTGTCGGCACCACGGCTGGGAGGGAACAGATCAGACCAGAGCTGGGCTTAGAATAATCAAATGTCAATTATAAAGGACTGATGGCTACTACAGCAAAAAAGGGCCGAGGGAGAAATGCTGCTCCTGCAGAGCTGTGTTGGGTCAGTGCTGTTTTATTTATGGAATTGGGCACATTGGAGCTGGCACAGGCAGATATCCCAGCACATCAGCTATTTTACTGAGTCCAGCTCAGCTACTTTTACCTTCCTAAGCTCAAATTCACCTGCCCTGCTGCCAGGGCTGACACCCCTGCCAGGCAGGTGTCCCTCAGCACCAGCCCTGCCCTTGCCAGGGCCCTGCTGGGAGACACCAAACCCCGCTGGGGCTGCCCAGACTCGTTTGGCCTCTCCCAGGAACTGCCTTTCCCCAGAGGAGATTGGGAAACAACATGCCCAGGAGCTGATTCCCCCTGACGTAAACGGGAGCTCCGTGTCTAGCCTGGGATCAGCCCTCCGCTCTGGATACAATAAATCTATTTTATGGAGCACCAGCCTATGTTTGGGAATGTGCTGCACACCAGGGAGTCATCAGCCCACCAGAAACCCTCTGTGCAGGATCCTGGAGAATGTAAGGGATGGAGGAGCAGCTGAGTTACTCTGTTATTAAGGTAATTTGGGGATAATTAAGAAGTCTGGCATCGATTGTCAGATTTCATTTCGTGAATTAATTTAACCAGGACAAGGGTGTTTAGAAATTCTCAGCCCGTGGCGCTGCAGGCCCTGTGTGAGCTCTGGCCACGCTGCCTCCTCCTCCTCCCTGTACCCACAGGGAGCTCTCGTGGAGGGGGAAGCTCAGCTCGAGCCGTGGCACTGTCACCACAGTGCTCACTGGAAGCACTGGATCAGCTGGACTTCCAGAGAAATATGGGGAATATGCTCTCATTTTGCAGTCCCTGCCTTCTGTGTTGCCTGGATACCAATCCCCAGACCTTCGGAGGGTTTATTTTTGTTAGCAGGGACTGGAGATGTCCCTCCCACAGACTGGGTTCCTCTCTTTTGCCCTGAATTTCCCCTGGCATCCTAATGACAAGCCTTGGAACCTGCTGCCCCGTCGGCAGTGCCGAGGGAAGGTGCTGCACACAGGTAGAACCTGCTGTTCCTGTTACTCAACCCCGTTAGGGATGCCGTGCCTTGCTGGCTGCTGTCCCTGTCCTGCCCAGCCCTGGCTGCTGCAGGGACAGGAGCACAGCCAGGGCTCAGTGCTGCTTCCCAGAGTGACAGGAGTGGGGACACATCCTGCACAAACCCCAGATGAACCAGGCTGAACGAGATTAGTGCTTCCAGCCCCAGGAATTTTCCTGGCTGTTGTGCAAAGAGTAGGTTTATTTTCCTTGAGATGTTACTGCCTTGAGGTCACATTATTCCACCAGTGCATCAGCACTCATTTAAAAAACTACTGCTAAAAAATAGAAAAGGACTCAGCTGCAAGGAAAAGCTTGGAAATGGTGTCACTGAGCACCATGAACAGGAAAGAAACTGCTCAGAAACCTGCTCTGGAAATCTCGTGATGCCACCGCTGTGGCACCCAGCCCTGGCTGCCCGAGGGCTCCTGCTGCTGTCAGACACTGGGAGCGACCCTGGCAGACCCAAACCTCCGTGCCTGACCCCCTGCACCTCCCCTGGCAGCATTCCCTGTGCCAGGCTGCACAGGAACAGCCCTCTCCTGGTGTCCTGCTCCGGGACAGCCCCAGCCAGCCCCGAGGGGAACGGGCTCTGGTGTCCTCAGGGACCTGGGGAAGGGGGTGCTGGGCCAGGATCACCACAGCCTGACCTCACCCCGAGCCCCTGGGCCCCCTCCCGGGCTCTGAGCTGCTCCAGGGGCACCAAACACCACTTTCAGTGGCAGCATAAACTTTCCCCAGTTGGACCATCCTGGTGGGAGAAGAGTGGATGAAAGCAGATGGAAACTAAGCCCCCGCCCGCCAAGTCTTTCTGCTGACAGGATCCAACTGTCTGGGACTGGGAGTTTCTTTCCCTCCATCTTTCGGAGGAATTTGGTGAGTCAGGGCTAACTCTGCACCTGGCAGGGCAGGAAGAGCTGCAAGCTGAGCATGGGGCACATTCCCAGCTCCTTTTGGGAGGAATTCTCCCAGGACTGGGGGTGCCCATGCTGCCCCAGGCAGCTGAGCAGCACAAAGAACCCCCCAGCTGTCCTGATGTGGCTTCTGGGCCTGATTTGTCCATTTATAAGGAGATGAACATGTAAAAGAAACGCTTCAGATCCTAAATAATAAGCAAAATATGTAGGAACAGAAAATATATTTCACAGTTCCCTGTCCCTGGGATCCTTTTCCTCTATTCCTGCTGGTTCCCCTCTGTGTGACTGTGCCTGTGGATGGGAGCTCCTGCTGCACGTGTTTCAAGCAGCTTTTAAACCTTGTAAACACAGCAATTTACTTTAAACTAATGAAACTAATAGTTCCATGTAAAGAGAACAGCTAGCTATAACGCAGTAAGACTTTTCTTCTGAAAAGGAGAATCACTGAAGTAGCAGTGGACTGAGTATATTGTACATAATATATATCATGTATGTACATAACCCTTTTAGTATTTTAATTTTAGCTTTATTCAGACAGACTGGGTCATGGGTTGTTGGTTTCCATGTGTTTCTGTGCAGCATGGGAATGTTTAGCAAATATTGCACCATTGTATTTTGAAAGCAGCAGCTACAAAGATATTATTGATCTCTAGGCTGGTCACTGCTCTGTGTGAGGAACAGCTTTTGATATCCCTGGTTAGTTCAGACAAAGGTGTGGCTCTGGAGCAGCTCAGGCTGGCAGAGCAGGGGGTGTCTGGCACCCAGCTGTGTGTGAGGGCACCACTGTCCCCAGGACTCATCCAGCAGCAGCTCCAGGACACTACTGTGGTACCTCCCTCCTTGGCTGATGGACATTCCAGGCATGAACAGACACAACAGCCCTGGATTCACATCAAGGACCTCGGCCTGAAACCTGCCCATTCCCCACGAGAAAGATTCCTTGCTCCACCTTCTGGAGCACAAGTTCCCTGTGCTCAAGCCCAGCCCAACCTGCCAGGAGCTCGTGGGAACCACCGTGCCAAGTGCTCCCATGCCCAGGCATAACTGGAATGTTTGGAATGTAAACCTTGGGGACAAGTGAAATGTCAAACCAGCCGGCCCTGTGCTCAGGACTCATCCCTGATCCCGTTTTAGACCTGTCCTGGAGCCAGTGCCCGGAACTCCTCCTGCCATGAGGGGTCAGTGACCTCAGGGAGGGCTGTTCTGCTCCACATCCCTCGCAGCAAAGGGCACGAGGCAGGGCCAGCTCGTTTTCTGGGGGCTCTGCCTAAACTCAGGGTGGCCAAGAGCAGGGAAACACCCCGCTCTGTCCTCAGCAGCCGCCACCAGATCCCTGTGGGTGGCCAGTGGGTCCTACAGGAGTGTCCCCTGCCCAGCCAGCTCCGCCTGCCCCTCCTGCCCTGCCTTGTGCTGCTGTGCCAGGCAGGAGCCTGTGGCCCTGGAAGCCCTAATCCCTAACTCACGGCCCCAGGAGTGCTGCCAGCAGGCAGCCTGTGTGGGTCATGGCTCTGTCCCTGTCTGTCTGTCCCGGCCACTGTCCCAGGTGCTCCTATCTCACCTCTTCTAGGACACCCTCCTCACACCTGGCAGGGTTCTGCAGCACTGGATACCATACCTTTGAAGCTTTTTTCCATTATGTATGTGTTCTGACGTCTATCCATCCCACAAGCACCTGCATAAAAATGATATATAATGGAAAACAAATAAATATTTATGTAAATTGGATTGCTTTGACTACTGAGCAGCATATATTCTTCCCCCTGAACTGTACATCGAGGCCCTCATTTAGGGAGGCTCTAAAGCACATCCTCAGCTGTGAGCACACCCTCAGCTTCAGTGGGGAGCCTGTGCATGCCTAGAATTCTGCATGTGCTTAAGAGCTTCCCTGAAGGGAGGGCTTTCCTGCAGCAGGGTTACCAAGAACAGCCATCCACCAGGAGATCAGGAAAAAAATCATCTGCTGGTACATTCATGACTGAAACACTGGCTTGGATTAGGGAAAGAAGCCTGAAACGTGTCCTTTCCGACCTGAGTCTGCAGGTTGTGTTGCATCACCCTGTGACTAATTTTAGGCTTTGTTTTGTTCGTGGACAGTGGGTTATTTGACTCACAGCCTTAGGTCTGAGGTGTTCACAATCTGCTTGAATTACCCACTACAACTTGGCTCATAAATTTGCACAGTTCAGGAACTGATGTGACAACAGTCCCTGAGTGTCCCCTGTGGTCTGACAGTGCAGAGACCTGACAGCAACACCTGTGGCTCCACAGGAACTTGCTGTTCCTCATGGAAGAGGACACAGAAGGGGATGGGAACCTCTTCCATTTCCACTGCTGTAGATTACCCTCGATATCAGTCAAGAGGCAAATCTAATGCAAGCCTTTAAATCTCTTTAACTATAGAGTCTGGTATTTCTTATTGACTCGGAAAATCAATACAGATTTGGTTACTGAGAAATGTCTTCGTGGCTTTTGGTATTCCCAGTCAGGTAACTCAGTTAGGCTGGGAAAAGAGCCCTGCAAACAGTGTGTCCCAGAGGCTTCCCAGCTGTTTGTCCTTGAGAGTCCTCTGGTCTCTGCAGAAAAGTTGTCACAGCCACGGGCAATGCTGTTACCAGTGCCTTTATCATCACACCTTTGGGGGTTTTTTTCTGCTAAATAAGGAAAATGACTAAATTAGACAATAAATGTGTTAGTGGCGAATCAAAGACAAAGCCAGCCCTCTGCTCTGGCTCTCAGAGCCCATCCCTGAGCACAGGAGGAGCTGGTGGTGCATGGCTGGCTCCCTGCGATGGGCTCTTCCCCTTCGGACCCCCAGTCCCCCGGAGCATCTTCTGCTCTGTTTTCACCTCTGATCCCCAGCCAGTTCCTGATGCAGAGGGCAAGGCTGGCAGGGAGGTGTGGGGAGCTCTGTCACACAGCAGGATTAGCTCAGTGCTGTTTTCCTGCCCTGCCTTCTGGCAGGGCAGAGTCCCAGGCGAGGAGGATGCAGCTAATTCATCCCTTGGCTGCCATCCAAGGGGCTGGGGCTCCCTTTCCCAGCAGTGGAGCTCCCCGAGGTGATCACACATCCTCCTGCCAGGGCTGAGCAAATCTCCAAGGGCAGGAACACCCAGGCAGTGTTTGGGAGCTTCACATGGTGCCTCCAGCAAGGAGAACTCACACCAGGCTGGAGTGGGAGCAGCTGGAGAGCTCCCGACAGGTCACGGGGCTGTGGCAGGGAAGCAAAGGCGACCCAGGCTGACCCCTGGGGAGGACATTGCTCTTGGGAGCCCCACACGACCCTTCCCAACCTATTCCCTGTAATTCTGCCTTCAGTTTTCTCTTTTATCTGTTACAATACTGTGGGTTTATGACCCATTTCTGTGTATTCACTGCGCTCCTCGGGAGGTAAAATGAATGATGGACACGTTATTTTTTAACCTGCAGAAGTCATTAATGTGGAAAAGTCCTAAACAGGCCAGGAATGTGGCATTTTATGGAAGTCCAGGTTTAACTCTGAAGCTAAATTATCTGCTGGGTGAAATCAGAGTCTCGGCTGGAAATAATTTTCCACACCTCTTGGCTTTGAGAAAAACGCAAAGTCAGCTGTGAATCAAACTTAGTGGCTTTGGTCCTTTGGAATAAATTCAGCTTCGAGTCCCTCATGATGGGCTGCAAATCACACTTTAGTCTCTGCATCAAGGAGTGCTGTTAAAGAACCATTCCACACAGAGCCATTTTTGCTGCTGTGCCCAGCACTGCAGCCAAGGAGCACAACAGCCCTCCCTGAACTCAGGACGTGGTTCAGGAGTTTTGACTCCCTCGGGAGAGGAGCTGGAAGCTGCAATCTGCCACTGCTCGGTGCAGACTGGACTGGAGCACGAGAGATCTGTCAGAGAATTCCTGTTCTGCAGCAGGAGGTGGAGAACAGAGAACGCAAAGACAAACCCCTCCTTGTAACTAGGACTGGGCTGCCTTGGGACGGCAGAGACACACAGGGAGGTGACAAAGCCGCCTCTTCTTGGCACCAGAGTCCCCAAACCCTGATCTCTCAAGGCCATGTCCATGGGAATTAGTTGTGCTCATCCCTAGACCCCAATTCCCCTGAGCAGACACGACCAGCTCTCTGACAAAGCCCCATATTTGAAGCTCACAAGCAAACGTGCCAGCAGCAAAATACAGGCTTTGTCCTCACATTCCCCACTTGGAAAGAACATGAACCTGGCAGACAAAGTCCTGCAAAACAGGTAGAACACCTGCAGGCTGGTGAGACCCACTGGAATTAAGAAAACTCCTTACGATTGTGGGTTTTAGAGGATGAGAGTTAATTTTCACATAGATATTCCTACAATTACCTTTCCCTCAACTATAATTAATATTCAGGACACCTGCAAATTCTAACAAGCCTAGAGGTGTCTCTGTGAGCCTGATGCTCCTCATCTGGTGGCTCCCATCCTTTGGGAGGGGTTGCTGGCAGGGGGGTGACCAGAAGAGCTGAAGGTTTCCGTGCATTCCAAATTTCTCGGCAACGTCTCCTCCATCTCCCCTTAAGTTCTCCCCCACCTCTCGCTCCCTTACACCTCTGCTCTCCAGGACCTTCCAGGGTCACAGCACAGGAGCTGTGCTGTTGTCCTAAGCTGTTTTAACTCTTTTTGACTGAATCCAGCCCTGCCCAGCGCTTGGCTGCTCCTCCAGAACACGACCTGGGGCGCCCGTGTCGTAATCCTAAAGCTCAAAGTGGGATGAGAAGGTGTGTCATGTCTTTAACTGCGGTACTTCCAAGCCCAGTTTGAAGGTCAGGATCCCCCCTGTGACCTCACTGGGCTTCACTCATATTTTGTGTTTACAACCCAACACTGAAGATTTTCACTTCTTTTCTGAAATCTGCACAGGTGGAACCTGCAGCTTTTATTGCACCAAAGCAATACCAAGAAATGGAAACATTTTACAGTTTCATGTAAAAACGGCCTTGATCTGAGCAGGGATTCAACATTATGAAAGTCAGCACGAGCAGGCATTCATTCTGCTACTGAAGAGGAGGAAAAAAACCCTCATTTTCATCAATTACTGTGAAAAAAAAAGAAAGAAAAAGGTATCCTGGATGCAAAATGCCATGGGAAAAACTGAGTGTTGTGCTGGAGACCACTTAGCTAAAAGCTGAAGTATTTAGCACTTCTTACTGCAGAGGCATTTGGCATTGCTCCTGCTGGTAAAATAAAATGCATGAATGCAGGACAGATGTGGCACACAGGGAGCTCAGGACACAGCAAGATAAACACAAATAAAGCAAATAAGTGTGCAAAAAAAAAAAAAAGGCAGCAAAATGGTAAAAGGAAAATTAACCTGATTTGAGGAGCATTTGGAAACCCTGACACGCCCTCGTCCCCCATGTCATGAACAGATAAGCACAGCAGCAGCTCTGCAGGTTATTATACAGAAGAAAACATTGATGGTTTTGATGATGAGAAGGTTTTGCACTGAAGCTTGACAGGTTTGTGATTTTCCTGATGCAGGGAAGGCCCGGTCTCTGGAGCGAGGCCTGGGGTGTGCCAGGAGCAGTGACAGCACGGGCTGCCCTGGGCTCGTCCTGTGCCACGTGAGCTGAGAGATAGCTGACCTTAAAAATCCCATAATACCCCTTAATGCTACACTTTCCCCCCTACAGCATATTTTCAGTAAGGTATCAGTAATCCCAGTTAAAGGAAAGGGCAAACTGCAAGTGCTCGGATAGGAAAACAAATAGCATCCAAAGCACTAAATCTGGGCAGGATTTTGAGCTAAGAGCTGCTAAAAAACCTGTTAAAACTTAAGCCAGGGAGAATAAACCCAGGAAAGGCAATTAAACTTCACTCTTGGCTTGGCTGCACCGGTTGGTGGTTGAGAGTTGCCTGAGAACTGGGCAGGGTGTGATTTACTGGGAGATGAGGGTGGATCGCACGCCCCAGCTCCCATGGAGGCTCCACACTTCCATCATCATGCCAGCATTTAGTGCTAAGCTTTATTAAGCATGAAAGAAAAGGGAGAAAAAAATCCCAAATTTGAATTTTTAATGTCCTCAGTCAGTCCTTAAAAAAAAACATTTATGGAGTAGATGATAGTGATTCAACCCAGCAACCCTGGAAGGGAGACTGGAATGAATATTGACTCTGCTCTCCTGGTCTGTGGTTTGTGGTAAAGGAAACAATTCTCCATCTTTCACTGCTGGCAATTCTGATGGTGAAATAAAGACAACACCAATATTCATCATTATTGTTAATGCCTTTAGGAAAGGCTGACTTGGATCTGGAATTGCTCTAAAGTCGACTAAGGTGATTAAAGTGTTTAAAAATTACTGACCTAGTTCATTCAGATAGCTGTAGGGTCTCCAGTCTGCAGTTTCTCTGTCAAGGATTTTGTTACTGAGCTGTTCAAAAAGTATGATAACGGGTTAATGCTGGAAGAAACAGACAGTTCCCACCCGAGACTCCAGCCCAAGGACGTCAGGAATAAAAATGGGAGATGACTGTTACCTTGGCCTCACATGTCAGCCCTTTATCTGTGTGAGTTCGACAGTTGTTCACTAGCATTAGGGAAAATCACAAAGGAAAGTCACTTCACCAAGCAATGAACACAAACATGCTGGAAAACACAGGATTTCCTTGAGTACCACGACTTGGACGCCTGTGGCCGTGGAGTGACATGCTGGCAGCTCCACAAGAACTAACGGAGAGGGATGGATCAAACCCACCTACATCAGCATGCAAGGAGGGGCTGCTTGCAACTGAGGGGATCTGCTGAGACATCTGTGTGTTCAGTGACGAGAGATGGGATGGTGACAGAGTTCTCTCAATTCAAGGAAAATAACTTTGGCAGCAGCGAAGCACAAAGGCCTGTGCGGATCTGCCAGCGAGGAGAGGAGCCCAGGGCTGCCAGCCAGATGTGGCTGCTGGAAAAACACCTCTCCCAGCGCTGGCAGCTGGGACCCTCTGTGTGCCTGAGGCATGGAATGCACACATCCCACGCTGCCGTGGTGGGAATGCCTGGAAAAGGCTGCTGGTGCATTGACCACCCCTGTCAACGTGCTCTGGGTTTCTCTGCCGTCGGCCGAAGCCTCACTCGAGCAAGATGACGCTTGAACACACCCCCAGGGCAAGCACAGGGGACCGGGGGCTCTGCAGGGAGCTCACTGGAGCACCTCTGTGGTCAGTGAAACGGGAGGGGCTGCTGTTTGGGGGGTACCAGGCTCCTCTAGCCTGGGGCACCACAGCAAAAAGGGGTTCTACAAAGCCCCCAGGGATCAGGTGAGTCCCAGCAAGGAGGGTCTGGGAACCACTGCAGTTGCTAAAGCTGCTGAGTTTTCCACCTTCACATTTTACCCTTGAAAGCCACACCTGCTGGAATACAACTGGTCCTGAGAAAGTGTCAGTTCAACCCTTTAATGGCTATGAAGCCACCGCTGCTCTCCCATGTCTGCTTCCAGACTGGGAAGCCTCCTGCCTCTGTTCAGAGGGTTCAGCTCTGCTATTTTACTGTATTTGCAAGAAAATGCTTAACAAAAAGGAGGTTAAAACTCATAGAAAGTATTCAAAATTATCACAACATTTAACTGTTCCTGATCCCTCATTAAGTTTTGCTTAGCTTTCTCAGTGGGTTTTCAGACCTGGAGCAAAGAAAGACCTCACTGATGTATTGAAGGCTATTGGGATATTAAATCCCAGCTGGCACCCAGCACCTACAGCCACAGTCCAAAGGTGTTTCCACCCACTTTCACAGTCCTGTCCAACAGCCCTCAGTGCCACAGCCACCCCCCTGAGGGTGCAGCCCCATGTCCCTGTGCCTGCAGTGACCCCGCTGTCCCTGGGCACTGAGGAAGCTCTGCAGGAAGTCCCCCAGCACTCCTGGAAATTCCTGACGTGCCACCTGCGGGAAGGGGGACATAGCCCTGTGCCCTCAGGACATTTGTGAGGTCACAAATACCTTCCCTTTGTGCCACCAGCCCAGGAGCCCATTTCAAACCCATCCAAACCGGGCTCTGGCTGAAGGAGACTCTGCTGTGGAGCCACCAGCGCTGACCTTGCACGAGGCATTGATTCAGGGCAGTCTGTGCCCTGTGCTCAGTGGGAAGTGCAGCCAGATGATCCCCACAGTCCCCTGAGGCCCTGCAGCCCACGAATCTGTCACCACACAGCTCCAGTGATCGCCGTGTCCGGGGCTCCTCCTGCTCCTCCTCATTTTCTGTCCATACTCCTATTTAGGTAACTCGTGTCATCAGCTCATCAGACACCTCTGCACCAGCCACTCTCCTCAGGGACGTGCCCAGAGCAGGGAGACAGCTGATAAAGCTGCTTGTCTGCAGCATTTCCAGATAATCCCTGCCCCTGAGCAGTGGCTGTGGCTGCACATTCCCACTCCTGGCATCTCCCAGCTGAGGGCACAGGAGCCATTTCTTCATCACTGAACAGCTCCTGGTGCTTCCCCCAACCTGGGAATGGAAACCCTGGAGCGATGGGGCACTCAGGCAAACAGCAGTGGAACAGGGAAGAGGAGCAGATCAGCTTGGGACGTGGCCCCTGGGGGAGGAATCCTGGCCCAACACACCTCAGCACGTCAGTTCTCAGAGCCCACGGCTTCGTCCTTCGCTTCAGAACACAAATGCTGATTTCCAGCCCAGCTGCACCACTTAGAGCACATTTATTGAAGTCCTGGGGTTTCTATTAAAAGCTGTGGGTTTGCAGGATTTATAAATCAGCTCACAAACCTAAAATTTGGCATGAAGAGCTACGGGCTAGAATTGATTTTTTTTAATGAAATGATTTGGGGACATTTCTAAGTTTTTCTGAATGCAGCAATTAGGAAGAAATGTGATTATAGCTGTCTCTTTGTGCTACTATCATTTCTTAACACACTATAATTTGTTAACTTTTTTCTTTTTTTTTTAAGATAGAAAATACTTCAATTTTTAGTGCGAAGCAAAATTGCTTTTCTGAAGGAAGAAATCCTTCACAGCGAATTTCTCCATTAAAATTCCTAGCTGGTAATTTTAGCGCTTTGGTTAAAACTACCTCATATCTGGGCAACTTTTCCTTTAAGATCAACGAGACACCAGCACGAGCAAAGCCGTTATCTGCCTGGCTGAAATAGCTGGAGAGATGACAGCGGCCACCTGATCACCACCAGCCATTTGTCAGCGCTCAGGTTTCTGAAGTCCGTGGTGATTAGGCAAAGGAGTGCTGGCAGGAGCTCCATCATGCCTTTATCCTCCAGGAGAGCAATCAATAAGAGCTTTGCCATTAATTTCCCTGACTACTGGCTTCAGATTTCCACGGTCCAAGCCAGTGCTGCTCAGCTTTCATGCCCGTCCTGGACGCTCTGCAGCCATTCTGTATTTGCAGCCTTCCTTTCTCCTGGGCATGGTTTAGTCAAAGGTACTTTAATGATGCTTTCTGTGGCTGAATTCCTTTTTATGAGCTGGGTGACATCCAGTCAGACCATTTCCAGTGACCTCTGTTTTGCAGTTTCTAATTTTATGTGAAGCCTTCGGTAGAATTTAGAACTCCCTTTAATAGATGTGAAACTGCTGGCTTTAAAAATTCAGGACATCTAATAGCAATTGATTTTTATGATGTCTGTAGAAACCAGCAACACCTGGAAGGGGGCAAGGGTGGAATTACGAGCTTTGCAAAAAGCTCAAGGTGAGAATCCTCCATTTGCTTGTGACCATCTCAGCAGCCCCATCCTTTCATGCAGAGGAATCTTCACAAGCTTTGCAGGGTTCAGTAAAAGTGAGATATATCCCTGCTTTAATGCACAGCTCAGAAACTCAAATACAGAGCTGGCACTGGAGCCCCGAGAGTGGTTCTGCCAAAGGCCCTCTGAGCAGAACAGGTCCTCAGCATCTGAAATCTGGTCTTCAGCTCAAGCACTGAGAGCTCTGATGTGAGGACACAGGTGTGGAGGTGGGTGTGCATCTCAGTTTATCTGCTTTGGAAACTTGGCTGCATTGATTTGGTGGCACAATTTCACTCCAGCTCGTGGCTGACACTCCTGGGTAACTCGCAGCATCATTATTATTTGCTGCTGCACCTGTCATTAGAGAAAAGGCCAAACTTTTGCAAGAGCAAAGGTCAAGTTCTGGCTTCTCTTAAACTGATTTCAACGGTTTCAGCGTGTCAGCCAAGCTGACCTGGCGAACCCACTCACATGTGGAGAGCAGTTACCCGTGCAAGGTGTCCAGCACGGGGTTCCTGGAGCCTCTGCCTCCTCCTCAACCCCAGAGATGCAGATCCACTCTGCTGGACCCTGCACAGGGCCACAGCTCAGCCCAGCGAGCTCCTGCTGGCAGCTGGAACAGGCTTTAGGGACACTGCTGGAAGGGCTTTGATCACAGAGTCCCTGGTCCTGCTGCCTTTTACTGCAAACACCCAGGCACATAATCCCTTAGAGAGCTGATCAAGCTCCATTTTAACGGTAATCAGATTTCTTTGTCCCATTAGTCTTCCTGGGAAGCTATTCCAAAATCTTGCTGATCTGATGGTAGAAATCTAATTTCCAGCTTGGATGCATTCATGGCCAGTTCATCCTCATTTGTTCTCGTGCCAGTGCTGTCATCCCACTTCAACAGCTCCCCTCCCTCCCCGTGTTTACCTTGCTGTATTTGGAGATGGCAATCATGCTCCCCCTCAGCATTCATTCTGCCACATAAAAGAAGCCAAGCCTTTTTTTAGTCTCTTCTCATACTCTCCCCCTTCTCCTCCCACTTGTTTTCCTCCTGCCTGTGTTCCAGTCCCTGCTCCACTGGCACAACCACCCGGCCCTGTGGGTTTTAGTTTTAATGCCTCCACTTGCATTTGTCTCTCAGCAGCTTCAATGATTTACCTCCAGGACGTGTGTGGGGTCCTGAGCAGTGGCCAAATGTCTGCCTGGCAGAGGGAAAGGAGGAGGTGAGGTACCTTCCCCCTGGTCCTGGCAGGGATGATGTGGGGAGCTGGGCACTGCCACTGTCCTGTGCAGACAGAGCCACCTCCCAAACTGAGCTTGTCAGTGGAGTGCTGGGCCCTTCAGCTCCTGCCCTCAGCCACCTCTTTCCCCGGGGGAGGTACCACTGTGCCCCCTGAGAACGGCAGGGAACAGCCACAGCTCCAGGTAGCTGTGCTGGGAGCCCCGGAGCCAGGGATCCTGGGGCTGGGAGAGCGGAGCAGGGGGAAAAACGGGAATAATAGGTGTAGAGCTGGGTGAGAAAAGTGAATAGGAAAAGAGAGATGAGAAAAACAAAGATAATAGAGTGAACACCAAGGGAAGAGGAGAGAAAAGGCAAAATAAGCCACAGAAAGAGAGAAGAGGACAAGAGGGGCTGGGGGAGCACAGGAGAGAAAACCCCCCTAACGCCGGAGCAGGGGCTGCATCTCCCATGTCCTGCCTTTGTACAAGGCCCAAACTATCTCTGAGGGCAGTGACAGAGGAATGGCTCCACTCCCTCTCCCCAGGGCATGATCTCCTTGGAGAGATAACACATCCCGGGCTCTGGCTCAGCACTTCAGAGACTCCTCTGCCATTTCTTTTCATTTTGCATCTGTGCTGGTTCCTTTGTGACCCCACCTGGCACCACAAAGAAACGAATCCTCCAAGTACAACTTGTGCACATTTCTCTGCAGAGAGCGGGAATGGCAGCAGGCAAACTGATTTGGAAATGAACTCGTTAAGGCAGCCAGTGGGGCTTTATGTGCTCCTTTGTCTCACTTGGCTGGAGAGCTGCAGACAGACAAAGCTTGTTTTTGGCCATCTCAGCTCTTCAGCACTGCGAAGCATTCCCGTTAAGAAGCGAGATGCTGGGAGAGCTAAAGGAAATATCAGGCCATATATTGAGATAAACACCCTGAAAATAGCAGATCCATTGGTTTTTCTTTCAGTGACTGCCAGGACAAGCTGCTGACTGACTCTGGACAGCCAGTGCTGCAGCAGGGGCAGCAGCTTCCAGGCTGATCCCAATGCATCACTTGGGGCTTAAACCTTTCCAGCAGCTTAATATTTGAAGTAGCCCTGTGAGGAGATGGCACTGCAGGCTGGGAATCCAGGAGAGGTGCTGGTTTTGACCTTTTCTGAATTCATTTAAATTTCTGCAGCAGGATTAGTGACCCAGGTGGACACTCATCCTAAATTTGACATGATGAGAGTTTGCACTTTCAATTTGGGGAGCAAAAATGCATGGTGCAAGGGGACCATCTACACCAGAAAACATATTTACACATCTGTCTAAACATTTCTCTGAGAAATCTCTGGAGCCAGCCTTTTTATTATATTTTAATGAGATTTTCTTTTAATAACCAAGAAATGACTTCCAGGAACACACGTAGAGATATTTTTGCCTGTCTTGTACAATCCTGTCCTTTTCATTTGCAGTAATTCTGTTCCTATGGCTTTCCAGTGAGTAGTTACATTTGGATTAAGGTGACACAGCCTGCAAGTCCCATCGTTTTTAAAGCTGACAACCTTGATGAAATCAGCTGCATTTCCTTTTTCTCCCTATGCTTTGTCCTACCTCGGTTTATTAGGGCTCCAAAGGAAGAGCTGTTTTACCATTTACCACCCCTAAATCTACTGCCAAGGTGGTCATTTCAACCTCAGTGTTGTCCATGAATGGTCTGAGGGAATCGACATGTGATAAGGAAGGTACTCGTGGATGTTTGAGCAGTACAGTGGGAACAGCTCTTCTGGAGAGCCACGAGTGACAGCAGAGCTCCCACAGTGTCCCTGGGTGAGTCACAACAGTGCTCAGAAGCACCCCAGGTGCCTTCTTGCATCTCTCTGCTTGTCTGTGTCAGCAGGGAATTTGTGTGTCTGCCGGCCTGGGAAACAATGGACTAGCAAAGTGAGATTAGTGACCTAATGCTCCATTGATTTACTTGTGTTCCTTTAATGGAGAATTATATTTATCTGGTTATTTATCTCTTCTGAGAAGCAAACATACCTTCGAGTTGCTAAGACACCCAGCCTTGCTGACCCAGACAGGCATGTGCTGAGACTCCAGTCACCGTTCCCAGGGGTTGGGAAGGTGCTGGGAGGGGAAAGCTGACCTTTCCCCGGAATTTTCAATCAAGCTGGCAGACAGCAGGACCCAGCAGACAGCGCTTGGGTTGATTTCCTTGAACTGATAAGAACCCTGCTACAGTGGGGAGGGGTAAATATCTACCTTACTGGAGCTGTTTCCATCCAGATTACTGGGAAAGAAGCGTGAGGTCACACCACATGAGAGAGTGTGGTAGCTGGGATTGGAAAAGCAGTGTACACTGCCGCTACCTTGAGAGACATCTGGGGAGAAAACAAGTCAGCACAAAGTACTTTGGAAGCCAGAACAATCCTTCAGAAACTGAAAACGTGGCACAGACAATCTAGCTTAGAAATCTTGGTTAGAGTTCTGGGTGCTGTAAAACATCTGCAGATACAATCTATCCTGAATTACAGTGTGAAGCTCTTGACTATCAGCATTACACATAAGAGTTAAAAACAGAAAAAATAGTTAATTAACACAGCATTATCTTTCTGAAGATGTTAAAAAGGCCATTCCTGACAGTCCAGCTGCTTTGCAGGTTGAGGGAGGGAATGCAAAACTTGGGAAATGATTGGGTGCAACACAGCTGCTTCCTTAGCTTAAACCTTGTAAGAGCTACCGAGCAGAACAGCCCCTGTAGTGACGAAACAAATTAAACCTTTTGTTACCAAACCAGCAGTAAAGTTGGAAATCAAGGTGCTATAACCATACCAGGGAGTCCAAACCATTCTATATTTTGTGGGAAAGGTTATTGAAAAAGAAATCTGGAGCCCTGAAAGGCAAACCTGGGCAGTTACACTGTTATCTACAGAGACATTTTATCTATTTCCCCACTTTAACTGAGAAACACATTTACCAAGAGAGGCATCATATTTATACTGGCAGTTCTAATGAAAACATCAATCCCAATCTGGTTCCAGCTGCATAACAAATTGATAAATATTTCAAAGTACCATCAGAAGAACGGATGGAAAATTCAGACTGGAGCAGCAGCATTTAAACAACAAAGCCCTGTAAGAAGCAAATGAATGGGTTTGAATAAACCACAGGCTTAAACAGTAGACAGAGGGGTTGGTTATAGGGAACACCTGCATGTGGAAAGGGTAGTGAAGTGCTGTTTGAACCCATCCCCACCTTTAGGGAAGGTTGGCGGCGATGGGTGAGGGAGGACACGGCCCTGGCTGGCACTGAGGGGGTTCCCACCACCATCACCCCTCTCCCCTTGCCCTCTGCCTCTGCCTCGCTCTGAACATGCACTTTGCTTTGCTGACATCTTGTGGAGATCTAGATTTAGCTTAATTTACTGCAGAATATCCTGTTTCAGGGAAGGGGCTCTATCTGCAGGGCTTTATCTCTTTGTAAGTGCTGTAGCTGAGGGGAAGCTGCTCGTGCACACGCAGGTCTGACCAAGCACTTCTCTTCTGCTGAAACATGCACAGGGATTTTCGAGGTCAGCCCTGCTTTGTGGTAAGAGCAGAGTCTCTGAGTCTCACTTGTTTTCTGGGGTTGTTGCTAATGAAGTAGATCAGGATGTGATTCCAGGGCTGGAGTCTTTGCATCGAACTTCTTGCAGCCAGGCTGCCAGGGCTCTGCCGCCTCCCCAGCATTAACTCTGTGACATTTGCAATCAAATTAACACAGAACACCTATCTCTAGGGGTCTGCCAGTGAGAACTGGGGCTGGAACCCCACCCTGTGCCGGTGTGTGCCCACAAACTCAGACACAGCTGCTCACACGCAGCCCTGAGCCTGCTCGGGGGGCTTGGCAGGAGGCAGCTCATCCCCCTCCTCACAACCTGTGCTCCCAGTTAAGGATGGACACTTGGATCTGTGTCTGCCTGTCTGTGGGCGAGTGTTGATGGCTGAGTCACACCAGCTCTGCCTTCCCCTTCCCTTGTCACTCAGCTGAGGGCAGGGACCAGCTGACACCTTGCAAGTTCACCCCCAGCTTATCTGTCCATACCTTGCTTTCTGCACCCAAAATGAGCTGGAATAAAACTCTCCCAGACTGCCCTGCTACTTAGCACCGTGCTGAATTAATGACCCTGAGCTCATACACATCACCACAGCCCTTTTATCCCCACCCTGTACTCAGAATTACTCCTTCTACACAGTTCCATTTGGTCGATACTTAAGTACCCACCCAGGCTGATTTACCTTGATAGCACAGTCCATTTTCTACACATTTATTCATGAAGCTCTTGTAACTGCTGGCTGGAAATATTCAATCAAATTCAAATCTAATGCTGCCCCTGCTTAAAGAAAACCAACAAACCAACAAAAACCCACAACCCACAACAAACCCCAGCTCTTCCCAAAGGTGAGAATTTTATTCTGCTCTGAAAGGGAAGGAAAAGACTTAAATGCCTAAAAGAAAGGGCATTATTTAAATTAAACCAAAACAAAAATAGGCCCGAGGCAGTGTTAATGTCACCATGGGGAGATCAGACCTGTGAAGGGACACGTGATGGCAGAGCTTTGCTGTGAGCCCCTCAAGCCCGAGGCTGCCCCAGAAGATGCTCCACGAGGTCTGGATGAAGGTTTATCACCCGATGGACTGAGCTCCTGCTCCCAGCCCAGGCTGTGGGGTGACACAGGGAGCACCAGTCCCCACCCTGGAGCAGCTGCAGGACAGGGGTGTGGAAACTGGGCACGAGAAAGGGGACTAAGTGAGCCCTGCAGTCAACACCAACCCGGGCTCGTCAGCTGCTAAACGGAGCTCTGCTTTCCGTGGGGTCCTCCCTGCCCACACAGCGTCACTGAGGCGGCTGAAGGCTCCAAGCAGGAGGGTTCACTCCGCCACCTCCCACCACACATCAACTGCAGATCATTTCTGGAAGTGTCTTGCCTGGGCTCCAGGATCCACGGTGCTTTATTTTTGTCAGGCTTTGCTTAGCTCTTGGCTCTCAGCACGGGATTCGCCCCTACCAGAAAGTTTGTTAAGGCCCTGCTGAGGCCTCAGACATCACTTCAGCCCATACCCAAGTCTGTGTGAGGGTCCTGAGAGGAAATCTCTGCTGTTCTCCAGCACTGCCACACAGTTTTCCTTTCTGTCCCCATCTCCTTGAACTAAACAGCCTGCACTTTAAAGCCTTTTCTGGATGCAATGCACTGTTTTCATGCTGGGGAGCACCATTTTGATTTCAGGCTTATTTGGGAAAGTCTGCTCTCAGATCCAAGTGTTGTGGATAAGCTCTCCCAGCATGGGTGGTTTTCTTTCCCTCTGGCTGCTGGGCAGAGTGTGTGTTTTGCTGCCACATCCTTCATCCACAAATGCAAAAGAGTCCAAGGGCTGCCCAGGGGGTTCCCCTGCCTTATAATCTCTCTCACACATATGGGGGGATTATCAGCCTCGGGAGAGCTGAGGACGCAAAGACCAAAAACATCCTCCAGAAAGAAATTAATGTGCTGGAAGAAACTGCTGCCTCCAGGAGCTTGGGATCTGTGTATGTGACTCTGTTCTGAAACAACACCACCATTACCCAAATGAGAGCAGACAGGCAAAATAATAACTGGTGATTCAGGAGAGCCATAGCGTTACAACCCACAGAGAGCTGGAGACTGCAGCCATCCAGGTGGAATTCCTGCCAAAGTACATGAGTTTACACGGGATTATATTCATTGGACAAGTACATCTGCATGTTGTTCTGCCCTTAATCCACATACAAACCTCCAGGTGAAGGTTGGGATCCCTGTTTCCTCTGTGCAGTGCTGCTTCTGTCCTTCAGCGTCCTCCGCAACACACACCTGCACACTCAGACACACACGTGTTGTCTCTTGCCACCCAGATCTTCCTTATCTCTGATCTTGTCTCACTATCCACCTGCCCATTTCCTGCTGAGGAAGATGCACATCAGCACCTTTTCCTGTCTCTGCTCCGGGGAGGTGAAGCAGCACTGGCAAGGCCCAAGCTGGGATGGTAATGACTGATGGGTACAAAGCCTCTCAGTAAGAGAATGTACTGGAGGACAGTCAGAATTTGGCAGGGAGTTTTCAGAAGCCTTTGTTTAGAAGTTGTAAACGCCCTTCTAAAACAAAAACCACAACTTGAAACAATGCTGATACCTGCAGGCAATTTATAATGAGATGAAGATGGAGCAGTGCGTTTCTAACTTCCTAACCTTCCTCTGCAAGCTCAGATGGCAGAGTTTTCCAAGGGGGAGAAGAAAGAAAATCATTCTTGTCACCTCCAGAAAGAGATGGTTGACCCCACTCCACTGCAGCATCCTGAATGATAACATATCTATTGCTACAAGGACTGCACGAAGAGAGGAGAGAGAAAGACCCGGTCTCTGCATCTCCATCACTGACTGAGATGAACAGGGAAGGACTATTACCCAGTTTCTTCCCAGAGAAGCCCAGGCAACACCACTGACCTGGTGCTGTTTGGGATGGTGAGGGGTTTTAACTGGGCTGACACGGAGCAGCGGCGCCACAAGGGCCAGAATTAAACTCACTGTCACTGCCCAAAACCACAGGCCCAATGCAGCCGAAGGAGGGGATCCCTCAGATGTTTATGATGTATCCAGGAATTCACTCATCCCTAAAATGGTTTTTTCTCCTCATGGAGTTAAGTATCACGTGCCATCAGGAGCTCTGGGAGGCTCAGGCTGCACCTGAGGGGAATGTGAAGAACGTTTTACATGCCAAATTGAAGCCCAAAAGGCCATAACCTACAAACATAGTCCTGGGCTACCAACATCTTCAAACATCGTGGCTTTCTCTCTGTGGCTGAGGAGGAAAGTCATCTGTCTGTGTTACCTTTCCAGGATGGGAGAATCCCTTCCCAGCAATAGCCTTTGTCCAGACTTCTTGCAGTGTCTGAGACTGGGACACCATCAGGTCCACTGGGAAGTCTCATTTCATAGCAAAATACGGAGGAAAAAGAAAAAGAGAGAGTTTTGTTCTGAAAGGAGCTGCTCAGTAATTCCATCAGGAACTCCCAACAACATTCCTCTCCTTACTTCGAAGTGCCCGAGCTGTGGCCCTTAAACATGCTGGGTTGCACATACATTAACCAGGGAAGCACAGAGATAAATGAGGTGGAGCAGGCTTTGTACACAGATGGATAAGGTGCCATTGGGAGAGAAATGGATCACTGAGAAGTTCAGGACATTTTTCCACGCCAGTGGCTGTGATCTGCTTCCTCAGAACCCAGAGCCTCGCTGCTGTGGAGATGGGTCAGAGCTATCTTTTGCATGTTTGTGATCTGGCTCCTCAGATGGTGTTGAAATGACAAATTTCAGGCCAAGCTGTGCTGGCAATTAGTCAAGGATTAGACGAGCCCTCTCTGTCAACACTTTCATTCATTTCTTACCCAAATGGGCAGCTTAAGCAAGAGCCAGCAAAGCTAAAATTCAAACATAAGGAGCGATGGGAGGAAATCCAAGGATGACTTTTCCCCCAGTCTCGGAGCTACCAGAAGAAGGAATGCTCTAGTGGGTGGTCTAAACGTGAGTTTGGTCAATGGTGTTCAACAGGCAGCCCCCGATGTGAGAGATGCCATTGCAGGAAAACGCCCCTGACACGAGGACTGAAGTCACAGTGCCAGGAGAGAAGATCTGGGATTAAGTTCCAGGCATTGCTATCATTGGCTTAATGGGACAGGATCCTTCCAGGTGCATCCTGGGCAGGGAATTCCAGAAGGAAGCTTCCAGCCATGTCGCCCTGAGACAGCACAGAAGCCGACGGGCCTCGTGCATCCACAGGAGAAAGCAGAAAGAAAAAGGCACTGCAGGCCTGTCTCAGGCCTCTGCCTGCCTCAGGAGCTTGTACTCACTTGGACTTACAGTTTCAGCCATTTAAAGGGAAGAGAAGAAGTCAGAGGGCAGCAAACCCTGATGAGATTTCCACCAGAGACAGACCAGAGGAACCAAAAAGAAGTAAATCTATCTCCTGCCTGGCATCCTCTCTGATATCGGCCAGAGAGGAATGAAGAAGAGTGACAGTGTTGAGAAGGAGATCAGATCCTCCAAAATTTAGCCAATCTGTCAAGAAAAGCTGTCCTCCACAGCAGTAGCAGAAGACAGAGAGGAGGAGGAACGCTGTGATCCCAAAGAGCCTTCCCCTTCCTCCCCTGCTTTCATCAGCTCCCGGGAAGGGAATTCACACCAGCTCTTTGGATGACAGGGACAGGTCTGTGCTCAGCAGAGAGTGACAACAAACAGGACACCTCAAATCACAAACTGCAACACAGCCACAGCCAGCACCCCATGACTGACCCAGTCAATCCCCTTCCTCGAGCAAGAAAAGGCCTCTCAAGGTTTCACAAAAACTCTGCACTGCAAGAGGAATGCAGGTGATTCAAAGCCCATGCAGCACATTTCTTGCCTGGGTATATCCTCTATTGTGCTAAGTAAACTTCCACATATCAAGCAGCTTAAATCAGTTTAGATTTGCTTTCCTGTCCCTGTTATGTGTTTACAGATCACGGTATTCAGGGGAAGAACAAAAGTTCATTATTTTCGAGGCTCAGTAGCACATGTTACACATCACAGAAACCTGTATTTCCCCAACACACAGGAACACAAGTCTATATTTGATTAACATAAAAAGACCCTTACCAGAAAGTGAGTAATCTGTATTAGTCATCCTCATGGCTGGAGTGTAAGATACACTTGGCATGTCATGGCCCTTCTCCTTCTGTTTCCGTCGATACCACACAAACAGTGCCAGCAAGACCATAATAATTAGAAGGAGAATAATAATTCCAATGATTGCTCCCACTGAGTGCCTCTCTGATCCAAGAGCAGGGCTAATTTTAGTATAGGGGTTTAATTCTTCCATCATAAGAGCCGCTGTTAAAAGTAATTCATAACACACTGTAAATTGAATCGTGCATTTCATTGTCGAAATACTGTTGTTTGTTTTTTTTTTTAAAGCAAGTACATCATTGGAGAGGGAGAGAGAGATAAAGAGGGAGGAATTTTACAGACAGAATCCCACTGTACCTTGATCACACCGGATTCCTTTGAAGCCTGGGCTGCAGTAGCAGGTGCCCGTGACATGGTCACACGTCGCGTTATTCATGCACTCACAGAGTTGTTTGCAACCGTAACCAAACGTTCCCGGTGAGCACTCTGGGAAGCCAAGGAAAAACACTGGAAAGAATTCCTGCTGTTTTCAGGAATGGGTGCAACGGAAAATTCAGCAGAAAAGTCTCCCTGGTTTCAGGGTCTCCAGGACAACACTCTAATGCAAGGTGATCATTATTACTTTAAAGCAGAAGATAAATGTATTTCATGCCCAGCTTATTACTTATTAAGCTGTAACTTTCTGGAAAAGTCTTACAAGTCTTCCCAAGGATGAAATCAATAATGGGTACAAAGGATTTAAAAGTCTTGATATACATTATAAGTGTTCAGAATTTGGCAGAGCACGAGCTCAGAAGCTGTAGGCAACACCCTGAAAGAGCTTAGCGCTCTCCACCACCCTACTGATTCTTTTTTCATGGGGTAGTTGCAAGGAAAAGTTTTAATGAACCTTTATATGAACTCAATAGAGTTTTACCAAACAAATCCCACGTGCTTTCCTACTCATCCCTACTAGTGCCAGGAGGTGAACAGAACACTGGAGGTGGAATTACAGAATTGAGCATCTGAATGGTTTGATTTGCTCGGCTTCTGTACCAGGACTCCTGATACAGAAGGAATTCCTATCCTGTCTTTGTATTTCTATCAAAGACAAAATGATTGAATGTCCAGCTGAGAAATTTATTCATACAATTACCATGATGGGCTATTACAATAAATCTGTAGGCAGCTGACTTTACTTCTGGAGGCACTATTCAATAATAAATTGAAAGAAACAATGTCTGTCACATCCCACTTATTTCCACGGAGAAGCAGCATTACTGAAAGCATTCACACTTGCTGTGATACTATAGAAAATATCTTGTGTAAGGTGTGACTCCTTGTGTGTCACTGCAAAGGTTTTGCATAGCATGAGACGCCTCCCCAGTGTCAGTCTCTAAGTAGCTTCTAGTAGCCAAAATTTAATATTTAATAAAGAACTGTAGCCAGTATCTGTGTAATGATTTGCAGTGTGTATTAAAGTTGTATCTCTTTCTTTAATCTGCTGGTCCTCAAATAAGGGGGAAAAAAAATTACAATGAGTGCTCATTCTGATAGTAACCTGTAGCCTACTTAAAATGAATAAAGCCTAAATTTTGGGACTGCACCACAGAAACGATGCCTGCAATTAGGCATTTCATCTGCAATGCAGTGTGACTGCCCATTCAGCAGGATCTGGAGAAGGAAGGAGCCTTAATGAAGAGATTCTTTTAGATTAAACAGTAGAAAAACAGATAAATAAATACATTTGTAGCTTGGATAGAAAAGAAAGCCTCAGGCTTTGTGCAGAGGTCGAATTAAAAAGTAGCTTCTTGTATAAAATCTGCCAATGTGCAGTTCTACTGGGGGACTTTTTAGTTTTCTGTTTTGATGATGGTTGCAGCAGGGCTGTACCCAAATTCACAGTGAGCTGGCCAGAGTTACAGAGGTGCCATATCTAATCCACCAGGAGCACACAAAAGATATTCACTTTGCTGAATGCAAGTGTGGGCAGAAAGATGTTTATGAATTAAGTTAAATAAATACTTCCATAAAGATCCACGCAGTGAGCTCCAGTTAAAGCCTTCCCTTGCAAATCTAGCAGGAATGTTAAACTGCATTACCTGACTGCCAAAAAAACCCAAAGGGAACCCTGTGGAATTAATGCCTGGGTAAGGTGAGATGGATTTTATGTTGCATTTAGAATATGAGTAAGTGTGTGAGAGAATTTGCTTGTGATTTGCTGTGCCGGACAAACAAGTCATTACTCAGCTGCAGCACATCCAGTCTGCACTACCCTCATTCCCTGTTCTTTAAAGAAGTCATTTGGCACAGGCTGCTAAATATGCCAGCAGGACATGGACAACAATTCCAGTAAAACATGCCAGGTCCCTTGGAAGGTAATTGGAGTTCACTGTTAAACACTTGCTCACTGCTCAGACTAAACACAGGTCCTTCCCAAAACAGCAAACAACTTTGTTTACTTGATCTGCTTTCCCTGTAAAGATGAATCTTTATCTGCTGCACATCTGCAGCATAACAACTTAGGCAGGAAAGCCCCAGTATTCCCTGGAATGCAGAGAGCAGAAAGGATTTATTTCTTTTAACCCTTCTGTCTTCCTTCGTGCTTAAGGAAACCTGATCCTGTTGCTGTCAACAGGATTAGCAAGGCATGATGCAGCTTTTGGGCTGTTTTTCTATTAATTAGGTACAAGTTTTCTGGGAAGGCTCCATCCAGTCAGCACTGAGTGCACTGACTTGCCTTCTCTCACCTAACTTTAGCCTGGGAATGAAAAGGCCCAGTTGGCAGAGGATTCACTGTATTTCTTTGTGCTTAGACTGCCCAGTTTTCCACAGGTACCTTCTCCCTCCGGATTATGTAAGGTGCCTGGGGTCACTGGCTCGCTGACATCAACACTTCATTCAAGAGCCTGTTTGTGCAGAGAATTCTGAAACACCCGCCCTGCCCTTCCTGGAGACACACAAAGCCGAGGTCGTGCTGGTACTTACTCTGCTCGCACTGTTTGCCTGTAAATCCCGTCCTGCACGTGCACTGGCCAGTGATGTGGTCGCAGTCGGCTCCGTTCTGACACTGGCACACGTTGGCACAGTTCTTGCCATAAAAAGCAGCTGGGCAACCTTTCGGGAATCAGAAGAAGGAAAGACTAAGAAAGGAGCTGAAACCCAAACTCAAGATGCTTTATCAGCACGAAACACGTAGGGCTATAGATCTATGGATTTTCAGCCTCTGTATATTTAATAACATTTATTTCATGGTCTTAATGCAGAAATACTATGACAGCCAATTTTCTTGAAGTAATGTTTCTCATCTCTTACAGAATTGCCTCTTAAGTGTTCCAGAGGAATGAAAACTTGACCCATCTATACAAACCACATTTTCAAGAAGTGAAAGAAGATGCTAAACAGAAACTCTCTGAGAGACCAGAGATCAATCAATTACTTGCAAGTGAAAAAGTCCTCTTAAAAGGCTCACCAGAATTGGATCTCCTCTTGTACAGTGCTGGTAATTTGGCACTGGGAAGAGAAATCTCATTTTCCTAAATGAGGCCACATGTACTGGGGCCTTAACAAGCAGGGACATCGACAGTGCAAATCCTGACAATGAATCAGTAATCTAAATTATCTGCCCCTCCTTTAAAGGCATAAAAAACCACGGGAAGCTTCAGGACTGTTTTCCTTGGGGTGATGTGAGGTTATCCCGAGTAAGGAGCAGGTGGATTTTGAGGGAAGACTGCAGTACTTGGAAGAGACACGAGGTAGCAGCACATGCTTTGACAGATTCCCCGTCCCTGAAAGGCTTACGCTGAGTGCAGAAGAGCCCGGTCCAGCCGTGGGTACATCGACATTCTCCATCGTAGGGGCTGCACAGGGCTCCGTTGTGGCAGTTGCAGGAGTGAAAGCAATCAGGGCCCCAAAACCCACTGGGACAAGCTATGGAAACAAAATACTGTGTGAGTGCTGAGGAGGAACAACGACAAAGGGAGAGAACCTGCGAGACACCAGCGAAGGCAGAACCTCACACAGCAGAGCTGCAGCGACTCCTGGACAGTGACTGGCTCTTCCCAGACTGTGAATGGCTCTTCCAAGCCAGAAATTGCTCTGCAAACCCTGGTGCCAACCTGTGGCTTCTCCCATGCTGTCAATCCCTGGCACAGGGATTTCTCCCAGCAGGACAAGGTGGGGATTCTGTCCCTCTGCTCTGCAAAGGTGTGATCCCACCTGCAGAGCTGCCCCCAGCTCTGGGATCCCCAACATCAGCACGATGTGGAGCTGCTGCAGCAATTCCAGAGGAGGCCCCGGAGCTGCTCCCAGGGCTGGAGCCCTCTGCTCTGGGGCCAGGCTGGGAGAGCTGGGGAGGTTCACCTGGAGAAGGATCCAGGGAGACCTGAGAGCCCCTTGCAGGGCCTAAAGGGGCTCCAGGAGAGCTGGAGAGGGACTGGGGA
>JAYRBT010000018.1:2491599-2506927 GCA_036023395.1 Myiotriccus ornatus | reverse complement strand
GAGAAGCTGTGGCTGCCCCTGGATCCCTGGAAGTGTCCAAGGCCAGGCTGGACGGGGCTTGGAGCAACCTGGGATAGCGGAAGGCGTCCCTGCCTGGACTGGATGAGCTTTAAGGTCCCTTGCAACCCAAACCTTCCTGGATTCTATGATTCCATGATTTCCCAGGCAGGTCACGTGGAAAGATCCGCTCTGCACTGAACCACAGAACCAGCGACCCCCTGTGTGCTCTGGGCACTCCCCCTGCCTTACTGGCATTATCTGTGAAGACAATTTAGACTTGGGGTCGTAAGATATGGAGGTAATTTAATTTTCTTCTTGACATTCTGGAATTCTTGCATAATAAAGCCCAGCTATTCAGGTTTACTTTGCTATGCAATCAACCACTAAAATTACCACATTCAGTTGAAGCACCGAGTTCTGCTCCAATTACGTAAAAAATGTAAAGAAAACTTCTTCCAATATGAACTCCCATCCACAAATTCAGATTGCTTTTGTTGATGGGACCAATATTAAATTAAAATCTCCAGGTCTATTTTATATTTCAACAAGTACAATATTAATACATTTTAAAAAGTTATTTTAAGCCTCCCTCCAAAAAAATGAATGCAGTAAGTTACAGTTCTTAGTGCCAGACTCAAAGATCCAAAATGATGATAGCCCTTCAATATAACAACTATATTTTTGCTTTAAAAAGCACTTTCCATGGCTTGCTATTAAAGACCTGAATTAATCAGGCACAGTTCCCAGGAAACCTGAAAGTACAGAAACCATGCCTACTTCCATGGATGCCACTGGCTCCTACTCGGACGATAAATGCAAGTTTCTGGCACGTGACAGACACCCCTAAAGCCAGAATGAGCAGCCAAAAAAACCTGCCATGACGTTAATCAAACAAAAGGTCACTGAACTCACACAATGTAAAGCTGACCAGGACTTGGCCTGAAGTATCTGTGCTAGAAGCAACCAGAAATAGAACCACAGAACGTGCTGAGTCGGAAGGGACCCATCGGGATCATCGGGTCCCGCTCCTGGCCCTGCACGGGGCACCCCAAAAGCCCTCCAGGAGCCTCTCAGACAGGCTTGGTGCTGGGACTGCCACCCTGGGGAGCCTGTGCCAGTTTTCCTGTGTGAGGCAGAGCTGCAGGGTCTGTCAGTGAATCCAGAACTGGCTAAAACTGCCTCCCGTGCAGCTCCGGCTCCGGGTCATTCCAGGTGAACCGGTCTGACGGAAATAGCTCTGGAGGCAAGGCCAGGTGCCACGGGAGCCTGGAGTGGGCCAGGATCACCTTGGGAGAGCTACACCCTCTTGACAAGGAGGTGACTGAGGGGACAGCCACGTTCCCCCTTGGCTCATACCAGCTACAGCCAGGTCCTTCTGCCTCCCGGGCTGGCAATGGTTGCTCTCCAAGCACAACCATCTTTTGTCAAGGTTAACAGAAACTAGCACTCATCTCCCAATTACATGGCTAAATATAACGAGCAATCTGAGCAGCTTTCTTTTTTTCTCTTCCCCCCCCACCATTTTTGAGTGACAGCAATATTCTGCCCGTGGAAGACACACAATAAAAGCAAAATTACAGCCGTCTGTTTTTATCCGATTCCTGCTTTATCACTTGCAGTTTAATATATTTTACTCTGGAATGCTGTCTAATATGCTAGTTGTACCCTGAATATGAAGTAACATTTCTGAATGATCGGATATTGCCTCCCTCTGTGATCCAGCTTCAATTAAGGGATGCTCTCAGGAAATGACACTTTGGGATCAGCAAATGCCAATCTTCTACCTGGGCAATTTTCAAGAAGAAATCCTCCATCCCTCCAAGCCCACATTGACTTTTACAATTAAATTACATTTAATAGAAATATTTCAGCTGCCTAATTTCTCAATTCTGGGGGGTTGGTACATGAAAACATTTACTGGTTAATAAATTCTAAATGCAACAGCTGAAAGAAAACGATTTCAAAAAAATAAATAAAAGGGAATTCAGCTAGAAATTAAAAGCGAGCTCTCTTTTCTGATAAGAGCTTGTGACCTCCCCTTCCTGGAATAAAAGCCAGTCACAGCTTCTGCAAACTCCAAATGCAGAAACTAATCCAATCCAGAGCTAACTTGGATTAATTAAGAGAAATAAGCCATAAAGAGAGCAAGGCAGTGGCTGTAAAACACCAGGGATTCCCCCAGAGCCCGTCTCTAACTTTCAGAAAGCACTTAAGCGAACACAACCCCCTGTGATTTCGAAGCAGGTTTGCTTACTCTGAGAGCAGTCCATGCCTATCCAGCCCGGGAAGCACTGGCAGGAGCCGTCGATGGGATTGCAGGTCCCGTTCTCGGTGCACTGACACACCTCGGCACAGTCCTTCCCGTACTTCCCGCTGGGACACACTGGAAGTACAAGGCAGGTTACTGAAGGGATCCCTTCAGAAGGGATATGAAGAAGTCACAGTTTAACATTTAGCAATCAGAGATAAAATTAATCGCGACATTTTTTCTTTGATGGAGCCAAAGGGGCAAAAAACTGCTGGAAAGAAGGAAAAGGGAGAAAGTATTCGAGTACTTTTTCTTTTTTTTTTTTTTGCTCACATTCCAGTCATAAAAACAACAGGAAAAAGTAATCTCAAAATCCTTTTTTTTTTTTTTCCTGCTGGAAAATGAAGTCAATATAGTTCGAAGATTCCAATTACTGAAGGGCAGTATGGGAGAGACAAAGAGAGGAAAGGGGTTATTGGCAGAGGAAGAGAACAGGGAAGTTGAGCAGAATTCAATGAGAAGCAGCAAACACAAGTGAGGGGCTGGAAGGGATTGATCTGGACACTTGGAAAGGGGAAGAAATTAGGTTGCAAATGTGGTTCCCAAGGATTATGTATAATGTTTGACTGAGAGCTGTTAAAATAGATGTGCTGCATCCAAAAAATATCAGCACCCATCCCTGTGTGCCCACCTGGCTTAGTCCTGAAGTTGGAAGGAAAGAAACTCTAAATTTATTTTTCCAGAGTCATCCTCTAAGAGCCCAAGCACAGTGACAGAAAACTAATAGACATGTAGATCTTCAACCTCCCACCAAATTATTGGAAATCGTTAACGTTAAAGTTGATGGAAAGCTCTGCTCGGTAACGAATGAAATGTTTCATTTCTGGGCTCTTATTGGCTGTGTTCCCTGACAAAAACAGATGTATTTTCAAAACAAGATAAAACATACAGTCCATCTTTGCAAAGAGTGTAACAAATGCAACTGGACTTGTATCCTGGTAAATAATAGCGATGTCAAAAAAGTGATTAAGGCACTTCCCTGAATTATGCAGCTGTTTTAGCACTTCAGCCTCTCTCACTTTCTCAAAAGTAGTCTCTGCAGGTGACCTCAATCTATCCTGACTGTGAATCAGCCACAGATTGAAATCCTGAGCTGTGATTCATTGGTTTTTATATAACATGCCATCCTCTACTCTTACTACACCAGAAAGCTAAGAATGTGCAGAGTATTGTTTCCTGCCTGTATTTCTATATACTGTGGACTTATCTGTAGGAGTGGATAAAGTTGGGTTTGGCTTTCAAATGATGTGCTAAACAGAACAGTCCCTAACTGAAAAGAGATAGAACTAAACCCAGCATACAGCCACAATGAAAAGAACAATACACAGACACAAAGAGAGGAGGGAAGCAAAGCCCTCAAATCACAGGCAGAGCAAAAACTGCAATGATCTGTCAGCCCAGGCTCTTGTGCAGGCCACACCATTAGTCACTCCCAATGCTCCATATCCAGCAGCTCCATGCACTATTTATGGCACCTTTAAGATGGAGATAGATAACATCACCTCAATGATTTTTTATAGGTACCAAAAAAAAGAAAAAAAAAAAAAAGTAGTAGTTCTCTAAAGATTTCCTTAGAATAGGAGCTGGTTTGTACTGCAACGTGGAATACTAATGGATCAGGACGAGATCTGTGATCCAAACAGAGCTGCTGGCAAAGGCACCGGGTCACACCTGACCAAAGCACTGCTGTGGTGCACACAGGGAGAGCTGCTCCTTCCCTGGGAGCACCTCCTGTCTCTGGGAAACGGGACGATGCCCTCTGGAACGTCGACACAGACGGGCTTGTTCCAACAAACGCTTGGTCCCCTTAATTGGAACAACCTGGCTGTGGGTTGACACGTCAGCTCTCCTGAGGGGCCGTGGGATCCAAACACTTTCTCAGTGTCTCAACCAGTTTTAAACAGAGCTGTAAAGCAAGGCCTAGTGCTGCCTTCCTCAGGAGCAATCTGATCCTACAACACGGATAGGGATGTTAATTAGCCATAAAAGCTCTGAAGTGGGACTCCCAAAGTCCCCGTGGGATGTCAGGCGTGTTCCAGCAGCGATAACAGGTTATTATCAATCCATCTTGCTACATGGTTGTGAAAGGTATTCATAAAACAGCTGTTCAGTCATTGGTAGCTCGGAATCCCGTGCAGTTTTGGGGGTTACACGGCTCCTCACCAGCATGTGCTGCTGGTGGAAGAGTGCTCCTGCTGCCAGAAAGGAGACGGCACAAGGAGATGGAAGTTCCGAAGTGAAATCTTCGTTTCACGTTTTTCTAATGGAAAACATTAATTAACATTTTTCTTTCCACAAAATAAAGTTACACGTTAACTCATTATGACAAACTGCAACACAAATTGATTTTAATTAGGACATGAATATTTTAAAATTAATTTACTGGATAGATCAACATTTCAAAGTAAAACCAGAAGTGCTGAACATCTGAGCAAAAATAAAATAGTTTTCTTAAGAGGATAATTAGACCTGCTTATGCTTTGAAATCTGGCTAACGTTTCACAAAAAATGGACAAATTCACTGAAATATGTTCATTTTAATAAATTAATTGGTATAATGTTTAGTTGACTATACAGCACAGGAAAAAACCCCACATGGCTATACTTGCTCCATGTTTAATGATTTTGCATCAGTGCTGCCTGCAATTCCTGACTTACTGAAAAGCAGGTCATTAAAAAGTGTCCCTCAGTTTTTGCAGGGACGGTGACTCCACGAAGGGCAGTCACCTCTTTCAGATACCTGTGTAGGAAACACCCCCAGCAGGATGCAGCCACTGAGACTGCGGAACACTGAATGATCCTGTGGGTATTTTTAGGATAAAACTGACAATGAAACACAGTTAAAAGTGGAGTAACTTCCAAAGGAACAGAGAGGGGACGGACATGAGGGGGCAGCTCCTCTTCACCTGTGAAAATTAACTCCCTTTCTCTGCCTCACTGCAAACTTTTCTGCCTCCTGCACTCATGTCTACGATTTCAGCTATTCCCAGCCAGGTCCTACACAGTGGAAATGAGGTGTAAATAGTACCTGGGTGTTTGGGCTTGTGCACCTGAGTTTGGCCTTGCCCTGAACCAGAACCTGCAGGTCCTGCTGCAAAAGATCACACGGAGGTGCCATCAACAAATCAACATGCAGGGAAGGAGAGGCTGAGCAGAAAGAAAAATGACCCCATTGGATGCTGATGTATTTACAGCAGGTGTCTCATTCCATAGTCAGTTCAATCCAGCACTGCAGACCTGGATTTATGAAACCAGGAGCACATCATATTTACAAAAGGGTGACTAAGTACCTATTTGCATTTCCCCTCTGAAGTACAGAATTTCTTGGGATCCAAACTGCTGAAACAAGGGAAAAAGGCAGGAGCCTTGTGATGGGCCTTGCTGCAAAGTCACAGCCACTTTTAGGGAAGCAGGGGGAATTTGGGGCTCAGTACCTTGGTTGCAGAGAGGGCCAAAGAATCCAGGCAGGCAGTCGCAGTGTCCCGACACGTGGTGACAAGGACCATTGCTGTGCACACACTGGGGGCAGGGCTGGCCACAGTGGTGTCCGTAAAAACCAGGGGGGCAAACTGGAAACAAAACAAAATCAGCTGTCACGGGTTCTCCCAAGTTTTCTCGTTGCCGAGAGCTCGAGAATTCTCTGTCTTAATCCCAAACCGTTATTTCTTAATCTACAAAAACACAGCTTTGTGGACAGATGAAAGGATGACGCCTGTTGGATTGTTCCATGTGCAAGCTCTGAGGAAAACTGCTCCTGTGTTCAAACACTCCCACCCCATGCGGGTCCCTGTTTAGTAATACAGTGGAGTCCTCAGCAGCCTCTCTCTCAGGACATTCATTTGAGTCTCTCTAACCTGCTTCAGATAAACTCTTTGACAAAACATGGGAGTTAAAGATGTTTGAGACCTCAGAGCCTACTGCAGATATGGATAATAACACATTCCAAAGCTTTTAAGATAGGAAGAGGAACACTCACACACACGTAGAGACAACAGAAACTCACAATGCCATTTCCTTTGGAAACTGAGCTGAGAATTCAGAGAAGCTGCATTAGGAAACAATATTTTATGTCTAAACAACTATGCCAAAAGCTGATTTCCAAACCTATGAGGTGGGATACCTGTGCTCACCTGGGGCAGACAGTTTACATATGTCATGGCAGGAGCAGCAGCCATCAGTGACGAACAGAATCTGAAGATGGTAATTATGGTAACAGCATATAAAATCACCTGATTTGCATCAGTAACGACACAGGATAGCTGAGGAAACTTGTCATGAACTGTGTGCTTCATTTGCCTAAAACCTGAGATTATTACAGAATTTGTACACAGGGTATAGAGCCAAGATTACAGCTCAGCATCTCTTCTAAACACAGATTGTTGCTTCTAAACACATGTAGGGTGAAAAACCATCCACTGTCCAAATATTCACTGCAACAGATAACACAAAGATATGTTAAATTGCAGTAAGTGACTGTAAAAATGACTTTATGTGTTTTTATTTTTACTCCTGTGACTCTCTGTTCCACAGTTCCGGCTCAGTGGTTACTTTATCACGTCCCTTCTATTTTTCCACCAAATGAGAATTTTCTCTTGGTCTGTGTGTTCACAGAGGGTGTCAGGCTCTTACACCACTGCACATTTCCAGCTGGAACTTAGCTGACAGGTTTGTTGATATATATACCAGCCATAAAACACCCTGGATCATTGCTGGAGACATTTCTGCAGGCTTAAGAGCACTAAACCATCCCAGTGTCTCATGTAATCCTGATTACACCGACAGAACAAGCTGGCTGAGAATCATCTTCAGTATCATCTTCAGTGCTGCCCTGCACAGGCTAAATTCTGTTTCTAAATGAATTTCCAAGAGAAAAATGTGGATGGTTTCGAGAGCAAGCTTAGCAAGCTAAAGCTGCCCTCACCCACGGAGGTGCCGTCCTCACCAGGCAGGCTCGAGCCTGAATCCCACAGAAGAGATGGAAGCAAGCTGAATTCCCATGCCATGTGCTCACAGAGGCATTTCAGCAACGTGAGGCAACAGCAGAGGCATCCATAGGAAGAAAATTTCTCCCCACTAGATCCCTAGCAAACATCCTCAGGGAGCCGCCTGATTACCGGGCTTGCAAACTGGGAACAAGGTTTGCCTCTTGTAGCTTCTGTGCCATCAGCTGATAAAACTAAGCTGGGTTTTTTTTTTCATCTCAGAAAGGTCAGAAACTATTAACTTCTGGAAGTTTTGCACTCTTAAGGTTTCAAATTCGTGAAACATTTTCTTCCCCAATTCCCTGAAGCTCCGAGAGCCACATTTTAGCCTTGGAGAGAGGTTTTACAGCTACACAGATATGCTGAAGCACCTGGAAATTGGGGTTTATAATGGAAATGCTTATAGGCCATTAACTACAGCAGTGCTAGAGGTCATTGTTATAATGGCTTTAAATAAAAACTGTCAGCTACAAATTATTTTCAGAGATGAGTGTGTTCTAGTGTCGAGTGTAACTGGTGAAATCAAAGGGGCTGTATGAACTGGGAATGCAGAATGTCTTAGAGAAAGAAGAAGAAGAAGCTGCAGAAAAGAAAGACAAATCCACTTCTTGTTTACACAGGAAGATGGTTGTGTGTAGTTTGGATCAGTGAATTAGGGTCCCTACGGGGCAAACGCAGCTTCCCAGATAAAGCAAATGAGAGGGGTTTTGTCTGCTCGGCACATTTTAATATGTAGCAGCAGAGCATCAGACAGGAGCTATTTTCAGGCTGCTGTGTTTCTTTTTCTGGCACCTAAGAAAACACTGCCTCGTTATTTTGACGCCTGGGCTCATCCACTCGTCATTACGTGACGGGTCGTGGCTGACTCTGCTTCAAAGGTCTCCTGTGGGTCTCCCTGACTTCACTGCAGATCCGTGTCCCGCCACGTTTGCTACGGAAAGGTGTCGCTCCTTCCAGGTCACCTGTGACTTCCAGGTGCAGTAGACCAGAAGAAGAAACACGAGGCACGACTCAGTGCAGTGGAGCCTTGACCCCCCGCTCCAGAAGCATTTTTCAGGCTATGCTGTGCCCTCAGAGAGCTAAAGCAGCTCAGAAACTGGGGGTCTGTCTGACTGGGGCCACAGAGGAGCATTTCCACCTGCTTTGCTCCTGCCATCTATGGGAAATCTTACTTCTCTGGCACAAGGGTCCCCTGTATCCCGGGGCACAGTCACAGGTGCCATCCTCTGGGGAGCAGGATCCCCCGTTCTCACAGCTGCAGGAGATGGAGCAGTTGGGGCCCCAGCGGCCCTGGGTGCAGATGTTGTCACAGTGGATGCCTAAGGACATAAAGACACACATTAGGTTCCCCACAGCTTACTCTGCTCACTGATCAAAGAAACTTTGGGCTGGACTGATGCCTCGCAGCCCCTCATGGAGCCAACGAGGGAGCCTGGGAAGGAAACAGCTCTCCTTTTATCTGCTTAATAAAGTGAAAATTAAGAAAATGCCAGAGAGGTGAGTTCTGTAGGTGTTAGTGGGCTCCTGTTCAGTCCTCACCACCATTAAAGAAACTCTGCATGTCATCTGAGAGATGAAGGTCAGGAATTGCTTTAAAGTCACAAAATAGCTCAAATAACTGGTCTGGAAATAGGCAGTTGATTGAAGCCTGATTACTTACCTGTTGTGAATTGGAAGACCTAAAAAAGAAAAATCAGGGCTCTGAAAAACATGTTGAAGTGTTTGGATTCTTGAACACAAGTAAATTCAGCTCTGTGCTGTGCTCTGTTCCCTTCCTTGCTTACAGCACTGTGCTCTGGGGTTTTGTGCACGTACCCCACGTCCACCCAGGGCTCTCCAGTTCTGTGATAGTAAAACTGAGTTCTGATCTAGCAAGTGGCCATATGTGAGCACAGGCTGATCATCTGCATGCTAAATGGAGACTGAGACCTGCCAGTCCAGCTCCAGTCGTTCCCAGGGTGGTCGACTGATGTTTGTTATTACGAAAAGCAAAGCTTGGAAACACCGAAAGAAGCACAAGGCCAAAAAACTTAACAGGAGGCTTCTAGCGTGGTTTTGGGTTAACTGGTGGCTTTTAAAAAACTAACCCTGTGCCATGGTTTGTCACAAATAAATGTGATCTGAGGATCTGGTCCCACACACCGGGCTGGTGCTCCTTTGGGACAAGGCAGTACCAACACTCGCAATTAGCAGAGCTACGGAAAACCATCTGCAGGATCGTGAACTGAGAGGGTCATTAAGCAGTGCCATCTGCAGGGCGTGGCACAGGCAGGGGAGACCGATAACAGCAGGAAAAATGAAATCACAGACTGGCCTGGAATCACAGACTGGCCTGGAAAATCCTCCTGCCAAGGAGACCACCCCGGGCTCCCGACGGCTGACCTGGCGGGGCCCGCGCGCCTCGGCCGGGCTCGCAGCAGCAGCAACGTGCTCTTTATCATCCACGCACATGGCCCTGCTGCAGAACGGGATGAAAGCAGCCAGACAAAAGGCCAGAGGCTGGATTAGTGCATCTCCAGGGAGAAACACAATCCCAAGTCATTTCCTGCACCCCCGATAACTTCGTCTGGACGCCACAGGTAACGCGCTGCAGTCGGGAGGCTGTGATCTGCACAGCCACCCAGCCTGGAGGATTATTAAATCAGCTAAAAGTCATTATAAATACACTTACAGTGCAGCTTCAAGCTGGTTTTATAAATCTCGGAAGTTAATACACTAAGAAATACTGCAGAGCCAAAATTTCCCTTTTCTGAAGATTAATCACACAATTATAGTGTCCCTTCCTAGAAAATCTTAACCAAGTCTGGCAAAAGTACAGTTTGAAATGTGGTTTCTAGTAATACATGATCATTGCTTTATTTATAAAGAGGCAGGGTCTGTGCTGTAGAGCTTAATAAAAACCACATTAAAATACAGTAAAAACTTAATACAAGCTCAATTCCTTCCCATCTAACTAAATAAATCTGAAAAAGGGGAGTGCAAAAAGAGACAAGGAACATTTGTATTAGTAAAATCAAGAAAAACAATTATTTTAAACAGTCTTCCCTGCTCAGTTTGAAATCAAATATATCCTTGGATTACTTAAACAACAAATGCTTTGTGTGTGCATTTATGTAATATATCTACAGTGCTCTGTAATTAAAAGTTCAGACAATAAATTGTAAATAAATAAATGCATTTTGTATTTATAAATACACATATATGATTATTTATAGCTTTGAGCGTCTCAGCATGAGCTCCCAGCAATGAAATTCAGGCACAAATGTAGAAAAATGTGTATTTTTCCTCCCGCTTGCAACATTAAAATTACAATTCTGTCACCGTGAATGGGCTATTTATAAACTGGGACAATTAAACAGCATTATTTCTTGTCTCTTTTTGACAAAGTTTGGGGGGAAAAATGACACTGGCTCCTTTCTCATGGAAGGAACCCGAATTAAAATGCCAGGGCTGTTCCTTGCAGCAGCAAAGTCCTTCCTTTAGTAATGAGTAGTGAGGGATGTCTTCCCACTCCTAACGAAGGGAATGAGTCATTGTGGAGCTGATTGTTGTAGGGAAATGTAAAGGGAGGAAAGGAAACCTTCCCGAAGCCACTGACACCCATTACAGCACTTATTTACTTACACGTTTCCAGAAGACAACTGGGATGGGGCTGCCATCAGTTTTTATTACTTTATATTACCCTGAGCTAATTCTCATGGAAGATTTCCTTTTTGGAGGCTCCCCCCCCCCACACACACTGAATTGCAAATGTAAATGAGAAGTTAAAACTGCACCTGGACACAGCGTGTCTTACGGACCTGCGCTAGAAAAAGCACCTTAATTTCACAATTCCCTGCCCTGGCGGTGCACGAAGGGGGAGTCCATCCCTCCCAGCTACTTTACAGTCGGAGTCAGCGAAGTAGGAACCTTCTGTAATGTAAAACTTTCATATTTACTACGGGCCCTGCTGATGAGCATTTCTGATAAGCAATTAGTTTTCAATTTCCAGAACTATAAAAACTGCTGAAGTTGACGCACCTCTGTGTTATCTCGCCTTACAACCACAGGTTCCTAATTTATGAACAAAAGCCTGGTTTCACAAGCAATGATTAGAAAGTAGAAAGACAACTATCAGAAGAAGTCCTTGAAGCTGCAGGAAGCAGTTCTATACATAAACTCCACTGCCTGGATACCAGGGAATTATCCTCCAGCCTGAGGCTGTGGTTCACAATTGCAGACACTGGGATAAAATTACACTTCCAAGACCTCTTTAAACAATGTTCTGGGGGTGAATTGTAAATGAAATTCACGTGACTTATATAAAATTGTAGCTATCCACTGGATGTGGGCAAAGGATCTGCACTCTCTTGCAGTGAGGCAGAGCCCAGGGAAGAGCAGAGTCTACTGACACAGCATCCACAAACCCTCCCTGTCCCGCTGGGCATTTGGGGTGCTGGGTTTCTGCAAACACTGGTTGCTCTCCAGTGGGATTTCCACTGCTGTCCTGTGGGCTGCTCTGTACATGACACTTAGCTGACAGTCCCAGGAGTGGCTTCACTCCCCCTTCCCCACACCAACCTCCTCTGCCCACACAGTGGGAAGGAAAACCAGCCCTAAGGGCCTGAAGTGCTGTGGAAAACACAAGCTGGGCTGAACTGAACCCACCAGAGCAGTCACAGCTGCACTGTTCTCAGGGACAGCTCCATGGGACAGCTCTTCCAAGGTCTTCCTCCTTACAGGAGACACTTTACTACCAGGACAGTTCACCACCAACTGGCCAAGCAGCTGCTGTCTGGGACAGGGGGAGTGTCTGCTGTAACTTCAGCCCAGGTTTCCCACAGGAGAAGCCAGTGGGTTGTGCGGGAATGTCCCAGTGTGGAACTGTAAATGGCATCTTGATAAAGGACAGCAGCAGGGAGAGAGGTAGAGGAGGAAAAGAATCCCAGAATGGCTTGGGTTGGAAGGGACCTTAAAGCCCATCTTGTTGCACTCCCTGCCCTGGGCAGGGACACCTTCCACTAGCCCAGGTTGCTCCAAGCCCCGTCCAGCCTGGCCTGGGACACTGCCAGGGATCCAGGGGCAGCCACAGCTTCTCTGGACAACCTGTGCCAGGGCCTGCCCACCCTCCCAGCCAAGGATTCCTTCCCAACATCCCATCTAACCCTGCCCTCTGGCAGTGGGAAGCCATTCCCTGTGTCCTGTCCCTGCATCCCTTATCCCAACTCCCTCTCCAGCTCTCCTGGAGCCCCTTTAGGCCCTGGAAGAGGCTCTCAGGTCTCCCCAGAGTCTTCTTTTCCCCAGGTCTCCCAGCCTGGCTCCAGAGCAGGGGGGCTCCAGCCCTTGGATCAGCTTACTGTCTGGCAAGAGCACTGGTTGGTGGAAACCCATCAGGTGACAAATGTTTTATCCCAGTCATATAAATCACATATCACAGCCCAGCTCTGCTGCAGAGTGGCTGGAGAGGGGGGTGTCTGGTGCCTCCATGTCACTGGTTTTCATGGAGCAGCTTCAATTTTTACCAGATGAAGTTGGTTCCTCGTATTAAAGATGGATTAAGCTGAACATCCACACAACCATCAGGAAAAGGAGCCAGAAAAAGGGAAAAAAAAAACCTCCAAGCCATACAACTGGGATGTGAGGCACCTATTGAAGATCTCCTTCATAGGCTGCTTCCATTAATAATCTTCAGTGGCTTCAAGAAAGTTTGTCGAACTAATGCAGATTTAGTGCTGCCTGTAACTACATCACACCCAAGGACTTTGGAGGGTGAAATTCCTGAAAGGCAGACCTAAGTAAAACTCCCTTTTTTCCCTCTCCAGCTTACTTCTGCAATTGCACTCGTGCCTGGGGATTACGTCTCTGGCTCTTAATAAAGCTGCCATTGTTTCTGTGCTGTGTCTCTGGGTAGTTGGAAACTAATACTCCAAACACAATAGAAGAGCAAAAATGGACGGAATAAATGAGAACCAGTGGCCTATTTTTGACCACTGCTATCCCCCTGACAGTAGCCTCTGCAGCAGTGCCTGTGTGCTGCCCAGCATCTAATTATTTTTTCAGGGACGGAGGGATTTGATAAATTATAGGATGTAACTCCCTTCCCCCCATGTACTTTAATTTTACATCTAGCAGTGTATAACTGTAATTATTTCTCTGAATAAGATCTTCAGCCCTTTTTTTCTCTTTCCCCTCAATAGTCCCAATGTAAAGACAGATGCAACATCAATTAGGAATGACAGGAACGATTTCAGCAGACGTTTGAATCCAACACAAACATTGTGCTCTCCTCCACCTGTCTTTCAACATGACATGAAGTCATAATAATCTCTTATTTCTGGCATTTGAATAGCTTTGGAAAGAGCTGCTTTTTATGCAAAAATAGGCACTGGATTTTGCAGGCAGTGCTGTGGAGGCCTGAGTTTGGTGAGTCACGCTTGGCTGGGATCTTTGGCCTTTTAACCTGATTCTCTCCTCTTTCCCCAGTACTCATCGCTGCTACACTTATCGTTGGCCCTATAAATTCTAGTTAAATCAGCTTCGTATTTGAGATTAGATCCACGTGCTTTCCTATTTTGCTGCTTGAGTCTACCTAAGGTAGTAGAAAATTCAGCAAGAACATAAAGACAGACCCGTCCAAGCCGTGGATCAGCTGCTCAGAGGTGTTATGACAGCACACGAACAAGAGTTCACAAAGAATTCTTGATGCTTTTCCATCACTTTTTGCGTCTTTGTATTTATTCCTACCTGAGGCAAACCCTGAAGTATCTGACTGAGATCCAGTCAGAAGCACCACAGCTCAATTCCTGACAGCTCAGCATTTAAGAATGCTGAAGAATGAGAAAATCAGTGTGGGGAGGGCAGCAGATAGATGAAAACATAAAGGGATCTCTCATAAAATTAAATGGAAACATTAAGAATTGATGGCTGCTCATCCAGTCTGCAAATAAGCTATTTTTGTTTTTATACAGTGAAACTACTCAACAGAGATAACAGCAGCCATACTCACATTATCTGGGAACTTCTGTGGTGTTCTCCAGTGCTTTTTAAACTGATTTTCCCCCCACACTGGTGCCACGGAGCCCATCCTTCCCTCACCAATGAGCTTTGCAGGGGCAGCTCCTGAGTGTAACAGCCCATCAGTCTAAATGAAAGCTCTGTGATCTGGTCCTAAATAATGAAGAATAAGCCTTTCCCCGCAGCCAGTGAAAAATTCTAACTTGTCCCTTCTCTCATCTTTGCATGGGCGATTTATGCACCCATTAATGTAAGTGTTTTTCTGCCAGTAATATACTCAGAGCCTAATGCACCTCTGTGGAGCTCTAATCCTACCCCTATTTTTAATTATCTAGAGAAATCTCCAGATATGAATCACCCAACCCGGGGAATTTATGCAATAAAAGCTTTTGAGGCAAGAGACCTACCTCACAAGAAATGAGGTAAGTCAAAATGTTTGCTAAAATTAAGGATGATGTGGTTCCCTTCGCTCCAGGGTATTCTCCAGGGCACGCTACAGAAGGAAGAAGGGTTTCCATGAGCACAAAGGGCAGACCTGAAGAAAATGGTGCTAAAAGGAGTCAAGCTCCATGCAGCCCTTCTTTACCTTCAGAGTGATTCCTTCCTACTCCTCAAACACTGGACACAGTTTCAGGACTGGGAAGAGAAATCTGGGAAAGACCCAAGCAGACCATCAGCAGGTGAACAGGAGGGAGGAACCTGTTAGTGGGAAAAACTGTGTTGTTTTCCTGGCCAAAATGTTGCAGCCCCTGAGCCATGAGGGAAGAGCAGCTTAGCAAGAGCTGATGTGCAATCAAAGCCTTTTGTGTGAATGACGTTGACTGAAATTCAACTTCTTCTCCTTGGTGTAGAACAGGGAGGAAAAATGTTTACAACGCTTCTCACGGCAAACTCTTCCACCAATAACACATATATCTAATAGAGCCACAGAATTCCAGACTGGTTTGGGTGGATGGGACATTAAAAATCATCCAGTGTCACCCCCTGCCATGGGCAGGGACACCTTCCACCAGCCCAGGGTGCTCCAAGCCCCGTCCAACCTGGC
>JAYRBT010000018.1:2401753-2491499 GCA_036023395.1 Myiotriccus ornatus | reverse complement strand
CAACGCTTCTCACGGCAAACTCTTCCACCAATAACATATATATCTAATAGAGCCACAGAATTCCAGACTGGTTTGGGTGGATGGGACATTAAAAATCATCCAGTGACACCCCCTGCCACGGGCAGGGACACCTTCCACCAGCCCAGGCTGCTCCAAGCCCCGTCCAACCGGGCCTTGGACACTGCCAGGGATCCAGGGGCAGCCACAGCCTCTCTGGGCAACCTGTGCCAGGGCCTGCCACCCTCACAGGAAGAAAAGGATATAAAGAATTTTTCTCTTTTCTAATATCCCATCTAACCCTACCCTGTCAGTCTGAAGTCACTCCCCCTTGTCCTGTCACTACATGCTCCTGTCAACAGTCTCTCTTCAGCATATATATTTATACACACCCCACTTTAGCTTGCAGGCTGTTTACTGAGTGATCCTTCCTTTTCTCCTTCCACACACAGCACGCCAAACATCCAGGATTTAGTCTGCTGAAATGTGCACAAATAATTTCTCACCGTTTCTCGCCCACATTCATTTATAGGTGACTCTTGTACACACAGCCAAGCTTATATATAGAATGGCTGCACACTAAAATGGAAAGGGGCTGGGTACCTCTAGAATGGAGTTTCATGTTTTTAGAACCCATTAAATCAGCAGCACCCAGGATGCCATCCAAGCCACGTCTTTTCTCCTCAATTTAAAAGCTGTCCCTTAATAAGCGGAAATAAATCTAAAAATAAAGGCAAAGATAACTGAACTTGTATATCTGCTGTGTTTGTGAGACTAATGCTGCAATGATTTGCATACATGCTGAAGTTTAGCAGTAGCCTTACTGCAGATGCTAATTATAGTCTAAGGGTCTGATCCAACTCCCACTGAATGGGTGGCAAAAATCCAACTGATTTCATGAAAGGTGAAATAAATACAAAATCTGGCACGGACAAACACAACCAAACCTCACTCAGACGAGAACCAGGAGCCCCCCACCCACCTGCCAAGGAAGACAGAGACATAATTAATGTCAGGACATCAATGAAGTCTTTGATATGACTTCATAATTCAGATTTTTGAAAATTAGCCCTGTATCAGCAGGAACCATCCTTAAAGGTTCCTGTCAAAGAGAGAATTTTTAAGCACAGCCTGACATTAAAATCTTATCAACTCACTTGAAATTAAGTCAATGAAAAATTAAAGCTAATTTCTAATAAGCTTATCTTACATTCATAGACTAAAGGGCACTTGTCGAATACGGAGAGTAAGCACACCTTTTCATATGGAAAAGATTCCCACACTGGAAAGGCAGAGGCCAGAAGAGAGGCTAAAATGCACCATTTTAGACTGACTCTAGAAATTTCTAGCTTTCCCGTCTGTTTAAAGCTAATGTAAGGATACAGAATAATCACAGAAATAAATTATTAATTTAAAAATCTGGGATAAGACTGCCAAAAGTGATAAATGCGAAATATGGTGGAGATAATGGGATTAGACATCTAGAAAATGCATGTTTAATAGGAACTTACTATTGCTCCATTCTGATATTTTAGGCTCTGTGTTACAAACCAATGGGATGAAACAGTCTGAGGGGAAAAAAAAAGCCAACCCACGACACTGTGAATTCTAAAATACTGTGGATCTTCAGCTAAAAAACCTGTAGGTGCATGAAACAAGTCCTAGATTTCTTTTCTGGCTTTAAATATGCACGGAAAAGTCAGCTCCCAATTATATCAACATGCTCCTGGGGCTGATCCATTAATGACAAGAGAATTATTTGGGCTTCAGCCCAGTACAGCAGGGGACAGGATCTGCCCTAAGATTATAAACTGGATGCTGCTGCAGTGGAAGAAAAGTCGTATTAGTACAAACAAAATGCATTTAATGGAAAGGGTGGGGTTTGTTTTTTTTTTTATTTCAAAGGTCTTTCACCTTCTTGCAAAGAGCTCCGAGAAAGGGAAGTTAAAAATACCTTAGAGCTCCCCGTCAAAGTGGTCACTGTTCCTTTAAAATTCAAAAAGGCCTTCCCTTGAGTAACAGGCTTATCAGTTTTCCTGAATTAATGTGTCCACAGGAGGGAAGAAACATGTTCCTGTGTTTGAGTGACAGTGCAGATGTCACCGGCGGCCTGCAGATGCTCACAACCACATCCTCCCTCGGAGCTCCCCTGACCTGTGGCCAGTGACACTGGTGACCCCATTAACTCCCTCAGACCATCACCAGTGGAAATCCTACAACTCCAGACTCCCACAACTATTGGGCTGCAGATCTGGACGTGATAAGAGACAGTTAGGGTTGATGTTGCTGGCAATGCTTGGAAGTTATCCAGGTTGTAAAGGACAGGGAAAGATGTATTTTGATTTCCTGCATGCAACAGCAAAGGGGGAGGCTGCTCCTACGAGACACGAATGAAGCCTGAAGGTGAAAAGCACCAAGGCAATAACAAGATGTTTGTTCCTCAGCACAGATCATTTCCATACCTGTGTTTGCCATCCTGATTAATTAAGGAAAATCTATGAGGGCTTCTTTTATAATTAACTATGGGATGCACCCTTTTATGTTTTCCATCTCACAGCAGCGCTCCGTTTTCCCCACACTTCTTTGGGATGTTAAAATAAACTGAGTAAACTTTGGCTTTGCCTACTGAGAGAAGCCTCTGATTAACCAGCTCAGTGGATAACTGAGATTGCATCTGCAAAACCAGAGCGCCAGACAAAAAGAGAGAGACAGAACAAGCTGCAGATAAGACAGCATTTCAGATTAAAGGAATTCAGATAAACAGGATTTTAACTGACCTTAACATTTAGAGGCATGAACACATCCCCCTGCAGATCGCTTGTTATTTAATCCCCCTGTAACAGCTGAAAGGTTACAAAAGACACACTTGCCCCAATTAACCTGAAGCACAGACTCATCAGAGGCAGGAGCAGAGCCGGGTGTGAGGAGCAGCCAGGCCTGGGGCTTTCCTTCTGCAGCCTGTCTGGGAGCAGGATGGCTGGCTGGGAAGAGGACGGACCCGCGTTGTGGAGGCAGGACGGGCATCAGCTGGGTCTGGCCTCCCAGAGAGCCCCAACCTGGCTCAGGTCGAGCACAAAGGAAACACCTCCAGAAATTAAAAGCCAGGCCAGCAGCTCTGGCTGAGTTAATTACTGAGGTCTGCACTGAGTGCACCAGCTGAAGGCTACATGATGCTAGCCATGTCAGCTACATGATGTTAGCCAGCTGGTACCCGTGAGAAAGCTGTTTCTGGCACAAAACACGCTGCCAGCAGCCCCCCCCGAGGAGGCAGGACCAGCCCGAGGGGGGTTTGCAGCTCGTCCTGCAAACCCCACACGGCTTGGCTGGAGCTGTCACCTCCAGGGCCACCAGCACTGCACCCACCACAGGAACTTTGTCATCCACGTCCTCCCTGCTCACCCCGCAAGGCCACCAGGGCAGCTGGTCCCTTCCTGGCCGGTTTCAGGTTAGTTATTAAGAGGAGGATAATTGATATTTATGACCTTAACATTGTCACTGAGCACCCAGGAGAGGAGGCTGCACCTGGGAAAGATGAGACTGCTGCCTGCTCCTCCAGGACCTGTTTGCTTGCAAAGGGCTGCCAGGAGCTGCTCCACCACCCAGTGTTCCTGCCCTTCCATTCCCTCTACGAATTGCGTGTGTGCAGGATCCCTAATTAACCACATGCAATTAGCACCGAAGCACTCCAACTTCAAGCATTTTCCTTCTAACCTAAATGTACACAAAATAACTCCTCTTCCACAAATGACTGGTGTGCTGGGAGCTCTAAGGTACCTGTGACACACGCAGAGCTGCCAGCACAGAAGTGCCTGTGTATAAAACTCACGGCAGACCAGGAGCGAGAGACCCTTATTAATCTTTAGAAACCAGTCTGATCAGTCAAGACTTGATCATCTGAGGGCTACACTTTTCATTTTTAGATCAGCAGTAGATACGAACCTCTCTCCTTTGGATGTCCAGGGCACTCTTTGTACAGGTGAGGTGATGTGGATGCAGTGCTGGTGCAAGCTGCAGAACTCCACCTGGTGCAAGGCTGAGCCCTCGGTGTTACTGCATCCCACACTTCCCTCACGTGGAGGGAACTCACCTCTGCACCAGGTCACACACCTGATTCTGGCCAACATTTGAACAAGTTTCACTTTGCAACAAGTTTCACTTTATCCAACGTGTTTTTTGGCTTTGAAGCACAAACGTCCTGCTTGCTGTGCTTCCTCCCAAGGCATTTGTGATTCCACGTGCCTGTGTGCTTGGCTGGGTAATTTTCAGCAGTAGCACCAGGGCTCAATCATCTCTAGATCTGATCTAACTCCTGCCTTTGGCTGCACACGTGCAATTCCCCACGGAACTCGGTGGAAAGGGAATATGCACGTCTCGGAGCAGCTTGTTGCCAGTGTGCTTATTTATGCATCCAGCTGCTTTGCACAGCTTTGTGATCTCCTGGTTGATATGTGGGAATCTCTTCATCATCTTCCCATCTGCCAGGTACACTCAGCTCCTGAAAATTACCTTCCCCCAGCTGGTACCCACAGAAGGTCACTGTCCTCAGTAAGAGTCTTGATGGGTGGCAGTCATGACATCATAAAAGGATGGCAGACTGCTATTAACTTACATTGTGGGCTCCTCTTGACAGGCCTTTTTCCTTCCTCTCCCAGTCCTCCTCCATTCCCTCACCATCCATCAGTCCCTGAAGCTTTATATGAGGAACATCTTGAAACCACTTTAAAGGAAATGGGTTCAATCTTCCCCTTGATCTTTACATAAAACACCGACATCAAGAGGGAGTCCCACGTCTGGGATGAACACACAGAATATGCTGGTTTCAGATGAAGTTTTGTGGCTATTAGGATCAGCAAAAGCCACGTGAATTCTCTGTCTGGCGTGAGTGGGCAGGAAAACCTTCAGATGTTCCATGATCCTGAACTTTTCTGATCTTTTTCAGGCCATGCCTAATTAGTACCAAACCCAGAAAGCAAAAATTTCAGCCTGAATTATTTATCACCTCATATTTATAAAATGCACCGCAATACACATCATGGCCCAGTTCACAACAACTGCAGATAAGATTAATCTTTCACTGATGCCACACTCCTTAATATGAAAATATAATTATCTAGCTGAAGAGTTTCTTAAATTACATACTTTCAAACTAGTATGAGCAGAATTCATCCTTGTGTCTGGTGCTAAGCCAAGTGGAAAAAAACACTGGAAGGAGAATTGACAAAACACATGTTGGCTCTGTCTATCAACATTTCCACCTTACTTGGCCCTGTCAACATCTCAACTCCAACTTGGTCTTGGATGCAAACACAATATTTTCCTCCCTGAAATGTGATCCTGAAGAAGGAGTTCCAGAGCTACAGGGGCACACTGAAGGATAAAGTGCTTAGGTTGCAGCTAATCCCCTGCAAGGTGATACACATTTATCTTGCCCAAGATGGAAATTAAAAGGAGGAGGACATCAGAAATTACTTTTAGCTTTACTTAGAGTAATTAGGATCTGCATCTGAAGTTCATTTACAGGTGTGCACGGGAGGAAGCACAAGGTATTTGTTGTAAATGCCTTTGAGAAAAAGCCACACTTTCAGCCTGCACAGCCTGCAAAGTTCATTTCCTGCAGTTTCTTTTGCCTGGAATGCTACACCCAGAAGGATGTGTAATAAACTTTAAGAATAAGTGTGTATAAATATCTCTCTTCAATTTATTGTGCTTTTAAAAACCATTTTCTCCCTTGAAGAAACTCACAATGGCTACAGGAAAAGCCCACCAGCTGTTTCTCTGCTGATCATCAATAATGCACAGGGGAGTTTTAAAGCCTGATAGATGGATATATTGATGGCAAAGAGAGATGAATGCACTCCAGCCAGCGAGGAAGGCAAGGGGATGGAGGAGGGGGTACTACTGAGATTTAAAATGGATTTTCTTGAAGGAAAAATGCCCTTTTCGATGCAGGCCCGGTATCCTTAAAAAGCAGCTTTGTTGTAAGCAGTGTGCAGAACTTCCTACTTTTACATTTTATTTACTCCTTAAAAGATTATTCCCATTGTACGTTCTGGGCATAATTTCACTGCTTTTGCTTCATGCAGCTGGGAGCTGAGTGTGTGTCCTCTCCATCAGAAACAGAAGGGCAAAGGTGACAGGATCCCAAACCCCGGCTGCCTGAGCAGCCTGCCTTGCTCCACACATTCCTTCAGCTTGCTACTAGTCTGAAGAACAATTAAATTTTCCAAATGACTTGCTGGTAATGTAAATGCATTTGGACTGCCAGTGCCACTGGTGGTTCTGCAGTTATGGGCAAGAATGGAACTTTATCTCCCCCCAGGGCCTCGACAGAGAGCGGAAGGACATCAACCAGCATTTTAGGCAGCTAAGTGTGAAATACTGGTTGGGTCAATAAGTTGCCCCCCACTGCTGTTGTGTCAGCTGTCAAAAGCTGGCAAAGAGACCATCAGTGTGGAGTCAAGTGCAGGTCTAATTGCACTGAGATCTCCAGCCTGGACTCTCCGACTTCACGGAATATTCCTCTCTGCTGCTGTGTCATCACGAGAGCTCTGTCACAGCAGCACTGATCTGCTCCCTGTAACTGCCCTTCTGCGTGACAAGAAGTGTAGGAAAATGGGGAAAACTCTGAGTTTTCCATGATGGAGCAGCTGTATCGACCCTGAGCATTCAGAAAAGCCCCATCTGCATCCCAGGTATGATGTGCCCGGGACCCACCATCCCACAGCTGCACCCCCGTGGAAAGGGCTGTTCAAGGAGAAAAACTCTGCAGGATTTCCAGCTGATCTGCATTTCTCCTGAGGATGCTCTTCCAGAAGGCTAACATCTGGCTCCAGGTTTGGAGCCATCTTTGACTCATCTGAATACAAATTTAATGAATGTCAATTATTGTCACCATCACCAGTGATTCATATATGGGCGAGTTCAGCTGATCTTGCCTCGATCCATTATTTAAAAGTTTGCAGTCACAAGTCCAGTGCTATAAATGATGCAAGAGCAAAGCAAAACAACTCAACAACCCCCCCAAAATCAACAAACCCCCAAGGTTTGCCAAGGGAATTCATAATTTTACCTGTCCAGCCTGCCAGGCAGCAGCAGTACCCAGTGACAGGGTCACACCCATCGGCGTGGTTACAGTCACAGCGCTCACTGCAATTAAGACCATATGTTCCATCCTTCAAAAATACAAACAAAAAAAGGCCTCTCAGTAATCAGTTTTTTGCTCTGAAATGTGCAAAAGCATCTATCATGTCCCTCTTAATGCTGAGTAGCATCTTTTAAATTAGCATACAGAGAAGATAGAGACTCGGTGCCTAATGTTTCTATATAGAACCAAATGAAGAATCACTTTAAAAAATGATGCTCAAGAAAATGCAGATAACACAGCAACAGCTCTGATAAAATATAATGCAAAGTATCATACATCCACTCAGCTGCTAGCCCCCCAATCTGTTATTTACACACGATTTCCTTCAGACAGCCCCAGACAGAATGAGACGCTGCCCTACTCTGTGTTCAGCAGGGCTGTGGTTTAAAGGGGGTGCAAGGGCACCCCAGTGGTACTCACAGGGCAGGGCTGGTCACAGAACTCTCCCTGCCATCCCGGGGAGCAGAGGCAGAAGCCATCTGCTGGCCTGCAGGCAGCTCCGTTGGAGCAGGAGCACGTCTGGTTACAGTTCAGACCCCAACTTCCACTTGAGCACGGAATAGAGCAATCCACTCCTTGCCACCCTAAAGAAACAGGAGAGACAAACAGCATTTGGGATGTTTCCATGAAAAAAAAAAAAGTGAGGTAGAGACAGCAAGAAAAGCAGCTGCAGCTCTGTGATTTTAGGACCAGTTCCTTAATGTACATTAAGACTGTTTTGGGGTCAAAGATTGACGCTTTCATTACGACCTCCCAGTTTCATCTCCCAGCATCTGTACATGCCGAGGGGGATGGATGTAGGTGTCACTGTGCTGGCTCTTTCCAGATGAAGGTCTCTGGTGCCTCTCTGGGAACTGCTGGGGCAGCACAGGAGAGGCTGTGCTGCCTGTCAGGCTGCAGACCTGCTGACCCCTGGGGATGCAAGAAACTTGCCATTTGATGCTGCCTGTTTCTTGCCTCCCATTTTTATTTTTTTTTTTGACAATGCTATTTAATATAAAGCAGCTATTACACCTAAAAAAAGACCAAGGCCATCATTTCTAGCCATTAAGGCTCAAATCTTAACTACCAGCCACACAATGACTTTCATTACACTGCAGCTGTATGTAATGGAGTTGAGCAGTAACTCATGGTTTATAATCCCTCATTAAACGGGGTTCTACAGTGATCCATTAATTCATGTTTGAAATGCCAGATTTTATCATTATTTGCCTCACTTCTGGTTTAGGGCTTATGTGTGTCAGACAGGCACAGCTCATGCTGGGCTTCTGGGGGAACATAAGAGAGCCTGTGCTGTGGAGCAGTGAAGGTTTCTCAGGGGATCATGGCATGGGTGATGCTCAGCACCAAGCACAGGAGGGAATTCTGGACACAGGGGGGAAGGAAAGATGTCAGACTTGCAGAGAGACTCTGGAGCAGGTAAGACTTCTTGTTTCCTCAGATAAAAGAGCCCTTGCAGGCTCAGGAGACAGAAGACACCTGCACATGGCTGGGGTGCCCCGGTGTCAGGCCACAGGGAGGATGGGCAGCTGAGGGTGGCAGCAAGGGCACAGAGCCAGGGCCCACACACAGTCCCAGCTGAGGGTGGCAGCTGGGATCAGCCAGGAGCCCAGAGCAGCAGCACTGGGACCAGCCCAAGGCTGAGATGGGCAGGCAGTCTGCAGGTCAGGCCAGGTGTGGTGAGGATAAACGAGGCCAGGCACAGAACAGAGCAATGGGATGGAGAAAAGACAGGCAAGAAGATGCTTCTGCTCCTGTGCCCAGTGTGCCACTCCAGGCAGGGAAGGAGAACAGGGGCTCTGGAATCCTGGAGAAACAGGGATAAAGAAAAGCATCCCAATGATCTGGGGACTGCTCTGCATTTCCTCTGGAGAGGAGCTGTGGCTCTGCCAACACACTTAGTTCTGTGACCTGTTCCTGCAGCAGAGCAGGGAAGTCTGGCCCCTGCTCAAGGCAGAGACAAAACATCCAGTCAAGCCCCTGTTGAGGTTGGATACTTGGGCAGATGAGAAAATAGTGGAGTTACTGACTGCACAGCTGTGCCACTTCAGAAGGGGAGAAGCACTGATGCCAAATTGCCAACAATGGCTAAATCCGAATTTTGTTTACCTTCTTTGCAGTAGCACAGACCATCCACAGGGGAACAGGCACCGTCGTTCTTGCAGTTACAAACTGAGGAGCAGTTGGTTCCATAGGTTCCTGCCACGCAGGTGATGGTGCAGTCATCTCCCTGCAACCCCCCCAAAAAAAGCCAGAGTCAGCTCAAGGAATTGGGATTGCAGGAAATTCCCATCTCGGCACAGGGAGCCTTTCTCTCTCCTCACAGAGAGTTGTGAGTTGATTGCTGAGTCTTCAGCACTTGAGCAGTCACTGCTGCTTCCCCTGATTATGATGCAATTAGTGCTTTGATTGACTTGGAGGAAAGGGACAAGTTTCTGGCATTCGTTCAGCAGGAGGTGGGGAAGTTACAAAAACAAACCTCCTCGAACAGATGTTAGATCATTAAGCAAAACATCACTTACGAAACGCTAATCACAAAATACGCAGTCTGAAACGGCACAAAGACTGCTCTGCATTTCTGGGGAGATATATTCCAAGAACAGGGCTGTTAAAAAGCTAAAGGATCTCGTGCATGCTCATCTTGCACAGATTGGCAGAGAGGACAACGACATGGCAGGTGCATCAGAGCCTTTCGGTGCAGAGCTGGTACCTGCACTTGTTTTCAATTAATTTGCATGAGATTGGGGCTGGATGTGTATGGCAGAGAGAGGAGGCACACAGCACAACACATGGGCCCTGTCCTACTTCTGCTCCAGGTGTGGGGAAAGGGAGGGAAAGGAGAGGAAATACTTGTATTTTACAGAAATATAGCAAATTTCAACAGTACATTCCAGTAACACTGTATCCACTGATCAGCCCGTGTGGTTGAGAGACACAATTCTTACCAGTACTGTTCATCTGATACAATAAGGGAATTAAAATCTGAGCACAATGAGGTTTAAAGGAATTGTGGCTTAACCTCACTAATTGAGGTTTAACCCTTAGTAAACTTGCTAAGTGCCATGGTTGGGTCTGGGCACATCAGCTAGCTCCTAAATTTACTACTTCAGTGAGTCACTCTTTAATGACTTGGTTCTATGTCAGAGAAAGAGAACCTACTCCGAGTTAAAAAGTCCCTGCATTGCAGGGTGTGACCTATACCATAGCTCAGGGGAAGAGATATTGGTCAAAACGTGCTTTTGCAGGTGAGAGGCTCTGCTGTTTGCCGGGAGGATCCATTTATCAGGAGATAAATGCACACCCCACCTCGGGTTTGCCGTGTCGTGGCGAGTTACCTCCAGCAGCCTGTACATCACACACCAGACACTGAGACAGAAGAGGAAATATGGACAGATTTCTGAGCACCAGTTCTGCCTCACACCACTGTGACTCATCCTATTTTATACTAGAAACTTGAGGTTTGGGGGAAGGAAATGGTTAAAATGTGCGCTGCTCACAAGCAAATCCCGCAAGCCCCTGACTTGTGAGCGAAGGCAGCGTTTGTAAAAGATGCTATCTTTGACCTTGGTGGAGTAAAACAAGTCCCCCTGAAAAGGCCTGGCAGGAAAAGATGCTGCCTTGACAGCCAGCAAATCCAAAGCACGCTGCCCCTCATTACCCTGCCAGCATGCCTACGGAATGAGCTCCAGGAAGCAGGGCTGGCAGAGGGGCACTCAGCCTCCACGCCTAATCAATCCTCTGCCTTTCTCCTGCGTGTGACAATTAGACAGCCAATTAGTGCCACTTAGGGACCCGGACCGTGTGCGAGTGAAACTCCCAACTCATTCCACGTACGACACGGGACTGCTGGTACTGCCAATAATTTCTATGACAACTGACCTTATCTGGATTTGAACTAGTGATCCAGAAGGAAAAGAAAATTCCTTTGAAAAGGAAAGCGGAGCAGAGTGATGTGGAGCTAAAATATCCCCTCGGGAAGCAGATTAACCAACCACACACTCACAGACTCACCAAGGTTGGAAGAGACCTTCAAGATCACCGAGTCCAACCATCAGTCACTCCTAAATCATGTCCCCAAGGGCCACATCCAGATGCCTCTGAAACACCACCTGGCCAGGGGTGGAGGCAGCAGGTGGATTTCCAGTTCCTCAGCTGATGTTCTGTGACTGCAGAGCAGCTCGTGTTGGGGGTCAGCTCTCCCCGGCCAAGGGCCCAGCTGGGGTGGATTCCCTGGTTTTCGGTAGTCAAACACACGCTGGACATCCCAAAGCAAAGGGATACAACTCCCTGAAAGGAGGTTGTAGTGAGGTGAGTGGCAGTCTCCTCTCCCAGTAACAAGTGACAGGACAGAAAGGTGAGGAAGTGGCCTCAAGTTGCACCAGGGGAGGTTTAGATTAGATATGAGGAACAATTTCTCCACAGAAAGTGGTGGAACAGGCTGCTCAGGGCAGTGGTGGAGTCACCATCCCTGCAAGTCTTCAAAAAACACGTGGATGTGGCACCTGAGGACATGGTTTAGTGGTGAACACAGTGGTGGTGCTGGGCTGACAGCTGGACTTGGTGGCCCCAGAGATCTTTTCCACCTTTAAAGATGATTCTGTGATTCTTACAAGCTGAACACCAGGCTGTTCCATCTCTATTCACCGTGGCTTTGAGTTTTGGCATTGACTTTAATGTGCTTTATTTTCTGGACTAACAGAGGCTGGGCATTCTGGCTGCCCAGCACCTACACACTTACCTTGCAAACAAACCTTAACTGAAAAAAAAATACCTGGCTTAATGAGATTTCTATCCCCAGGTTTGACAAGCAAGACCTTCAGAGCTCTCTGAGTGACAACTGCCAAATACACTTAACTTCTTAATTACATAAGAGGAAAATGCACTTGAACTATAGCACTGGCTCTAAGATTTTGTTAATTATAAATGCACACCCTGTTATTAACATTTTGAACTTGATTTGGGAGAATGACCTCTGAAATTAAATGCATTCAGGTACTGTTAGAGATATGTAAATTCTCCCTCCCTCTCACCACCTGCCCAAGTGGATAATGCTGCAGTACCAGTCTATCCAGCTGTTAATGAGTTATATATTCCAACAAACTGATTTCAAATGTGCTGTATTGAATCTTCACTCTTGCAATATGGCACTTTATATTTCTATCCTATTTAGTAAAATTAATCAACAGCTGTGCTCCTTATGTTGATTATTCTCTTTTTTTTCTATTAAGATCGGGAGGTTAATGAGGACAGTGAATGCTGGATGTGGTATCCCTGCTAGGAAGGAGTAGCTAGTTCAATCAAACATATACCCCTGAAAATGTTAAAGTTGTATTAAGAAACTGAGCTATAAATAACTTGATATTTTACATCTCTATTATCCAAGTCAGAATGACCCATATGGACATCAGAGTCTTTCCAAAGTCCTTCATTTTCTTCATCATCTTCACTTAGAAGGCCCAGTCTATCAAAACATACCCCTGACATCTATCCAATGTATTACTACTAATTTTAGGGGTCAGATCTAACATAAATGATGGAAGACAATGGGATGTGGGGTCAGGGCCAGCCCTGGGAAATGCCCTGCTGGGCGTGGAGCAGCTCATTCCTGCCCCCTGCTCTGCATCACACACCTCCCAGCGCGGGAGGTGCCACCACGGACGGGGTGTCCCACATCTCCACGGCTGCCCAGTGAGCCTCCTTCTGTTTGAAATCCAGACCTGATGGGAGCACCTCAATCCCTGTGACCCTAAAGGTGACCGAAAAAAGTCCCCTGTAAATCAGAATGAATGGTGGCAGGGATGGAAGCGGCCCCACCTCCCACCTTCCCTGCCCGTAAGTACTTCAGAAACACTCACCGTTGCTGTTCCTCACAGCCCTTCCCAGCACCCCGAGAGGTTTGGGCATCCAGTCCCTGTGTTCTGGTTAATTCTCCCCTATGGATTGAGGGTGAGGTCCAAGGAACCAAACTGCATTAATAACTCAGCTGCCAGCTCCCATCCATCAGCATCAAATATTAATGGACTCCGAGGGCCGGCGCATTCATCTTTCCCGATGGCAGTCAATAACATGCCTTGTTTCTGTTCGGGGAGAGGGGAAGATTTTCTTCCACCAAAATTATTATTGTTCAATATTAGTAGAGCTTAAAGACACAGTGCTGCCTTAGGTGTTTGCTGTGTTAACAAGCTCTGGCCGCTCCAGAGAGTGTTTTCCCTGGATTAATGTTGCCCTAACAGATTACATTTCTTGTTTCTGTTTAAAGTACATTCCTGCTGTAAACAATGACCAGCTCCCTTTAAAATCCTTTTCTGGTGATCAATACAGAGACTTGTATTTATTCCTGGACATTTTGGATCAGGCCTTTCAATCTCTGAAATGCATTTTCAAAAGGAAAAAAATAAGAAAAGAAGGCATTGAAGACCATTAAGGGGAGTTAATAACCCAGCAGTGGCCAACAACACCCAGCAAAGTCTGCACCCAGACCTGGTCTGTCTGTCTCGAAGTCTGCCTATTTAAGGATGTTGAAATTAAGGATTTCAGAAGCAGCTACAATCCATGGGAATACAATTCCTTTGGAGGGCTAAAGCCTGGTTCCACTGAACTCAGTGGCAAAACAGAAAATCAATTTTTCAAGGCTTCCGCAATGCAGAAGAGTAACAGGATGTTATTGAACTTGGCCTCAAGTTTGCATGACAAAGACCTGTGCGACAGGTTTGCTCTTGAGGTTTAATCTGTCAAGGTGCTGAAAATCCTCCACTCCTGCAGATCATCGGGGAGGGGGGACTGACAGCACTGAAAGGCAAAATACTGGAACCTTTGGTAACCTGAGATGGGACTCCAGCTAATCAGAGATTTTTAGCGGTGTGTGATTCCCTCCCTCCCTGCCTGCCTGTGCAGGTGAATTAGAGGTGCAGCCCCTGTCGCGTGGCGGTGAATGGAAAGCAGGGCACGCTGCAGTGCCTTCTGCGTGTAACAACACCCAGAGCAGAGGCACCAAGCGCTGGGGCTGTTTGTGCCTGATGCCTGTGAGTCCAGATAAGCTGATCAGTGTGGATTTAGTACCAAAGAGCACATATTCCTCTGTACACACGTTCCGTGTGCCGGGCCCCGGTGTCTGTGCACCGATGCAGATCACACACCCCCTTCTGCATATTTACTGATGTAATTGTGGCATTTACAATTAACCCAGAGTGGTTCTCCACAAACATTCCCTCAAGGTAAACATATGGTATCCAGCAACACAAACTGTCAGAACAAACTAATTTCCTTAATGGTGTTCAGTGGAAATGACTGTGCTCCTCATCAGCGCTTCAGCAGCAGCGGGAAACTCTGTACTTGCACCGGGCTTGTCCTCCACCCCGGACTCAAACCATTTATTCATGACCTTACTACACAGCATCTTTGGTTTCCCAGACATAATGATGTCCTCTGGCAGAACTCCTTTCCCCTCTGGGTGTTACTAATTACTCCCTGCAGAGGTTATTATTGGTGCTGATGATAAAACGCAGTCAGAGGTTGGAGAAGGTTCTCGTGGCTGCTGCGTGTGCAGGTGATCCCTGTTACCGAGCACTGACAAATGCTCCTTTATCCCCCTTGTAACACGGTGTGATGGAGCTGTGCTGGAGTTTGATTTACATCTAAAATGACCTTATTCAGACTCCTTTTCCCTCTCCCTTTTCACGGGAAAGATGGGGTAAGGTGGAAAGGACGGGAAAGAGTTTTCTCATACTTTAAAAGTGACTTTACAGCTCACGACTCATCCAAAGACACAACCATGGGCAGCCTGAATGCCAAAGTCTTTCATGAAATCATAAACTCCTCCAAGAGCCATCTGCAAAGCTGCACTTCATGCTCTGGGCACACAGAAAAAGGTGGCCGTGCCCTGGGGACCAAGCCCGGATACCTTTGGGAATGAGCAGAGCTTCTCTCTTTGCTTCCTATAACCTTACAAGGATTTACAAGGCTTCAAAATGGATGTCAGCATCTTATTTTGTGCTAATATGCTAATTCATACAGTAAATTTCACAGTAAATGCCAAGTTTCAAACAATTAGTACCAGTACTAATCCTTAAATGCAGTGTTTGATCAAAAGCATTCGGCAAGACACGCACAACCAAACAAAATGGGAACTTCATTTGCGGCCTGTTACAGGTTGTTACTGCTCTAACACGTGTTACTCCTCCAGGAAGGCCACAGAAGAACCAGAACCAGGTTCTCCCACTGGGAATCCACTGGGAATTCACCTTCTGAAGTGGAGGGTGCAGAGAATCTCACCCCTCTCCTGCCCTCCGGCATCTGAACTCCAACACGCTCCATAAAGCCAAAAGGAACAGTGCTCTGGCACAATAAAACTGATGAATAAAGGCAGCAAATTTAAGCTTTGGGAGGTTTTTTTCCCCCCCTTCCATGAAATCAAGTGAAAACAAACACAAACAAAACCTTCATTAAAAAACCTGGATTTTGCATATTAAAAGTCAGCAAACCTGAGCTGGATTTCTCTCAGCCAGCACCATAAATCCCCCTCACCACCAGGGACCAGTTTTCTAGTTTGCACTAAAAATATGCCCAATACCAGTCAGTTATCTGCAATTAAAAAAATCCATTCCTACCGTTCAAGTCACCTAAATATGGGCATTAAAAGAAAGAAAGAGAATTCAATAAAGAAAGCAGGCAAGAGATCTCACCCTCCCTCTTGCTTCCTGTAAATCAGTGCAGGACTCTTGCTGGCAAAAACATCCAGACTGACTTTACAGCACTTGAATATCTGCCTGGTTTAGTATTTAGGCTTAACTGCAGAGCCCTTTAGTGTCAGCAAGGCAATGAATACAGCATCATATAATTAAATGTATTCAGAAGGAAAGTAGTGTGGAGAGTAAAAGGGATGATCATCAACCTCTAAACGAGATTTTTTTTTTTATGCAGTCAGCACTTTTCACCTAATAAAATACCAGAAAACACATTTATCCAGGAGGGACCTCTCCAAAAATAGGAGGATTGGATTCAGACTGGGTAAAACTGGCCAATTATCAGGGCAGGTCAATCGTCTCTGTACCAGGAGGATTGCTAATGTCCAGTATGGGGCCAGCTGCATAACCAAGTCCTGCCTAGTTGAAGCAATTTACACCTGCAGTAAGGCCACTGCAGATTTATACAAGTGGGGCAGGGAACAAACCCTCAAAATATTTTAAATTTAACCCTGGGGAAGCTGTAAAGGCTCAAACATCTGTGGGCCTCACTGCTGTCACTATAACCAACTTTGATCAGCTGCTTCTCTAACATTCTCCAAAACCCGTGGCCAGATCACAATGAAATGTCCCAAAAGGTCAAACAGGTGCAATATTTCAAGTTAGTGGCAAGTATTTATACCCCTGAGAAGTATATCCCTGGTACATGAGCTCTTCATGAGGCACCTGAACATGCAACCTGTGCCCAAAGTGGGGGACAGAAGGTGGCTAAGCATGGCAAAACACTGACTCAGATCCCCTGGATGTTAGGGGTGAAGATTTTTTTAAAAAAAAGCTGGTTTCTTCTGATTTTTTTAAATGGAGTGACCTGAATCGGGGTTACCTCTGTGGCAAAGGAAAGATCTGAACACACTGTGTGAGGTTCCATCATTTTCTTTCCCAGATTTGGGCAGCACGAGGAGCCCAAGCCATTTGGAAACACAGGTTAGCATTTCAGGGTCCTTCAGGCAACTGTGAGAGCTGGCACAGTTCTGCCCCAGCTACTTTATGGAAGTATCTTTGCCTGGAAATGAGAGATGGTTTCTGCTCTGTCCACACAGCCTGAGTGGCACAGTCCCAGATCCACCTTGGAGAACAACTGCAGCCTCCTGATTTTCCTGATAATAAATCTGGGCTCTGGCTGTCAAGTCTGAACTGTCCTGCAAAAAGGACAGTGGCTACAACAGGAAATAAAAGGTATCACTTATACCTCCGGCCTCTATGACGTCCTCTGGCAAGAAGATCCACAGTTTAATTATAAATACAAAGGAGAAAAAACCATCTTTATCTACTTGCTTCAAACCCACTGCCTGATTTTCAACTGGGAAACTTCCTACACTGTGATAAGCAGCAAGCAAACCTTCCTCCTTCCCCTTCCCCTGTGGAGTGAGAGCCCTCTCACATGCCTACCCTTGGTGACCCCTTCTCTAAGCAAAATCATCCCACTCTCTTACTCTCATTTTATGGGGCCATTTCCCAATTTAATTACGCATTCCGTGAAAAGCACTCTCTTTGTCTTCAAGCCTGCTGTGCAATCATTTAATTGGCTGCCCCCTGTTCCTGTGTTATTAGAAATAGTAAATAACCATTCCTTGTCCATGTGCTCTGCACCATCCCCACTTCCACAGATCTCTATCGGATCCCTCCTCTGCCATCTGTTTTCAGAGCCCAGTTCTACCTTATCGAGGGACTCTCTATAGAAGCCATTCCATATAAAACATGATCCTTGTCACTCCTTCCATTCTCTCCTTTGTAAGCAGGAATCAGCCAAGCTGTGTGCAGTAATTTGAGATTTGGATATATCATGGATTTACACAATACCACAAAAATGGGTTTTCCGTCCCGTTTTATTCTCTCCCCGATCGCTGTAACTATTCTATCAGCCACTCCGGGTTCATTTGGGTTTTTCAGACTCATTGAGGGTTTGAGTTTTGCAGAAAACTCCCCACAGTGATTGCCTGATCTCCTTCCCTGAATGGTAGGAATTAAATTAGAACTCGTCTTTTGTGTATTTACTTACCACTATTTTCCCATAGTTTATTACTCTGCATTTTCAAGCACTGAATTTCAACACACCCATTCATTCAGCACCAGGAACCTTTCCCCAGATTTGCTACTATCCTGACACTCCCAATGGGTTTGCATTATTTGCAGTCTTTCTGATAGAACTGTCCCCCAGCTGTGCTGGACAGTTGAGGAGAATGTCCAAGCACAGTCTCAAATCAGTCCGTCACAGCACACTTTGACTCGTGCTCCCACAGACCGTGGACTGAGTCCAGGAGGAGCTACATGGGCTGGACCCAGCAGGAATTAAGGATTAAAGCAAAAAAGAAGCATCTGAAAAAGAAAATATGTCAACTTCATCAACTTTGAGCTAAGGGGCTTTGCCATGTACCCTCTGAAAAGCCGGTAAATAACCTGGCAGGCACAACAGGCAGACGAGAGATATCCCCTTAAACTCTCTCAGGTATTCCCAAATCCCAAACTCCCAACAGCCAAGACGTTCAAGATCTGCTAAAATATCAGCTGCTCTTTGGCCTAAGGAAACAAAAGCAGGATTTTCCATTTCCACATGTCTGATTGTAAAGGATAAAGGATTTTCCCTCGACAGTATAGCTGCACAGGAACTAAAATGCAAAACTAACCTGTGACTTCATCCTGTCCTTAGGTGGTTTTCATGAAGTCAGTTTGCAATTTGAGGTACCAGGAGAGCCAGCTACCAACACTTTAATCCATGGACCCACAGATAGAGTGGATAAAGATATATACATTTAGAAGCCTAACAGATGAAAGGAGACACTGCTATTGGCAAGCAGTTTATTCCTCTGCAAAATTCAGATCAAATAACTCAGTCTGAACAGAATATTGAGCTCCACTGGTTCTGAATGAGGCTCCAGGAAAGGAAATGCAATTTGACACAGCCACATTGCCAATTAAGGATAAAACACATGAAATATGTCAACTAGCAACAAAGGCAGAGGCTTTCAGGCTTTCTGTACCAAGTTGGTTCCTCTGGACCCACTTACGAAAACTTTGGAGTTCCTCGGGTAAATAAAACTGCAGCAGAGCCCAGGAAAAGCAAATATGAGAAGAAAGAGAAGACCTGGGACTTGCTCAGAGTTCTTATCAAATTATAAACCCTGAGTGTGACTGAATAAGTTCTCATTAGTAGAGGCAGCCACTGGGGCAAACTCCCCTCCTGTGTGTCTGGGACGATCCCACCGACGGCAGCAGCTGTGCTCAGGTAAACTTGGGCTGACAAAGGAGAATTTGAGCTGTCACAGACAATTTCTGGAGCTTCTGCACTGACAAAAGAGTGGGCAAAGAAAATGAAATGGAACAGCTCATAAAAGGCTCTGAAAAGTTCCATTGAATTCAAAGAAAGGGACGCAGCTTCCACAGCTGAGGGAGAACCACTGTGCCCTGCGCATCCCGTGACCTTGTTAAATGCTCTGGCACAACAGTTCACCTGCTCAAAGGCATCCAACAAATGCCCTGAGGTGGGAGCAGAGCCTTTGTCATGCTCCTGCAGGCAGGTGTGACAGGAGCACTGCCAGGCTGTGGGAAAACAGGCTCCCAAAGGCTGTGGCTGCCGGTGCTCCACGGAAACCACTAATTGGTCAAGAGGAGCTGGGGGGGGAAAACAGCACCAAGCCCAACAGACAGCACTGATACAAAACCCCCTATAAAACTGATATAAAAACTGATTTCAGAATCAATGGGGGAGCAGCCTGTTCTGAAAGCCTGGGAATACACAGGTGGCCCCCCCATAATGACCTTCCCTGTTGGGATCGGAATGGGGGATATTTTCTCCTGCAGAGGAATCCATTTGTGAGCTGCTATTGAAATCCTGGGTTTAGCCCACATGCAGCTCCCTGGCATTGAGGTGATGCCCATTGTTTCCCAGATGACACGTGGCAGGGCCACCTCAAGGGTGGACTGACTTTTCCCACTTCACCGGCCACTTGGGAAGGGCGCAGGACAATCCAGGGGCTCACAGTGCCCGCAAAGAGCTGCTCCAAAGGCTCTCAGTACCTGTGCCCTTTGGCCCCAGAAAAAGTCCTGCAGGGACCTTGAAATGGATCACACAGCCAGGCCACCAAGCTTGACCAAAGGCAATGGTTTGTGAAGGGAAAATGGTAAAAGGGCTCCCCGTGCCAGGAAATTCGCCGGGCGCTGCTGATGGAAATGGGGTTTGTGACGGACACGCTGATCCACGGGGAGCTGGACTGAGACCAAGTCATTCCATGCAGCCACTGCACAGCCCAGGGAAGATCATTCTCAGTCTGCACTGACCTGGGCTGGATCAGATGGAGTAGCTTTGGGATGTGAAAATTTATAATCTGTTATTAGTCCCAAGGGCCCACAAAAAATAAAAGTACAGCCATTGCATCCACATAAATATGGGGGTTTGTATGCACAGAGAAGTGGGTAAGAAAATTTAGACCTCATCAATGGAAAGGTAGTTTTTATCTGGCCTATGAATATGCAAAGATCTTGATAGGTATAAAAGATCCCTGACCAGATCCATTTATGTGAGGAATGTACCAAAACACTGGGTGTGAGATGTTTTGATTTCTCTTAATAAACTCAGGACCTTCCAGCTTCCAGCCCAGCTGAGAGAAAAACTTCTGTCCAATGAGAAAGTGGCACTTCCTTTGCTTCAAGAGCATTTTCCCAGCTCACTCTCAGGCTGTATGGAACAGAGAGGGTTTTCCTGCCTGCTTGAGATCCACTTCTTGCTCCACAGCCCCTTGTGAAGTAATTTGTAAGCTTAAAAAAATTATCAGATGAGCTTTCAGACTTATCTCTACCTAGAAGACATCAAGAAAATGCAGGTGTGAAGGATGGTGCATTCCTCAGAGACCAAAACCAGCAAAGAGGCACCTGGGACGCAGCCACAGTTAGTGCAGAGGACCTGGCTGTGCTGCTGGGACTGACTGTCTCCCAATTATCAGGATTTTTATCTTTGTCCACTTTTCAAACACCATGTGAATACGGTTTTTAACTTCTCCCATCATGGTTTCCCAGGGCACAGCAACATTTTCCGTTTTTTTTTACACTTATTTTAGTTGCATTTCCCATCTCCCTGTATTTCACATCACCCTCAGCCCTCAAACTGACACTGATACCTGTTATCAAAGAGGCTGCATTTCCTTCTCGCTGCCTTTGACAAAATGAACCTCTCAAACCTGTTCAGAACACTTTGAATCTGCCAGGTCCTTCTGCTGTTCCTTCAGCTTCATCTCTCTACTCCTGTATCCAAGCAGGGACTTTTCCCTCCTGTGCTGCTTCTTGGATCACCAGGGACAATCCTCCTGGGTTGGCTCTGCCTTTCCCTTGCCCATGTTTCTTGACCTCAAGGGTAGCTGAGGAATTAAGGCAGGGCTACAGCAGGATATGCCCAACCTTCTTAAAATTAACTCTACTACAAACTTCTGGATGATTGGCAGAAACAAAGGGAAAACCACAATAAACAGGGAAGAGTTCAGAGGCTGGCAGCACGGGAATCAGTTTCTTCCACATCTTGGCTTAATACTGGCAAAATCCTTTCTTTTTTAGGGAATGGGATCCATGGTTCTTTTAATCTGGTTATGCAGGGAGGGAATTATGTGAGTTTGAGGCCCATGAGCCCACCTGGAGTGTCCTTTGCCAGGTAAAGTGTCGCAGGAGACCTGCCAGTGTTCCTGCAGGGGGGCAGGAGAGACCGGGGGGCTAAGGACAGAAATGTGTGGCAAACAAGGCTCTTGTAGCTCCACCACTTGTTTTACTTTCATTATTAATGAATAATTCATTCTCTGCCAGCTGCAGCCCACGCTCAGACCCACCTGGGTGTCCTTCCTTGGGCTCTCTCCCCTGCCCCTCGCCCTTCACCGGGGGTCGGAGATGTTGGGTGACAAACACAAACGGGAAACCAGGGAGAAGAAAATGCATCTTCCTCGTGCACTTGGGTAATTCATGAAACCAGCCTGGGCAAACCATTCCTGTTGCCTGTAATACTCCAGTTAATTGGACAACTGCTGTGCCAGAAAACCTCTCCCCCACCTACAGCAAGGAAAATTTATACTGGTGGCTGGTAACAAGAACATCTTGATAAAATGGTTGAATTTATTTTATACCTAGAAATGAAAAGAGCACTTAACAAAGGGGGGTAACTGATATGCTCGGTAAATCAAGGATAAAAGGACACAGGCTCTATTGAAGATTTTTTCCCCTCGTCTTTTCTTTTTAAACCTTTTGATGAGGTGCCCTGTTGCTCTGAGATGAGCTTCCACTGAAGTACTTTTGGAATTATCTCAAAGAGAAACGGATCATTTAAATGAGTTAAAGCCCCCAAACCAGATCTGCTATCTCCAACCCGAGGTTCATGTTTTATGTTGAGAATTTTGTGAAATCTATAAAATAATTCCACTGCCGAACCAGGGCCTTATAAGACAAAGAAGTCTCATTCACTTTTCTTCCTGCGTCCTTCTGAAGTGGTGAAGAATGATACATTTAGAATAATGATGAAAGTAAATATGTAGAAGAGAGGGAATATTCTGATAAATTTGTACCTTGTGTGTTTAGAAAACACCTACAGGCAGCAATTCTTCAAATTCCTCCAGACCTACCTGGGACTTTGGTCCTTCAGGGAAAATTCAATTGACGATAAGGTGCTCCTTTCTATTTACTCTTTCTTCCTTTTAGACAACAGAGAGAATTTTAAAGGTATAGGACAAGGGGAACGGGCTTCCATTTTTCTTAACAGAGAGGGAAAGATTGCTTTTTCTCTCCTGTATGTTTTCTTCAGGGAACAAGAGATATGATACGTGCCAGAAGGAAGCCAGTTATGGGTGGAATACTCAACAGACTGGACCTGTAATCCTTCTGAACTCCACAGGTAACACACAGATCACGGTCCTTCTCATTTCTCTGGAAGAGTAACCTGGTCATTTTACTCACTGAGTAGGACCAGGGCAGGCCAAGACTGGCCTGGCTCTTTGCAGTGACTCAGAGATCGTCCCACGCAAAGTTAGTTGCACACTTGCTGTGCATTCGAACGGCTTTACAGCGCTATAATATATACTTATTTTTACTAAGTGCTCCGGCTCTGGTTAATTGTGTGTTCCAGGGGCTGACTTTAACTCCAGCATGCAGGCAGGCTGTAAACTTTCACTCTGACGTAAACCTTGGTGGCAATTTGTACCCCTGCGGTCGAGAAAACATTATGCGGAGAAATTCCGGCGTGCCAGCCGAAATGATGGACTTCCAGACCCAGATTAAGCCTGTGTTTCAGTTCTTAAGTGCCCAGATTCCCACTGAGCCCAGGCAGAGATGCAAACCCACAAGCACTTCTGTAAGGAGATGTATTTGAAAGGCATTAATTGGGTTTTTAAAACGCAATTCTGACGCAGCGCCAGTAGAAGACGCGAATGGCTACGGACATACAGCACTGGGATAAGTCTGGGAAGGTCTTAGGGAATCCAAATAACATTCCCAAAGCTGAAAAATCTTCTAGTTAGAGGTCAGCACCGCTGCAGTTTCCGCACTTTGCTGGATGTGACTGGCCTGTGTGGGATCCACCGCCGTAGTCAAGGAATAGAGAAATGTCAAAACGGATTCTTTCATTTGGGTGATGAAGTGCCTGCTCTGCCTGCCAGCGTGCAGGGCTCAATAAAAGCAGACAGGTCTTCAAAAAATAGCAGCATAAATAGATGAACTCTTTAAAGTAATACAAGTTCTGTCATCTGGATGTGAAATATGGACCTAAGTGCCCGCTGAAGTAAAAGCTGACCGCACGTTGCACAGAGAAGGGCTCAAAGTTTTCTCAGTGTCTGGGGCTGAGCAATGTTTTAACTACAACCCTCCTTGCCACAACAGACAGAAGGAAAGCATTTGAAGTTAAATCCATTTTTCAAAAGAAGAAAACAAAGCATCCATAAAGAAACAAAGGCACATCACGGGATGAGGTCTCTAGATAGCCGCTGTTTTCAGGGAAGCTGCAATTAGCTGTGCAGTGGAGAAGGTGAATTTAGTTGTATTTCAACAGCATTTATAATGATTTCAGCAGCTAAAATGCTGATAGGTACGTGCAGGGGGTTGGTTTCAAGATTTCCTTGTGAGACACAAGGTCAGGATTCCTGTGGTCTCCTGTCATATTTAATTCATATCCTCTGGCCTTCTTCAACACATTTATTGAATTACAGGAATAAAATTCAATGAACCAAAAACAAAAGAAAAGAAGACATGGCAAGTCCTGATTTCTTTTATGCCCCTCCTGCACAACTGAGTTCAGTGGGCTTGTAGAAGAGTATCCTGGAGCAGGATTTGGAAGGAGGGGGAGGTATAAGTCAGTAAAACCCCTCTCACCAACCCTCTAATCACATCCAAGTAATTTATTGCAAGGAGCAACCATTTGCATGTGGGAGTGAGGATCCAATTTCCACCAGTAAAGACTCTCCCTGTGTACTTTTTAAGGCTAATCTGGGCACTCCCTGTGTGTGTTTACCAGGCTCCTTCTTGCCACAAATGAGATGGCAGTAAATGGCTTTGCAAAACCGCCCAGAAGAGCATCACTGGCAATTCATCACATCAGTGCTGAGAGGCAACACTTAAATATTGTAAAATACCAGCTCCAGGGAAGTGCCCTGCTGGTGTGCTTGTAATGGTGATTCCCTGCAGTCAGCTTAGTTAAAATGATCCAGCCTCTCTCCTCCCTCCACAATAAGCACAGTGTTCCCAACAGGCCCGTGGTGTGGACTCTTCTGCTGGAGCAATGGGGAGCAGCCCTGTGATTTTGGGGGAAGAACGTTCCCTTGTGTCTCCTCTACTCCTGTTATCCTGTTTGCATCGCCCTGAGTGCTGCCTCCAAGGGCTGGCTGGTTTGGGTATGACTGGGGATCAGCCACATCTCTCAGCTACTTTGTCACTCAAATCTACCCCCAGTTCTGCTCTGCGGTTCAGACACCCTGGAGTTAAAACAGAGCCATCCCCTGGTGTGAGCACAGTCACATCAGAACCTCACACAAACACCCCGTACCGATACCCAAGAACATCTTTACAACAGTGTCACTTGGTTTCAGAGCCAGAAATGTGCAAATCTGGTTGTTGAGTCTGACCCAAAATAATCATCGAAAAAAGGAAGAGAGAAAATGTTTTGAAATTCTGTCCAAAACTGCAAGCTCACCACTATTTAGCCGTGGCATTTGAATTTTTGGAAATGTCACAGCTAATAAATAATGTATTTTTTTTTTTCCTAAGCTACAAGGTACATTTTTATTTTACAACTTGAATCTGCTTAACTTCCAAAAAATTAAGTGCTCTGCTCACGTCCACATCAACCTATGGGATGGCTGCCTTTCCACTGAATACATTTAATAAAGGTGACCAGATGCTTTGTGTTTTTAATGGCTTGTTCTGCATCCCAACAAAATGTCCCTGTTTTGGCTGTGAGAGCAGATGATTCATCCTGAAACCCAGCCCAGCTGCCCTGACACAGGGCACAGATAAAAACACACCATCTGTGCCGGGGAGTGGGATGGAGGAGTGCTTTGTCAGGAAAACACTGTCCTTCCCCGGGCACTGTGTATTCCAGGCACCCAGTACCCCCCAAAGCCTGCGGCTCCAACCTCTGCGCCTTTGCAGCTCAATTTTGCAGTCATATCCCATCTCCCATCGTATTCCCTTCCTTAGAAACCCCTCAGCCTGCTCTGCTCCGTAAGACCTGCAGATCAAACGTTTCTGCACAACGTTAAGATGCTGCTCCTGGTTTTATTTCCAATCACATGGCAGAATTCCTGACCGTGGGGCTGCGTCAGCCAAGCCACAAAAAGCAAGAGGGATTCACTTCTGGCTCTCCTGAATAACGAGCTGTGCCCAGCTCTGCATTAGCACCACTCCACGGTCAGCTCTGCCAGAGGACACATCCTGCACTCAGGGGTCACGGTGCCACCGCTCCCACACCTGCCGAATCCAAGGGCAGCATTCCACCCACGGGCAAAGCTCCTGCTGCCTCAGCAAGAGCCAGGCAGGAAGATCCGAAGGGCAAGTCAGGCTTGGAGGGTGTCACTGAGAAAAGGCACTTGCAGCCTTGCAGGGTTCTGGCCCCACAGCATCTCCCACCTCCCCTGGAGGCAGCACCTCCTCCCTGCCCGGGAGCATTCCCGGTGGGAATCTGCAGGGTGGGAAGCGAAGGTTCCTGCCCAGTTTTCTGTACAGCCTGTGTTCTGCAGCATTTGAAAGAACCACTGCAGCTCAAGTCAGCTGGCATGCACACGAATGACAAATACGCTTCAGAGGCAATAAATTAGCAATTTCAAGGCTTTACTTCCCCTCCTGGACTAATTGCCAGAGATTATAGTATATTATGTGAGAGCAATGATACTAATGCCTAAATATGCTTCAGTGATTATAGAGCTATCCTCAATAACCAAGCTGTTTAAATGTCAATGCAAGAAAGCTCTTTATTACGAGATTAAATATTGTTTTGAAGCAATGCAATAGGAACTTCCCAGGCTTCCTGCCTGCAAAAATGCTGCCTTGGGGCAATATATATTGGACAAGGTATGCTTTTTGAAAATGTGGGCAGTAAAGGGTCCCAAAATACTTTTGTGCTGCACACTTGAACAGCATTCCTGATAAGAAGGAGGATCTTGGCATCTTTTATTTTGTATTTGTTACTAACAAGCTGCCGCCTTCATCCTTCCTGCACTTGTCTATCACCACCGCACAGAGAACATAAATCCTTGTTTTCTGTTAGTGTGAGCTGGGAATCAAACCTTAAAGACCTTTTCTTCTTTTTTTATCACCTCTGAGTACCAGTATCTTGCACAGATACTTCTGAGCCCTGCCCCTCACACCTAAATAAATCTCTTTACACCTGGCCTTGAGAGAACCCCTGGAAATGAGATGGAAGCTCCAACTTTCAGATTCAGCTGCTGACATGAAGCAGAGAACAAAAGTGTCTCTAAGCCATGACTCCAACTACACAGCTCTGGAGATGCCAGTTGTGGCATCATCCACAACCTCAGTGTGGATTTAGAAGGAAGGAAGGCTAAAATGGCTTTAACATCCCACTAATCTCATACAGGACCCACCCACTACAGGATCTTGTCACACAGCTGTGCTGCCTGTCCCTTGATTTCTAATAAACTCAGTAATTACAACTCATAATAATATAGAACACATATAGATAGGCCTGTGGGGACAGATCACGTAAAATTAAGAACACAGAAAGGCAACTGCTCATGAATTTTGGTGGAATTCTCTTTTTTAAAGTAATTTTTTTCCTTTAGGAAGCACTGCTTCTTAAACACAGCCTGCACTTCTCCTCCATGGTGTGCTCCTGAAGTGAAGAGGGGCTTCATATATGGATGACTTATTATAGTGAGGATCCCATTCTGCCCAGCTGTAGCAGGACTGGACACCTGGATCCACGTCCTGATACTTTCTGCTGCAACCTGGCCATCGTTAATTCCGAATTTTTGATGTTTCACCTTGGCTGGTTTCTTCAGCCATTTTATATCTCACCTCTAAAACGCAGTGCTTGTTTACCTCAGGATGTCTGAAGCTCTTTCTGACGCTCAGGTAAAAGACACCTGCCACACGGGCTCAGAAAAGACATAAATTGCTCTATCATTTGCAACATTTTAAAATATCTCCATCTATTAAAATCACACTGTGACTGACAAGGAACCTGCTGAAAGGCCAGGAGAATTCTTTCTCTGCTCTTCCAGGCAGACAATAATCTGACATCCTTTTTGTTATGTCTTGACTTCGAATATAGGATGGGAAACCATGTCTCTATTGCAGTGATAAACTTACAGCAGAGGTGTTAAGCACACAACCAGAAGCAGTAAGCTGACACTGCTCAAAGGAGAACGATGTGGGCTCACCACAGAACGGGGGACAAGTGCATTGGCCACTCCTGTGCAAATACTCCTTGAAATCAGGTTAAAACCCTCTTGAATTGCGTGCAGAGAGTTGTGAGCCCCCAGCAGTCCCAGCTGCACTCACCATGAAGCCGGGGGCGCAGGAGCAGGCCCCGCTGACGCTGTCACAGTCGGCCCCGTTGTGGCAGGGGCAGGGCAGGGCACAGCCCTCGCCGTACGAGCCCGGCGGACACGTCTCGTTGCAGTAGAGCCCGGCCCAGCCAGCTTTGCAGCTGCACTCTCCAGACAGGGGGTGGCAGCTAAGGGAGAGACAGACAGACATCCGTGAGACGTGGGCAGGACGGGAAAATACAGTCCAGCACATCTCAGCACGGGGCAAACCTAACGCTGTTCAGGATGGCGGACATCAGCAGCCGTGGAATTCAGGATGGGAACTGGGATCGTGGTGCTAAATACCAGCCTGATACAGCACTTCCAAACACCTGGGAACTGCCACAGCACTGGTTATTTTACACACTCAAATCAGTGTGACTTGGATCACTGACATCAACCACGCCAGGATCAACCCGTGGGCTGCAGGGTATGTATGTGCAGGACACCACATGGAGAGACAAGGAGAAAGGAGAATTGAGCCCAAAAGAGCAGACAACGCCTGGCCCTTCTGGATCTGTGGGTGGAAAACTCACCCTTCGCTCCTCCTGCCATGAAACACTTTATTTTTATTCAGCATTTCTCCTTCTCCCGGGTTTCCTCCCCACCGCAGGAGAGCCAAGCCAAGGCTGTGGTACCATAATGGCTCTGCCCAGCCCTCAGCGAGGGAGATGAGAAATAATATTGAGGAATAATGAGAAACCAATCCCAATTTCTTTATCATTCTCAGAACAAGAAGGACAGACTTCTGCAAGGTGGCACCTCTCTACGGACCTGTCTCCTGGTTTTTCGCTTCACAGAAACGATTCACTTTCCTTTACAGTTATTTATTGCCACGGTTTAAGACTGTAGACATGACTGAATGGGTTTCTTTACACCTATAAAATTAATATTGTATATGTTAATTTTCAAGGTAACCTCATAAAATGTAATTTCCAAGTATGTTTCAGGCAATTACTGGTAGGAGAGGTTGGTCATATACTGTTGTGACTGAGAAGGATCAAATTCTGTAAGTGTCATGTGTTTCATCATAAATAGCGTTTTACTGACTAATTAAAACAATTAATCAGCTTAACAAACCACCATCCATGAAATTCTTCTGACAAAGCGGTCCCTGAAATTATGGTTGTTCACAAAGCACCTCTTAACACTCAGATGAAAATAATAAAAGCCCATTTTTTCCCCCTTTGTGTCTATTAATCGTTACCTAATAGGAGCAGAAAGCTCAACACTAAAGGAGTGTTTTAAAGTGGATTTTGTGCTTCTCTGTTTCCACTACTACTGCATGTATCATATGCTTCCATGAGAACTGCATCTGTTGGCTAAATTAAATCTTTCAAGGTAATATATGATCAGGGCAGCTGGAATCAGTCTATGACAATTCAATTGAAAATTCTACACTCAGGAAGAGTTTTTACTCCGAGGCTGGCTCCTTCATCAGCACGGACAGCTCTTTTGCATGGGATGCAAGCTCTGTGCTCAGGACTACAAATCCTCCTGCCATGTACTATGATAAGAATGAAAAAGCAAACAGGCTTTGCAGAAGAATCTGCAGGAGATGGGGGGGCTTTGACTCCAAACCAAGGGTAGTAGAACCATATTCAGCCCCACTAAAGCCTTGTCCACTCTTTCATGGGACTGTGAGCCAGGAAAATCCCGAGCAGATGTTTGGGTCCCTCCATCCATGTAATCTTCCCGTTGCAGCAAGGACAGTTTTGTTACCAGCCTGAGCAGATCAGGGCTTTGTTCCTCTCCTGAATCAAAGGTGCTTGTTTGACAATTGAGGTGCCTGATGCAGCGCTGACTTGAGGAGGGCTGAGACTGAGATGCTTTTCCAAACCACAGACAGCAGCTGTTCCCTCCCCAGTCCTGCCAGGGAATCTTGGCCACGTAACTCACTCCTTCTGCTTCATTTTTCCCATTTCTAAAACGATGCCTTTCTTCCTTTGGAAATCCTTTTCAGACCTGCAGCTGATATCACCAAACAGCACCAAGTTTGTATATTAATCCTTTTCTTAACTGGAAGGTATGAACTCTTGCAGTAATTACAGTGAGTAGAGTTACACACTAAACACATTGCAGCTCATGATGACTACACATCATCATGAGAGAGAGAATGGGAGAGCTCCAAAAGGATCTCAAAGGCAAACCACTAACACCCGCCTTCCAACCTTGCTGGGAGCAGGAAGGGAACCTTCCACACTTCCAACAGGTTGGCAGTGCTATACAACAGCAGTTTGCATTGAACCTTAACAACTTGCATTTCTTCAAGTCTCCTGCACCACAGGAAGGAACAGTGTGAGAAAACCCAGGCTGAACACAGGCAGCCAAGTGTTCCTGGGGCTCCAGGCCATGCGGAGGTGGGAATGGAGCTGTCCACTGCCTGAGAAGGAAAGTGTTCCAGGGCTCTTCCTGCACTGTGGAACCCTCTGTGTGATCCCTTTTGAGCCACACTTACAGCAATAGAAGATTTATTTGTCAGAATTTTACTAGCTGAACTGAAAAAACACAAAGGCATTTTTAACCTTTGAGTTTTTTAAGCATCTAATTTTAGGAAAACTGCAGGAAAGCAGGTAACTTCCTTAAGGCAAACTGGGAAAAGAAATGCTTTAGACAGCACAGTCTGCTCCAAATTCTGAATTTGTTCTCCACACATCTTTCAGCCAAAACAACTTCTTCCAGAGAATTTTCTGACTTTCTGTCTACACGTTAGCACCAGTCATCTCATCTTCATTAGCACCAGCCCTAATCCTTACTTAACAGTATTTTCTGTCTCTTGGGGTCCATACTACATTCAGCTTTCCTTACTAAAATGCCTCTTGCTTTAAAGAAGTGGCCACAGTGAGGCTGCAGGGCCTCTCTTTCAGTCCAGCACATCTTCAAAGCCAGCCTCATGCAGCACATGATTGACTTAGGTCAAGGCAAAACTTCCTGTAAACTCCGGGGGGTTTGGTCCTTCCAAACCTGTCAGTGCAGGAATTAGAGCCTTTGAAGATCTGCTTTGTCACAGTGCCTTCCTTCCCTTCTCATGTCTGTGACCTTGGAAAGACATTCCCAAAGGCTCCATGCCCTGGCTCCACACGAAGGCTGGGTGGCCAAGATTATTCCAGCTGTTCATTTTCCTCCCTGCTTTAAAGACCAAGCCAGGATTATTCCTTTCCAATACTGTAGGGTGCCTCAACACGGGCTTTTTGCACAGGGGGATTTTTTTACAGGTGTATCCTTTCCTGTGGAAGGACAGTCCAAGTCACCAACACGTTTTAAATCACCTTTTCTAAATCTCAGTCGTGGGGTTGTTCAAACGTCCTGCACAAAGTGCCTTTCACTGTGCTCTGATGCAGAAATTACTGCATGATGTTCTTCAACCTCTACCATGCTGGAGGTTAGACTGGATGATCACACTGATCTCTTCAGACATTAAAACAGATCTATGAAAGTGGAAAAGCTGATTGTGTGCTTCTTAATGTTCCTCCTCAACGTGCTCCTCAAAGCCCCCAGAACTTTCTGTTCCAGTCAACTCTCCAATAACCAGATGAAATGAGTCAAAACCAGGGACAGGACCTTCCCTCACCTTCTACAAGTGTTTTTACACACCTGGGGATCACAACGAGCAGCCAACAGCTCAAACTGCCTTGGGAAAAATAGATGGCTGTCAGTAAATTAACCACTTTGGAAGACCCCAGTTCCAGCAGGGATAAACACTCAGTAGGAACGGGAGGAGGAGGGTGGGAAGAGGAGTGCCCTGTATGGGACTGGTTAAACAGTGAGCTAAACAATGAGCAAAAAGATTTGTTCCAAATGGGGAGTGCCTTTGGAAAAGGTCATTTTCCATCAGCTCTGACGCTCCCTGGCTCAGCAATTGACAGCGCTCCTGGAGCTCATTGAAAAGTGGAAAGCTCAAATCCCACGGATGAATGAAAGAACATTTGCAGATCTACAGCTTGCTGATACCTCTTTGTTCCATAACAGCAGTGATAAGATGTAGGAAAAAAGGCAGATTTTATCAATAGAGAGACTAGACTCATTTATTAAGGAACCAGAGATACCATCTCAGCCGAGAATGCTGCAAGGCAGGCTGATGGGAGGGAAGGAATAAAATGTACCCATCAGGCAGCAACCAGGAACAGGGTGTGTAGGAATGACCACATGCCTAGAAAAGAGCTGGGAGAGGATTCAATCCTTCACTTTTCTGAGCTCTCTCACAGCTGGATGGTGCCAGCCTGTTCTTTCAGGAAAGTCCCTCTGGCAAATCCTCAGAGCACCCCTTGAGTAACACAGGATGAATTCCTGCACCCTCAAACCCACCTAAAAGACCCTTAATGAATTGAGCACTAAGCTGAGAAACAGCAGCCAAGCTCAGCCTTGCCCACAGCCTGCAGTCCTTCCACTCTATTTACACCTTTATGGCAATATGGGCCCACAAGCAGGTTCCTGCAGGCTCAGGAGGGGTGAAGACACAGTGTCAGCTGCTGTCCACGAGCATATTGTCACCCTCCAGCACTCCTGAAGAACAGTTACACTGAGGAGCAATTCAGGTTGTGTTTACCACAGGCTGGAGTCAGGCCCAGTGCCGGGTGCTGCAGCGTGTGACACGCAGGAATTTACACCTCAGCTCACTCTGCAGTAACTCCTGAGACATCCCACATCCTCAGCACAACACAGCTCTAACCTTTTGTGTGGAATGTGCAGCTCATGCCTCAGGGATGCTATTTTTGCAATGATTTCACGATACACAACACAATCAGAAGCGAAGGAAGCCTGTTGTACAGAGCTCCCTTTGAGCCTCAAACCTTTGCATGCTGGCTGTCAAACCCAGGAGGGCTGCAGCTCTCTTGCTCCACAGGAGCTGTATCACCACAATTACAAGTTTTTAAATAATCCACTGTGAGCTCTGACTTTCAGTTAAACAAAGCCTCACCACTCACAGTTGAATTCATGAGGAAAATCATGTTTACTCCCAAGACTGAGACAAACAGGGTCTATCTCGAGCACACAGAGAGATTTGCCTGAAGTGTTTGTGTGCATGTGAGTGTGAGTGTGCACACAAATTAGGTGCTGCTGCTTGCATCCGTAACTGGGAGTGTTTGTATTTCAGCAGGCAGCAAGATCCAAGGCAGGTTTGTCATCATCTGCAGGACAGTCAGGTCCCCACCTGTCTGGTTGGAAATTGAGGAATGTCTGTACCAAGGGCATGTTTGCTTGGGCATCAATTATCCCACCTCCCTCTGAAGCACACACAACCCTAAATTGGCTCTGCCTGCTGAACAGGAATGGGCAGAAAAGGGGGGGAATGCAGTGGGAGCCGAGGGGCTCAGCATGGAGCAGGTGAGGAATGTGGCACTCCAGTCCATCAGACAGTGCAGGGTTTGGCTGTCCAGGCTCCTTTACTGCAGGGGAGGGAGTGAGGAATCTCCAAACAGCCATTCCAGCAGTGGGTAAACAAGGCAAGGAGTTACAAAAGGTAACAAAGAGGATAATTGGGAAGAGTCTTAAATTCTTCCCTTATTTTTTTCCAAGGTTTGGAAGACTTATTCAAGCCTGCAACGGGAAAGCAAGTTCAAGGTGCTCAAGTGTCTCTGGCTCTTAGTAATGAGAACCTCAAGAATAAGATTCTAAAATAAAAAGCAAAAAAAGGGAATAAGACATCAAAACCCGACCTTTTAAGCGAGGCTGATTCCACTGTAGGTACAATTCCCTGGTATTTATTTTCCTGAATATTTCCCCCCCACACACACAGTGAATGAGGAGCAGAAATAGGCTCACATGAGGAGTCTGTTTTGACAATGTCGACCGTGTTACAGTTCCACAGACTGACTCAGGGATATTGATTTCAGTCTATTTATACATCTGCCTCAAGTGTTTGCAACAGGGTAATTTGCCACGAGACATAAACTGAAGCAAATTAGGTTTCATTTTGAAAGTCCCCTTGCTGTCTGCAGATCTAACAAGAAAACCCATGGCATAAAAAAAGCCAAAGTGATGGATTTGAGTAAACAGATCTCTATTTTTAAAACTTCAGGGGGTTATTATACATTACATATGGGCATCACCTGATGGTGCTTATGCCTCCAAGACTTTAGTTACAGGATAAAGCTGCGTGTCAGGTTGTTTCAGATGTTACCAGAGCTGTTAACAGATCCATGCTCAGTAGATGGCTGGACTGAGGCTTATGGTTCCAAACCTGAGGTCATTTCAATCCAAGCTTTGCAGTCCAGAGGAACTGTCTGTGTTTGTACTTAAAACTACAGAGAAAAAGGCAGTGTGTGCAGTTAATGGAACCCTTCCCAATGCTTCCGTTTGACCAGTCCCTGCACTGCAGCATTACATGATGCACATACCTGACAGTGTTGGTAATATTGCAAGGGCATCTCTTGTTGCATTTCAGGCCATAAAACCCTTCTGGACACATTCTTTCTTGGCAGTAAATCCCTTTGAAGCCAGGGTCACAGATGCAGGCTCCGTTGACGTGGTAACACTTGGCGCCGTTCTGGCAGTCGCACGTTTGGGCGCACTGGAAGCCGTATGTGCCGATGGGACACTCCTCCTGACACCTGCAAGGCAACAGGGGACACGGCAGCCAGTCAGAGCTGCAGCCTCCCACACAGGAATGTCTTTGTTAGTCAACTAAATACAGAACCACTGCTCATTTATTTAAGCCGTACGCCGCGAGCTGATGATCTCGTCGGGGTGATGTGACGTCCCGGGCGTGGAAACGGCTGTCAACTGAAACTGCATTAATCTCTGCCCAACTGTATCTGCAGCATTTGCATTAGTTAATATTTCCTTCGTTTACAAAGTGCGTTCCTCTCTCCTGGACCTCGACAATTCCATTCACCAACCGTAAAAAATTGATGTGGGATAAATTACTGAAAAAAAAGAAACCCCTCACCTGTTTGTTTTCTCTTTCTTGCAGAAGGACTTCCTTGAAAGCACGTGATCCCCCTAGTGACAATGAGGGCTCAAAGGGAATGTGGCCTAAGCAATACTGAGCAAAGTTCCTTCAGCTTTACTTGCCCTCTTTGCTGTCACTGCATCAGCTTTACACCAGCAAGGAGAAAATAAACTCCTTTGTCTTTTGTGTGTGTTCTGAGTAACTAAAGCTTAAATTTACTTTATTTCTCCTACTCCAGGGCTGCTCACTAGTATAAAATCCCAATAAAAATCACTTTCACGCTCCTTAGTGAAGAACCTTCTTCGAAATTGCCGGTTTTAATATTTGATACACCCAAAAATGGAACCTGCAAACACTCTACACAGATTGCTTTAAACTGCACCTTCCATGCACTGTTTTAAATATTTCCCTACTGGATACATTCTCATATCTGCCAAAAAGTCTGTCTCCTTGTCCTACACAACCAATTTAAGAGTTCATACTATTTCCTACTTTGATAAAGCTCAGCTAAGGTCCTAAAAGAAAGCAGCTGATTCTGTGCTTGACATAATTCAGTGGTCTCGAAATTCTGCCATGAGTCAGTACTACAGTTTACATGATCCACCGTGAAATACAGACAGGCCTTTTCAGTTCATAAAAACAGCAAAAGAAGGCCAGAAAAGCCCAATTCCCTTATCACATGGATGCCAGACACTGGAAATTGCCTATCAGCATTAATTTAAGCCTGAGCATTGATTAAAGTGTATACTGTAAACTCAGTGGATGGAGGCAATTGTTAAATGTCTTTCTGCAGGTCATTTCACAGCTGGCAGGTGAGAGTTAATATAATGATCAGTAATAAAAGATTAATGTGTGATGCAAGGCAGGCAAAACTGCAGTGAACACAGGCAGTACATAAGAAGGGCATTACTTCTGCAGCTTCAGATTATCTCGTTTTCCTCAAACTAAACGAACACAGCGAAGGGCCCAGCCAGTGACTTAACCCCAGCAGGCACCACCACAGCTGTGGCTCCAAATCCAGGGGGAGGAGTTCATGGGAGACCCAGGGAGTTTGTGACAAACAGGGAAAGAGCCTGGAGAAGCCCCAGCAGCAGAACCAGCAAGGAAAGGGGAGCAGTGGGGCTGGAACAGCCAAAGCAGAGGAACTGCAAGAGGAGGGGACTGAGCTCCTCATTCCCCGCTGCTGCCCAGGCCCTGCTCGTCAGCAGAGCTCTGTTGTGCTCCACGGGATCAGCACTCACTCAGTAGTGCTCTGGATCACTCCATATTTAGAGAAGATGAAGCATTACCTAGCAGGGAGAAAAGCATCTGGAAATGAAATATTGACGACCTAATCCATTTACATAATTAGCCTTTTTCTACTAACAATTTAACCAACTTATTTATTTGGAGATCAAGCAGCTCCCGCTAATGAATTTTATACAAAGAATACTAATAATGACTCCTCTGGAACATGAGAATAATCACAGCAGGAATTAGCTTTCTACTTAAACATCTTTCCTTTGCAACATATCAATCTAATGTGTCCGTAGCACCATTAACAACCAGATACATTGTTCAATTAAATTACAAAATGAGCTGCTAAGCCCTAGTTATGTTTCTTGTTTAATTTACATTGCTTTCTGCCTATCTGGGGAGATTCGTATTATAACACCCACTGAACTTTAATATGTACTATAATTATTTGGGTTGGGATAGGATAATATGGCTGTCACCTGTAGAATTAATGGAAGCAATTCCACAAAATATTAAACAGAAGACAGGCTGCTTAACAGATGAACTTAGTACACTTACCTACATTTTTTTCCGTAATTTCTTCTTCGTTAAGGAATGATGCTGTAAAGTTTGTTAGGCTTTTCTCTGTCTTTGTTTTGAAACAGTGATCATGTTTATGTAGCACAGATAAATATGAAAAAGCCATCCAAAATACACTAACCAGGAGGTAAGAGATCCAGCCACAAACACAACAACAGAATAAATCTGCTCATATAGTTCCAAGAAATGTGATATTTATTCTGTTAAGACTCTATCTTTAGAGTTAGTGGCAAAATGGAAAACAAAGCTAAACCAGCATGTTCACTTTTCCTGTCAGGCACTGAATTGTGAGACACCCCATCCTCAGCTTCTAACTGTGCCTCTGCTATTATTCCTTTCCAGTTTGTAAAACATACATTTCCTTGACAGATCCAGTCATTTCTGTGAGCACAAAGCATCCTGCAGTTATTAACAGTGCCTGCCAATTTCCTGGAGATTTAGTGCAGTGCCACTCCTGGAAAACAGGTAGGGAACAAAAGTGTGGCAATTACACTCACACAGCCCTCTCTGACCATTCCATCTGCACAGATATTTATCTAACTCTCTGCTATTATCTTCTGCACACCACGATGAACTGGAGCATTATACAGTACTTACTGATAATTTAAAGATGATGGTAGGCAAAGTGTATTTATATTTTTATTGCTGTTATTCACAACATCAGTTATTATTAAGAAGATTTCTTCAGCACCTTGTAAGGCATAAAAGGAAACACTTGTTTTGTGGTGCAGCAGCTTCTCCTGCTCCCCTTGCAGTCGTGCTTACTGTAACTGGTGGATACAGGTCCACAGTGTGACCTTCCCTCCCTTCTTTTCCGTCTCTCCCAACTGGTTCTGCCTTATTTTTTTTCCCTCCCTGTTCCTGTCTTCCCAAGAAACCTCTTTCTTTGGAGTCCAAACGTCTCCCACTTTTCTCCAGGCCCAGATCTGACGAGCCCACAGCCCCTTTGCTCAAGGACAATCCTTGTGAGCTCCTGCCAGCTCTGCCCTGAGGTGTTTCCTCTTCCCAGTCTCTCCCCGAGCCACCTTCTCCAGTCCCTCTCTGAGGACAACCAGCAACAAAACCACCTTCCCATCTCCTTCCCTCATCCCCAAGGGGATGCAGGCTGCTGGCTGGGAGATCCCAGCAGCTCCAGCATTGCTGATTCAGTGCAGGATACCCTGATACAGCCAGGAATCCATCAGGATGTGCAACAACCAAATGAGGAGACCTGGAAACAGGGGCTCTGTCAGCCTTCCCAAGCATGGCCAGCACTGGGAACAGGTTGGGACTGAAGTGTGGTCACCAGTATAAGGGTCCAGGATGGGCAGTTGCTTCCTCCAGTGGAAAAGCCTCCACAAGGAGAGAAGCAGCAGTGATATGGCAGCCCACGACTGGAAGCACTGTCTCCAGATGGAGGACGGGGGACAGAGTCACACCAGTGTCTTCTCCACTCAATTATTATGAAGTAATTAGTATTTCCACCACATCCAACCCCCAGAAAATCCTGAGCCTCCTCCAATATCACTGTCCATCGACTGGAATCAAGGCAGTTCCATGTGTGATGGGAGGAGCAGCCTCCTGACCCCCCAGGGGTGCGGGCTGGATGTTTGGGGGCTACACAGACCTGCCGGTTACACAGCGAGCAACAAAGGAGAAACTCCAGTGGGCTGTGCTGCATCCAAGTGGGATTGGAGCATCTGCCAGTACATGGGGATGAGCTTCCTCCAGCTCATGAAAACAGGGAACACGCAGGAGGAAGGGCTTGAGCAGAGCACACGCTGGTGAGCTGCGCCCAGCGGTGCCTCAGCCCGGCCCCAGCGAGAACTGCCCCGGGAGCCGCTCGAGCTGCACTTCCCAACCCCTGTCAGCAGGATCAGCCGCAGGGCTAAGCCAGCACGTGCTGCAATCCCTCACTGACTTTGCTGTGCAGTCATTTTGCTGAATCCATGACACCTTGGTAAAACAATATTATCATCTCCTCTGATCGATTCATGGGTGAAGGCTCTCGTTTATAAATTTTGAGGATTTATCACCTTTTGCTGGTGGCTGAGATGGATCAGTGCTACAGCAGCACAGAGGGCTGAAGGAGACATTAAACTTGCTGTGTTGCTTACTCTTGAGGATATTAATTTGTACAAAGATAGTTCATTTACATATCTTGTAAACATGTAATGCTCTCTATTAAATTTATCACTGTAAATATCTAAATTAAATTTAATCCATTAAATTTTAAAAGTTATATTAAAAACCCCTGTAAATGGAGAGCACTGCCAATAAAAAGTAATAACATTGCCACGTTTATATTGCTTGAAGTGCTTCAGAAGGATGAACCTAATTGGAGCAATAGAAACATAACACCATTTTTCAGAGGGGAAGATTGTCCTAGAAGGGATATAAATATTGACAATCCCTGGTTAAAATGAAAAGCTTTTGAGGGGTTGGTTTTTACCTGTCTCCTACATAGCCAGCTGTGCAGATGCATTTTCCTGTCACGGGGTCACAGTGTCCTCCGTTGTGGCACGGACAGTCCTGGCTGCAGTTGATTCCAAAGGTTCCAGGAGGACATGGCTGTGCACACACCAGCCCCTGGTAATGTTGCAGAGAGAGCAATATTTCAGTCAACATTCATAATGCAATAAATTTCTATATGCAGCTGAGATTTTTACTGTCCTTCTTGCTAAACCTAGGAGTGAGTGTAGCAGCGATATTTCATCTCCAGAAGACACGCTAAAGACAGTCTGAAAACTCTGCTACCAGAGTAAATGCCTGTCTGCTCTGACTCCAGGAGGGATTTTTCTCACCACTGTCCACTCCCTGATAATTCTCTTCTCTGCATCTCCCTGTAAACTGCAGCTGAGGTGGCAGGAGATTCACTGCCCCTTGTAAAGGTCCAGGAAGGTTTGGGAGAGATTAAAAGCAACCAGAGAAGGCTACAAACCTGTATGTGCTGGTGGAGTTTTGTGAAATGTCGTTGAGAGGCTGAAATGTTGTTGGACACAGCCTGAGTAGAGAACATTTGGGAAGGAAGGGATTGTTGGGAAGGTTGCACTGGGAGGAGGAAGTTGTGGGAGTTTTGATAGTCTGTGATCATCTCCCTCGTTCAGAAAGTTCCTCTTCAGCCAACCACAAAGACCAAATACAGCTGCTGGAGGAGTCCCGTACTACTCTTCAGATCTCACCTGCTCCACTCCCTCTGCTCCCATCCAGCCCCCACACTCAGCACAGAACGGCCTCTGCCGTGCTCTGTGTCAGCCATGGAGGGGGCAGGATGGGAACAAAGGCTGGGACAGTTGCAGAAAGCCCTCAGTGATGACACAGAAGCATCACATCAGCACTGCAGCAGCCCTTGGCCAGAAGAAGGGATTTTGCATTGGAATATCTGCCTAATCCCTGGACATCAGCAGGATGCCTCATCCACCACCCTCTCAGCTCCTTATCCCCAACCCTGGAGTCATATCTGAGTTTCTGACCTGCCTCAACTCCACATCTTGGTGGTGACCTCCTTTCCCCATTTTATGCTCCCAGCCCTCTGCCCTCCTGCCTTTTTATTCCAGTCCTCCCCAGATCCTTGTTGCAGACCCTTTTAGTGCCCTCCTTCATCTGGACCCAAATCCTCATCTGTGAGTTGTTTCCTCCTCTGCCTCCCTGTTTAACCACCCCTGAGAGGGAAGCACAGACTGGCACTGCTGGGCACTCTGGCACTGCTGACAAGGAAAAGCAATTCCTGGGCAAGCCTTGCTCCAGCTGCTCGGCCCCAAGGCAGGGAATGCTCACTGTTGTTTGGGGTCACGTCTTTGGAGAATTCACCTGCCAAACTCAGGTTGTTTCCTCCCCCCAGGTATCCCATAATGTCCCCTGCCAAGTCTCAGAGCCTTACAGGGATTTCCCCAGACCTTCTTAGAAGTTGCATGAATGTTTCTTTTTCTCTGGGAGCAAACATAAAGCCCAGGGCTGGGATCCAGCTGGGGAACTCCGGCCAAAACAAGGCTGGCAGTGCTGGGAGCTGAAGTTGTGGTCCTATAATGGAAAATGTTTGGCATCTGCAGCGAGTGGTGCTGCTGCCAGTGCCACCACAGTGCCCAGCGTGAGACAGAAACAGTGTTTGTCTGGCCCTGATTATTTGGTTTAATCTCTCAGAAGCCTTGTTTCCCCCAGCAAGCCCTCAGGGCTCTGGGTTTTGAACAAAGCCCAGTATTAGACACAATTTATACAAAATATAAACCAGGAATATAAGGGCTGCTTTCACTCCTTGGGGCTGGGGAAGTTTAGCTGTATCAACAACCCCAAAGTGGAGAGGCTGCTCTTCAAACATCACCATAAAACAGGCACTTTGAGCCTTTCCCGAGCAGTGAGAGGTGGCTGCTCGGCTGTAAAACAGCCAGGTTGGCCTCAGTTCAAGAACTTTCAGATTACAGCGTTAAAAACCGGTGTCTCTGGACTTGAGTAATACACAACACTATATATCAGAAAACCTAAGTGTCCATTTATCTTGATAATAAATACTTTCTCCCTTCACGTCTCCAAAGGAACAGGATTTCTATCAGCAAATGATGAGAAAGCAATACTGTGGGATGCATCCCCCCAGAGCCAAGAGGATCTTCAGGAGCAGTTTTTGCATTAATATGTACTCAGGGAATTCAAAACATCCCTCTCTGGAGGATCAAATGTCAGCCCAACATTTCCTGCTGCTTATACATCTAATCAGCAAAGTTCACCCCATCAGCACCTTTTTTAAGGCCCTGATCTCATCAGCTCCTGCTTTTGACACCGTTTGCTGTATTTTGTGGGACGGAAAAGATTTCTTTCTGCTCCATTTTCTCATATATCCCCCTGTTTGAAAACCAGCACAGAAAGAAAAACACGTAAAAATACAAATTACTGCTGTTTCATAAAGGCCAGAATCAGTGAGAAAGAACTGATCAGCAGAATGTGTTTTATTCACACGGCCCCACGATGGTCTGGGACCAAGCAGGGTGTGTTGCCAGTGACAAATGTTCTGCCGTGCCAGGAAAGATTGCAGCTCTCCTGAGCACAGAGATCTAGTCCTTCAAAAGGGCTTCTGAGAAGCACTGTAAATGCTAAATTAACTCCTCTCCCTGCTTCCTGAGACTGCTTGGAGAATTTAATACTGCAAATGAGAAAGATGTATAGAATTAAACCTGTAAATTGTTAATGAGACCCTAAAGCAGCCTCCCACTGACTCCCGCAGCCACAAAGGCACGCAAGTGGAAAAAGCCCAAAGCTGTGGGATGCTGGCAGCCACATCCTGGTGACTGGCTCAACAATATATGCTGTCAGCCACCATCCTCTTGGTGAAAAACCCTGGGGACAGCAAAATCCCCCAGGACATCATCCATACCACTTGTTCCTCTGGGAGACTCTGCGCTGGGTGGGAGGAAAGAAATCACAAGCCAGGGAAGAACCAGGCTTTGGAGATGGTACATCCAAGGAAGAAGCTCAGAACCCCAGAACTTCTTCCTGCTCAACTCCCTGCCTCCCCCTGCATATCCCACCAAGCCCCCAAGGGAGCTGAGCTCCTGTTAATAAACGTGCCCAGGAAAGGATAAAAGTTGCAGCTCATCCAGCAGCAATAAAGTCCAAGTGGATCTGCACTTGTATAAATCCAGGGAGAATTCTCTCCTTTCAAAATGATGGTATATTCAATACATACATGCAGTCTCAAGCCTCAAAAATCAGCAAGTAAAATTGCTGGTGTCAAAGAAATCCACGGTGTGAAGTAAAATGAATGCTGTCTAGCAATCCCAGCTCGCCTGCTCATTCACAGCCCCCTCATGTCTCACTTCCCAAACCATTCCAACCACCAAGAGTTAAAAATATAGCATGAAAAAAAATATGTTTTATCTCTCTCTCTGTGTGTACTGAATTACCAGCTTTTCATTAAAACCCTGGAGAGACCCTTTATACTTAAAATCTCAACATTTACAAGCTGAGTGCTTTTACTTATAATTTCAGTTTCTTTCTGCAGAATACTTGATCTCTCTCTTCAATTTTCAGTTATGCTTGTTTCAGACATCAATTGTTAACTCCAGGGTTCCTCTGGGGACAGAGCAGCCAACAACACAGTTTTCAGAAAAGTCTCTCTGGGCTCCTAAAAATGCAAAGAAGAAACTCCAGGCTGTAAGAACTGGGCAGGAGTGGGCCAGGATACAACCAGAGCCCCAGTGTTGTGGCTCTTCTTTATGGTCTCTGCTGCATCCTTAAAGACATGTAAAAATTCCTCTTCTATTCTGATATTTTTATCTGTTTGCTGCTGGTTTAACTTTGACAAAGGAAACTCCTGATAAAACACAGTTAAGGAAGGGTACAGCAAACCAGCTCAGATTCTGAGAAATCTTGGCATGCAGAAGAGGAGATGGAACAAGTGATATTTTTATGTTAATCACTTCACTGATCACTTCCTGAGGGAAGTGCCAGAATGGACTGGTAAGACTCTCAAAAATATGTGAATTCCTTCCTTTAGCTCCCCCCACTCAAGGAAAGAACCTTTCCTGGGCCTCCACTGAAGGCCAGGTGAGGGTCAGGTGCCATCTTCATACCCAAGCTTCTGAAAGGCCAAGGTAGAGAGACTCTAACTCTCCAGTTAGGAGATTTTCCAGACACAGCTTCCACCCAGAATTATGGGCAACAACGTTCTTCTCCCACGCTCTGCCAAGTGACCAGCTCCTCATGGCTGGGACTTCTGAACTCAGAGCAGCTGTGCCCAAACGGAGGCAGCATTTGATGGATGTCACGGAACTCAAACAGCTCTCAAAGCTCTCACATGTTCCAGCAGGTAGAAGGTCCCCAGCAGAAGCCACACACGTTTGTCTGACCATGTGCAGGGCCCTCCGTGTAAAAATGAAAATTCAGAGCACTTGCATGCACTAAAATCCAGCCAGCTTGCCAAGAGACTAATTGTCAGATACAGGAAAAACGCCAGGAAATTCAGTACAGCTAAATGGTCCGAAGGCCTGTGAGACTTGGCAAAGCCCAAGAGAGTCAATTATTGCATTATTGGTAATGTTGAGGACTTGAAAAATGTTTGGCCTTGCTTTCCTGACACAGAGGATTGAAGGTTAGAGATTGTCTCTCTCCAGAGCAACCCCTGGTGTAAGCGGATCTATGGCAATCAATGGGAACGATGCCTGAGGAAGGGCAGGACACTGAGCTGACCTCTGTGTTGGGTTCAATCCTGCTCTGCTGACAGCCCGAGCCACTGAATTCCCTGAGCCTCCCTTTCCCTCTCTCCTGAAGGGAACAGGACAGTCTGTGCCCTTGACAATGTCAAGCTGAGCTCTGAGCTTTCTGTCCTGCGTGAGGGCATGTCCAAGGCTGCCGGGAATATTCCAAGGAACTGTAACTCACAGACAGGTGGCTCTTGGTTGGCCGTTGATTTTTAAACTTTCTGATGGCAGATACCAGTCAGAGAACCCCAGAACCAGTTAGGTTGGAAAAACCCTCTAAGATTATTGAGTCCAGCACTGCCAAGGCCACCACTACACCAGGTCCCCAAGTGCCACATCCACACGTTTTCTGAACACTTGCGGGGATGTGACCTGTGCACACGAAGACGGGCCCAGTTTCGGAATTGCTGGAGCCTGGTGACAAACAACAGCAGAGACACACGACAGGCACTCAGGGAAGCATCAGCTGAGCCAGCGAGCAGTGAAATGGTCAGCTAATCCTCTTGCAGGCCCTGAGGGGGGCAGTGTGTGAGCAGCACCCACCGTCCATCCCGCGGGGCAGGAGCACTCCCCGGTGATGTGGTGGCAGACGCCGCCGTTCTGGCAGGGGCAGCGCAGCTCGCACTGGGCTCCGTGGCTGCCGGGGGGACACAGCTCCTCACAGCTGGGGGGAGAGAACCACAGACACAAAGAGATCACCACAGGAAACACTGCAGGAGGAAAACCCACCGCGGAAACCTCCGCAAGCCTCAGCTGGCACTGCCCAAGCAGCCAAGATTCCTTTCATTTCTGCTGGGGGTGTTCACGTGCCGTGGATCCAGCCCTGGAAGGCTGATGCGTGTGTGTAACCTTCCTGCACAACATCCCAAATTCCACCCATCTCAACAGGACAACTCACGACCGTTAAAACAGCTCAGGAAAATACGAGCTGCAAGATGAGGCCTTCAATGTGAATTATGTGGCACGGCAATAAAAGAAACTGCAAATAGAATAAAAGGAGGGGATTAAAACGCTTGAAATTTCTCCAGTCACTACTGAATGTTAACATTTGCAGTGTATAATGGACTGGCAAGGACTCAACATCATTTAAAGGCCATTTAAGCTCATTGAGTCTCTCTCAGTACTCATGGGGAGGGGATGTAAGGCTAATCCCTGCAGAAACACTGGCTCCTCCATCGGTGCTTTCAGCATCAAGGTTCTGAAACCACAGAGTGGTCTTCTCCTAATTGACTGGCCCCTGATGAGGATGCTCCTACCACATATCAGGGGCTGGCCCTGCTGAGAACTGACACACTGGTGTCAAGGGGAGCACTCCTAATAATGTGCAGAGTCTTGAGCAGTGAGTGCTTCCACAGCTGAGGTCACAAGCCCGTGAGGAAATCAGGTACTAAATAAAATATTCAAAAGGTGTATCACTTATTTATGAGGGTTAACACTGTCTTTAGTTTTTATCTTCCCCTTCTTGCAGGTCAACAAATAATAATAGACTGCAAAAGTATTAAGCCACCTGTAATAGATCTCCAACCAAATTCAGTGACTAAATTCTCTTTTCCCCTTAAATAATTCCGAAAAACATAATTACTTCTGAAACTGCTGAAAAGATCTCTAATGAGAACTGATGTTACACTGTGGGCAATTTTAAACAAGGAACTATTGCTTGCTGTCCTGAAATTAATATGCAGATTTCGTGAATCCTACTGGTAAACTTTCCATGTGGTGGATGGGGATTTAGCTCCACGGTTCCCGTCGAAGTTAATAGGAGTCACACGGCTAAATCCCTGCTCACTATGCTTAAAATCTACCCCCTAGATAGTAAGCTGATATAGTTAACAGCAATGCTTTCTCAGTTAGATTGAAAGTCAAATAAATTGGGGATGGTTAAGTCCCATTTGATACTGCACTGGACTGCTAATGAGGAGAGTCCAATTGCTTATAAAAACTCAGCTGTAATTTGGATTGTATTCACATTCTGAAATTAAGAACAGGTAGAGGTGTTGCACAAGCTGGAAAATATAAAGGGTTTTCAAGCTTATTTTAGCACTGTATTGTATTTCATTATGATAGAATCATATAATCCTGGAATGGTTTGGGTTGGAAGGGACCTTAAAGATCACCTGGTTTTACCGCCTGCCATGGGCAGGGACACCTTCCACCAGCCCAGGTGGCTCCAAGCCCCGTCCAACCTGGCTTTGGACACTTCCAGGGATGGGGCAACCAAAACTTCTCTGAGCAACCTGTGCCAGGGCCTCACTACCCTCACAGGGAAGGATTTCTTCCCAACATCTCACCTGAAACCTGCCCTCTGGCACTTTGTTATATCACTACATACCCTGTCCAGCTCTCCCGGAGCCCCTTCGGGTGCTGCAGACAGCTCTAACCAGCAGCAAAAGGAGAGATTTCCTTGATTTAGTCTCTATCCTGCCAGCTGATGTCCCCAAAGGCAAGTGCAAAGCCCCCCCCGTGCCCGTTCCGCCGAGCGCTCTCGGCACCCAACGCGCCCCAAGCCCGGCCCCGCGGTGGCACTCACAAGACTCCGGTGTATCCGGGCGCGCAGTGGCACTCTCCGGTCTGGTGGTCGCAGGTGGCCCCGTGGTGGCACTGGCACTGGAGCTGGCAGCCCTTGCCGTAGGTGCCGGGGTCGCAGAGCTCCTCGCAGCGCCAGCCGCGGAAGCCGTCGGCGCACACGCAGGCGCCCGTGATGGGGTTGCAGAGCGCGTCGTTCTGGCACTGGCAGCGGTTGCTGCAGTGGGGCCCCCAGTGCTCGCTGTCACAGCCTGCAAACACACACGGCTTCAACCCTCCCGGAGAGCACAGAGCAGCCCGAGCAGCTCACCCCGGCCCCACAGACGGCAGAGTCGGTGCCGGAACTTTCCAGAAGCACCCCCAGACTTCCCAAAGGGCCCAGCGCGCAAAGAGGTGACGGCACGGCTGGTGCACCCACAGTTGAGGACTTGCTTAACACCCTTATGGGATCAGCACCGAAATCTTTTAATATCCTGTTTCTTACTGCTCTTAGGTAGCTGGAAGGAGTGAATTTACAGTGGAATTAGAGGCAGAGGATCACATCCTGCCTGCAGACCGGTTAATGGCAGGCGGCACTGCCGAGCAAATCCTGTCCATTTAATAATGTCATCAAACACTGTTTCTTTGTACTGTTCCCGTAAGATAATAAATAAGATAATCTAAAGAAGGTTTTCTCCTTGCTGTTGAGTTTTTTTGTTTGGTGTGGGGGTTTTTTTTGGTGTTTTGTTGTTGTTGTTTTGTGGGGTTTTTTTGGTTGGTTGTTTTTGTGTTTTATTTAGTTATCTATTTATTTATGTTGTGTTTTCTGGACTAAACAGACAGCAGGGAAGAAAATAACACTGGAGACAGGATGACCCGAGGCTGCCCAAGGTTAGGGATGAAGGTATGGAATGTGGATGTCAGGCAATTCCTGTGCCAGTAACGGACCCCAAACCTTCTGGCCACTGACAGGGAGAGGAGGTTGCCCACAGAAGGAATTAAGGCACAGTGAGAACCCTTCATGTGACAGTCCTGCCTGATCCCTTCTCCTCTTTTCTGGGAGGATGAGAGAGGGAAGTCAGCATCACAGGAGCAGTTTGTCCTGATTTGTTGGAGGAACAGCAACTGGCACCTGCACAACACCCGTCTGAGCTGTGCACTGAGCAGAGCTCAAAGCAAACACCTGAGCTCCAGGTTTCCTCAGCAAACCATCAGCAGGAAAACAAGGATCCAATCCCTTTCCAGGTACAGCTGGTTGTGCCCGGAGAGCTGGTTTCAATCACACCCACAACCCTCCTGCTCGTGTAAAACCCACTGCCAGGCAGGAGAGGGGACAGCAGCCCCAGCAACAGAGCTGTCTCCACAACCACTTTTGTTTACAAACAAGCACACTAATCCCCAGGTGCCACGTGCTGCTTCCCAGGCCTGGATTTGTTTCCAGGATTAGTGAGGCAAATGTAAAGCTCACTTAAGCCTGATGCTTTTGTCCAGGAAATTCCACAGCCCTCTCCTTCTACAGTACATGGCTCTAAACCCACGCTGGAAAACAACATCTATCAGTTAATTTTGGCAGTGTTTTTATCCTTCATTTTGGGAACAGGGATACTCCTTGGTCAGACACTCTGAGGATACCCAGCAGAGGAAGAAGAGGGACATTATTCCACCCGCACCGCTCATTAGCAGTTTACAAGCTCGTGTTTCTTGAGCAAGTGTTAAAGGCCAAAATAAACCCACGGAAGACAATCCCAGGGTCTCCAAAAGGACCTGTGGGGTCTTAGAGGATGCAGGTGCAGAGAGCTGGTTTCATGTCCCGCAAAAAGCAAATTCCTGGGCACGAGCAGGATGATGCTCGTGCCTCGCATCACACGGCTTATTGCTTTGCCTCACTTCTCCCCCAGCTGCAAACAGGGATGATAGTTCCTCTCTAACCCCACTGGGAGCCCAGCAAACAAAATCTTACTCTTTATAAGACTCAAATTATTACAGAGAATCTGTGGAAAGAGATGATCTATCTTTATTTCACGCAGACACTCGCTCAGGCTCTGGGAGCCTTCTGGGGCAGCGAGCAAAGCTGCAGGAGCTGATGGAGCTTCCCAGCAATTTCCATTCCAGAAACACTGATTTGTTCTCTGCAGAACTTGGACATCAAGGGATGCAGTTCTGCACCTCCACAAGGTTACAAATCCAAACTACACAGGCACAGCTGAGAGCCCTGAGCGTGGGCAAGTGGAATTCAGGGATGGAACTTCACCCTGCCTGCTCTGGGAACCCGATTCCTCCTGTGCCACACCTCACATCAGAGCCCCAACTGCAGACTGTGCCTTGTTCTGGGCTGCTACAATTCCAGCTGCAATTAATTTCCTTAATATGAATAAATAACACTCATTAGAAGAGGTGATTCTATCCTTGCTCTTCCCTGTCTCGGGTGGGTGCTCCAACCATCAGATTTGCCCGCAGGGTTTTTGTTTTTCACTTCGAAGGAAAGTGAAGGAGAAAGAAAACCTTCATAGGGAGGGAAAACCATTTTCCATCATCAGTTCAAGCATCTTGTTTCACCTGTTCAGAGCCTCCCCCACCCACAGCTCCTTTTCTGTAAGTCCCTCTTATCTGAACACTTATTTACTATTGATATTTAGTCACACACTTGCTTTCTGCACGTCCCAAAGTTCACTCCACAATCCAGCCAAAGGGAAGAGCAAAAGTGCCGAAGGAAAGAGCAGAAATGCCTCTCATTGGTTAGAAAATCATAAAAGAAATAATATTTTTTTTAAAAGTCTGGAAAAGAATTCTCCAAAGGCTTCTCAGTGAAGGCATCAGTGAGTGCATGTTGCACAAAGCAGTGAGCCCAAAGGGTTTAAGCACCTATGAAATAAAGCAGCTTGGCATACCATATAGCTGCTAAGAATGTGAATTTCATGGGGATTTATTAAGGAGAGAACATAAAAATGAGGATTAAAGTACAACTGAAAGCTCATGGAAGACAGAAAAAATAGAATTACCGCAAGATGAGGCTTGTAGAGTGTCATTGCCAATGCCTGACACAGCCTTTGCTTCTTTTCTGTTCCTAAAACTACTTGCAGGGATTGACCACAGTTCTCTAGATGGTCTGAAACCAGTCACAGTGTGTGTGTATAACCAAGGAGAACATCCTGTTGTCTCACTGCTGATGGGATCACACGCACTCAGTGACAGGTTGGACTCCTCTAGATCTAAGTCTTTGCCTCAGATGGTAAATGTTTCCTGCTTTCAGCCACCAGCTTGAGCCCTGTATTTGTCACACTGAGCAGGGCCATTTTATGCACTATCAATTCATCCACTGCTGATTAACTGCAAAGGGAATTGAGTGGAAATCATTGGCAACGTGTTAGTGTAAAACTTGTGATAATGAAATATCCCCTCACCTGATTTTACACTGCCTTCACCTCACGTGAAAATAAGATCTGTGTTGCTCAGAGTTTATCACTTCCTATTGGTTTTCTTCCCCTCTTTCCTTTGGGTCCCATACTGCAGTGACAGACTGAAGTTGGAAGTAAATTCTTCACCTGTGTCATTTCACTGGAACATGATGTGATATTTATATGGTAACTCAGAGATCTGCACTGTGATAGCTTCTGTACCTCTGCACAGGCAGCAGATGCAGAGATGATGAGCTAAATCCAAGTCCTTATTCATGCAATTAACTCCACTGGGCTCAACAGGCTCACTCAAGTGTGAGACTACTCGAGTGGGAGACCACTCGACTGTGTAACCAGCTCCAGGATCGGGGGTCAGCAGCTCCTGCTACAAAACTAAAAACCAGAAAAAAATCAAAGACTTCAGCAACCAAGATGTATTTTTTTCTATATCCACCAGTGTGGCAAATGCAGGCTGGTTGTGACAGTGACTCCAGTTTCTGAGATGAAGGGCAAAGCAGGCTCAGAGCCACAGGATCCCGCTGCACTTCGGGATCATCAGCACCTTCTCCCGTGGGCTTGGAGAGACCATCTTAAAAACACAAGCCCAGCCTGGCACAGTCTAATCCTGCTCTTGTTTTGTGCTACCATGATAGAGATAAATAATAACAGCAACAACATGTGAACAGAGAGCTGATTAAAGCTTACACAAGCGCTCCACTGTAAATGCATATGCCATTAAAATGTCAACATGATACAGAGACTTTAACTAGACCATCAGTAAGGAAAGCAACCTGAGAGTGGGGATGTCAGGGAGGTACAGATGCTCCCTTAGCTGCGTGTGGGGATGTCAATACTGTGAGGGATGAGCCTGAAATAGCCCCTGTTCTCTTGGGAGATGCTACATTAAAGGAGCTGCCATATTTCAGGTCACATGCCCACGTTCCCTGGCAAACGTGCAAACTTAGTCACTTCTTCACCTTCAAAAATAGGACTGGAGAATAATTGCCACCAATGAAAATAACTCTGTAGAGGATGATGCTGGGTGCCTAGGTATAATTACGCTTGTCTGCACAGGGTATGCCAGGGATTCATCCTTCCTGGAGAGACTGCTCAGTGCAGCACCAAGGGCTCTCCTCCCCTGGCCACCCCTACTCCCCTGCCAAAGCCTCAGCTCCTTCTTGAAGTGAGGGATAATTAGTGCAGGCTCTGCATGGGGCATCATGGAATCACAGAACGATTAAGGTTGGAAAACACCTGCAAGACAAGTCCAACGATTGACCCAACCCCCCTGTGCCCACCCAAGCCCATCCTGAAGTGCCACATCTGCTCGTGTTGTGAACCCTCCCAGGGATGGGGACCCCAGTGCTTCACCCCTCCTTCAGTGAAGACACTTTTCCCCTATTTCATCCTGGTACCAGTTCTGTCCTGGGAAATCAAATACGCAACGAGGACACGCTGGAAGTGCTGCTTCGCTCCCAAAGGGCTGTTTATCCCTCTAGGAATGATCAGGGAATGGCTGTGTCCCAGGTCCACAGAGCCACCCAGTATCAGTGCAGCAGCTCAAGTCAGGCACAGTGAAGCAAACCCTCAAGTGGCAGATGAATAAAACGAGTCCCGAGGAAGGGATGACATTTATTGAGTGATTTATCCTGGCAAGAGGGAGTCAAAAGTGCTTTTCCAGAGCTTTTCCATCCCTGCCCAGATACACTGTTAATATGAGAACAGCATCTTCTCTCACAGCAGCACCAGAACCTGTGGTCTCAAGGACTGTGTTTGTGTTGTTCCCATCAGCACAAGCCTCCCCGTGTCTCTTTTGTAACCAGTGACCACTCCTGGGTCTGCAGAGTCTGTGGGACATCCACAAACATTCCTGCAGAAGGCACAGCTAAAAAACACCCAGTGGTGGATTTCCCCGCTCTAAAGGCTCAGGATCATACTGAGCTGATGGGGAGTTTCAATTAATCCACACTTTAAAAGCAACTTTCTGCAGATTTGCTGAAGCACAGAACGCAGCTCACAGTCAATAGCCAATATTCTGGAATATTTCCAAATTCAGTTTGTAACGTTTAAATGAGATGCCAGTCCTTAAAAAATGCAAACAGGAAATAAAATTAACTTATTAAATCTAGGAGGACATGGCTTAAGAGAGATTATTTTAGAATTTACTTTGAAATTAGGCCTGGATTCTCCCCTTAATGTAACTGTACTGTTGTAGAATGATTCTATGAATACAAATTAAGGTGAAACGTAGCCTGAATTCTGGGTGGGTGGTTTTTTTTGGTCTAATTCAGTTTTGGAATCGGGCAAAGAAACAGCAAAAGCTAAAACATATGCCTGGATGTAATGAATAAGAAGGTAAAAATAATCAATTATTTTTACTCCCTGCACTTTAGCCAATAGAAAAATTACAGCCCCTGTATTGTCACTGCACAAACATCCCTCACTTTGGCACAGTTCAACACCAGTGGAAACAGAAGCCAAGCCGTAGGTTTGAAACAAGGTCCATGAAAAGGGAATTCCCCTCCAAGGACACTTCCCAGCACTCTGTGGCTGGCTCTGAGCAGCACCAAGTCCCTCACACCCCAACACCCTTCCAAAGGCACGAGCCAGCTTATTGGCAAATCACCCACCGAGCCGCTCAATCTAAACCAGAGAAACGTGGTCATCTTACCAGACTGTTCACCTTGGAATTTTAACACGTGTAGGGAAGATGACTGACCTCAGAATAACCCAGATTTTCAGAAATGCCCTTCAGAAATATTCTTACAAACACTTGGAGACCAACGCTCCAATTCCATGAGTTCCCCAAGCAGCTGGGCCCCCTGCCATGGACAGGGCACTGCCCCACACCCAGGCTGTGTCCCCAGGGAAAATCCACCCGGACCTGAGCAAACTATAAAACGTGATTTGCAGACACTCTGGACAACTCATTACACACATTCCTCAAAGACTTCCTCTGGGTGAAAATCAATTTGCAATTCCAGGCTTCAGGGCCTTAGCAGGACTCCTCTTACAACTTTTCCTTGGAGCACCGTGGGCCACTGGCTGTTTAATCTCCGGGTAGGAAGTGCCCCAGAGGGAGGGTGAGAACCTTCTCCTTCCAGAGGTTTGGTCCATGCTGATGAACCCTCCTGATGACATCCTTGAAGGGATTTTCCATGTTCTCCATTGGCTTTTTTAGGAAAACCAACCCAGAGTGGGAGCACCACACGTAAATAAGACATCTGACTGTTAAAGCTGGTGTCACCAAAATAAGACGACATTCGATGAAAGGTTGGAAGTTCAGCAGTAATTCAGGACTTGAGGCTATGAATTATGATATTTGCCTTAATTATGTGAGCACGGGGTGCTGTTCACACAGCCTGGCATTTGCTGACTCCTGAGCTTGCAGCTTTGCAGCCGGAAGGTTCCCAAACCTGGATCCTGTGGAATAGAGTCTGCACGGGCCTTTCATCTCCAGCGCCAGACTCTCAGACACAGCACACGCAGTTGCAATGAGGAAAGTGCCACTCTCAATGTTTACAACTCTGAGACTGTCCAGAGCACCAACTTTGCATCTGTAAACAGGCATTTGTATATCCATCCCAGGGACAAAAACCTGGGGTTAACCTGACACTGGCAGGACTTGCAGTCAGTCCCTTTCCTAAGTTTACAGACCAGTCTTCATCAGATAGAAAGGGAAAGATAGGAAGGGAACATCAGCTGATTTCTCCCCCAATTGACAGATTATTACTCACAGGAGGAAATTAATCTCATTCTGTGTTTGCCTTTTTTTTTTCTTTCTTTCTGAAGGACAGCAGAGCAGATTTTCCTCCTCCGAGAAAGATCGTCCTGATTCTCCCTGAAGCTCCCGGTCTGAATCAGATACGGAACATGTGGCTGATCCGGGCCATGATTTAATCTCAGCTGATGATCTCATTAGTCACCGAGTCTCCAACATGTGGTACCTAATTCAGTCACAGCACGTCAGAGACCCTGCAGTTTATTTAGAATCCTCTGAGGAAACGTTTCCTTTCCGAAGAGATCCTTGTTTAAGGAACATTCCTACAGCATTCTGCAGAGTGCTTACCACAGTCACCTAGCTGTGGGTTTGTATTTTGGATAAATGAAACACAATCACTCCAAGTCAAAGAAAAGTTGAGTATCTGGATTGTCAGCCTCATCAAATCCCGTAATGAACTCAATATATTTTGGAAGCAGCAAAGAGGGAGAAACAACTTCCACTCCTGACAGATATCAAAGTGTGGCGCTTTCAGAATTTTCATCATGAGCTATTTTGACAGAGACTTCAAAAGAAGTGAAAATTAGAACATTAAAAAAAACCCGAGAATATTTCCTATTTCTTTTTGTCGCAATTACTGCTCTGTTTAATGAGCCTTTAACTCTACTGACACTCTAGATCTTACAAGGAGTTTAAAACTCATGAAACGCTTCATGAGGGAGCGACAACATTCTCTACAACGCTGGCAGCTTGTCTTCTCGTTATAATTTTTGTAGAGAAAGATGCTGCATCCTTTAAAATGCCTTTTTCTTTTTTTATTATTTTTTTAGTGTCATATTAATGGGAGGCAAAGTCTGTTCTTTAATTAGAATTTTACTGTGGTGAATTAAAAAATACATGGGCAGAGTATCAAGAGTCTAATAAAACTAAATGAAGATCCTATCTTTCCTCTGTATGAAACCCAGCAGTCTTTGCTCTGGCAAAACTTCCATCAATACTTCATTATTATTGTCTAGGACAGGGCTGTAATAATAAGATCTGCAAGCAACTTGCTTCCAAATTCTGTTTTCCAACTGGGTAAAACATTCTCAACATCTATAAAGGACTTAAGATGTTTTCATTGACTATATAATGAAATTTCCTTGTAATGCCTCTGCACAGAAGTAAAATCAGTTTTGCCTGCAAGAAGGGGTAGAAACCCATTGGATATGCCTAAAGCACTGCAGGACAGGTAGAGGGGGAGATGCATCCTCCAAGAACAAAGTGCTGGAGGGGCTCAGGAGTGGTGGCAGCAGAACTGCTGGAGAGGTCTCTGTCACCGCAGATTTGGAGCTCTTGAAGAGACATCTGTGAGAAAACCCCCGTGCAACATCCACCTACAGCTACCTAAACAGCCACTCTAAACAGTCCTTAGCTGAGAGCCCAGCAAGGCAGCTGTGGGAGCAGAAGCAACCCCACTTCCCCCTCTTAGCTGAGAAATTCCAGCTGATTTTGATGCAGTTTGGAGCAGATCCACAGGGCCAGCCCGGGAGCTGCAGCAGCCTGGCCATGCTGGATGCCCTTCAGTCACACCCTGCAGCTGGGCAGGAGAACTCTGCCCATCACCTGGGGAATCCAGCCAGCTGAAAGCAACCTGCCCTGACCACTGCAGTCACCTCTGCACCTCACTGACTGCTCAGGACGGAGCAGGATCCAGCCCAACGCTCCGGGGAGTCGTGCTCAGCTCCCTGTTTTTCCCAGCGCATAAACCAGGCACCGAAGGTCACCCTGCTGAGGTTCTGCCAGACGTGCAGTACCCCTTTGTTTGCAGCTAAAGCAGTGCTTAAAGGAGCAAAGCTTCTTGTCACTGAGACAGCAAGAGTTGGAGCACGTTCCCACCCAGGGATGGGTGTCCCTTCACCTGTGGCTCTGCAGGTCAGGCACAAAGTGACACCAGCAAAAAGCCTTGGCCCGTCAGCGGGTAAAATCAAGACATGCATATGGAATAAATGCTATATCCAGCTTCAAACTGCACCAGAAAGATTCACCTTCCAGGGGACTTAGAAGCACATCCTTCATGCATAACTTAACTCGCGGCCCTGACTCATCGGTCATTTTTAAGGTGGTCAATAAGCAATTTATTTTATTGCTTTGATATTGAAACCTGAAGTAAACACTGTGGATTGTGGTATTTGCTTTTATTTCCAACAGTGTAGCTGGAGATGGAAAAGAACCACTTCTTCCCTTTGCTACAGTCCTGTCCTAAGGTCTAATCATGGAATCCTGGAATGTTCTGGGGTGGAAGGGATCTTAAAGATCATCCGGTTTTACCCCCTGCCATGGGCAGGGACACCTTCCACCAGCCCAGGCTGCTCCAAGCCCCGTCCAGCCCGGCCTTGGACACTTCCAGGGATCCAGAGGCAGCCACAGCTTCTCTGGGCAACCTGTGCCAGGGGCTCCCCACCCTCCCAGGGAATGATTCCTTCCAAACATTTAAGCCAAATCTCTCCTCTTTTGCCTTCAAACTGCTCCCCCTTGTCCAGTCACTCCATCCACTCCCTGTGCTCTGCTTTTCAGCCAAACAAGATCAGCTTAAAGGATGTTCTGCCCCACTAACTGAATCTAGGTTAAAAAAACCCCTCACCTTTTCTAGTGTGAATTCTGCTACCTACAGACATCCAGAGAGAATGAGAGCAGCTGAAGGCCCGGTGGCCTTTGAAATAGGGGTGTCTTTTATATCTAAACCACTTCAAAGGCTTACAAAAAGCTGTGTGCAGGTATCCACACCAGCTGCTTGCTGTTCTCTTTTCTTCTAGGCACACTTGAACCTTCACATGGCTCTTTAATGTTACCTAATGTCTTCCAGATCTCTTAAATACACTGCTGTCTTTCTCTTATAAACCATTAATAGGAATGTCCCTTTCAGGCAGAGAAAAAGAAACAGTTTTGGAAAAAAGTCTTGCCCCGTGTGACCCAGGAAAAAGTAGAATGTTCACTCATCAAAACACACTGTGAGCCTCAGCACGGTTTCTGCAGAACCTTTCTTATATTTACCAACAGAATATAGCAAGTATGAAACTACGGGGGGGGGGGGGAAGGGAAAAAATACTGAAATATGAGAATATTACACCCTCTTTTCACATCACTCCAGTAGTGAGATGTGGGATGGGCTGTTAATAAAGAGATAATCAGAGAGGCAGGCAAAGGCTGTGTAGTTAAACACCAGGAGCCAAGTCTGGGAGCCCCTGGGTGGGTTGGGGGTGGCAGAGGACACACAGCCCAGCACTGGGGGAGCTTTATGCTCCGTGTCCCTGCAGCTGCTGCTCAGACTGCACCACTGCTGCAGCTCTTCTGCACCACTTCCTCGGGATGGGAATGCTGAGAGAGCAAAGCAGCCACGGAACCAGAGCCAGCAGTTGGTGCTTCACCCCCCTCAGCACCCAAAGCACAACCCCCCGAGCTCAGCAGGACATCCCTGTGTCTTCCCCTCTGGATTGCTGGGGCTTGGGGTTCATCCTGGGCAGCCAGGCAGAAGGGAAAATCTTGTCTCCCAAATTATTGAGATTGGATGTCTAAACCTTGTCATCTTTTTTTTTGTGACTTCCCACCACGTTCCAACGTTGCTCACAGAAGCATAAATTAATGCCAGTTTCTAAACCAGAAGTTGCTCTAAACCGGGAACTGAAACTTTTTTGTTATGATGTTAAAAACAGACAATTCTTCAACTGTTTTACATTTTGAGGAACGGGATGATCAAAACTGTTCATCCTCACGATCAGTTTTGGGTGTACTGCACTGAAATGTTTTGACACAGTCCCAGCCATATGGAAGCCGGTGCTTTCGGAACAGTTTCCCTATTGTGGATTCCTGCATTGAGCCATCAAGTGTCAGGCAGGCAGAAAACACTAAATCATCGCTCCACATGTTTTTCCCTCGTTGTTTACAAACAACATGCTCGTGCCTCCAGCACTATCCATGGGTCAGCTTCCCAGGCACCAGGAAAACCCCCGGAGCAGCTCCGGGCCCTGGCTCTGTGTGTCAGTCCATGGGGGTTCATCCCACCTTCAGGAACGGCCTCTGTGCAACAGTTTCCTCTCTGGATTAATTAAATCTCTCTTTTTTATTAGTGACAACTGCCACTGAAGAGGAAAGAGCAAAGCAGACATACGTGACTTCCTGGCTGGATGGCAGCAGGGAAGGGAATGGGATTCTGCTGGAAGAGAACACAGCATCTGTGCATTAAGGGGTTTAAATGCCACATTCCCTTTAAGGTTCAGAGCTCTGCATTTTCCAAGTGGCAGCAGAGATACACATTAAAAAAAATCACAGGGGGAAAGAGGGTTTTTGAGGAGACCATTACCAAAATCATCCCCTGACCATCACAAGCATCTCAGGCCCAATCCAGTGCCCCTTACAGCCAGGGAACCACCTTTGACAGGCAATGGCCACCGGGGGTTAAGTTGGTGCCACCCGGAAAACGATGCCACAAGTCTCCTGCTCTCCTCCCTGCAGAACATCCCAGCAGAGCAAACACTGCACACCCCTCAGACATGAAATAATCCATGAGCAGAACACGACCCGACCCCCCAGCAGAGCCTCTGCCTCGCTACTAAACAGGAACCACCCAGGGAAATGCTGGCTATTCCCCGGTGGATGTGACTGTGGAGTAGGTGTTGATTCAGGAATGCTGCTGACACACAGGCACAAATCTGATGACACAGGAAATTAGCATCCGCTCCTCTCCCCCCCTGCTTCAGGAGAATTTACTAAATATAGTTCACTCTTTAAATATTAAGGATATCTGCAGAATGTTGTTGTTTTTGAAAGGGTTCTTTCCTGCCTGGATTTTCCTCATCAGGCTTAGTAATCAAGTTGTTTCATTTGGAAGGGATAATTATTAGTTGAATAATTAATTATTCAGAGTACGTTGCTAAAGAAAATTCAGAGCAGGCTGGTATAATGAAAAAGTGACGACGTGTAACAATTTGGGCTCTAAACTGTGCAATAAGATCAAAATGTGTAGGGTTTTTAGGTATGTAGATGTGGTTTGGCACATTTAATAGAACTGCCTCCATCCCCAAAGTCCCAAACAAACACTGACTAATTCTCCCAGTCCATCTATGAGCTGGAAAATGTATTTTATCACCATTTCGTGGAAGGGAAACTGAGACAGGCAAATTACACTAAACTGCAAAGCTACCCAAAAAGTCAGTGATGGCACTGAGACAGGACAGCTCCAAGCTCTAAAGTGTAGATTTATGCTATAAATACTTTAGAGTATATTTTGTCGCTACATTTACAATTCTGTGCTGAACCAACCAGATGAAAAATGGCTCTTTTATGTCTACAGAGATTAATGTGTACTGTATTTTTCTGTCTTTCATCAACAAGACTGTTAAAGGAGGGTGAAGCTGGGACAGATGGATCCCTGGGATGCAAAGTGCAGTGGGATAGGGCTGGTGCAGCACCTGGAATGTTCCGGGGAAGGGACCCAGCACATCCTACTCAGCTCCAGCTCAGCAGTGGGATTCCCCCTCCCGGTTTTACAGCTCCCAGCTCCTCCATCCTCTGCCAGGGAACGTGACATTCCCTGGACACGGGTTGTTTCTCTGCCTTTTCTCCCGACATTGTTTCTTACCCTCACTTGGGCTCCAACAAACCAAACCCAGGACAAGTTACACAATATTTGCTGCGAGATTTTCCACAGTCTGTGCTGGGACCTGGTGGGTTTTGTTTCCCTGCTGATTGCCAGGGTTGCAGAATTGGAATTTTTGCAAGGCAAGGGATCCAAATGCAGTAAAACTCCACATACAGAGACCGCTGGAGCTTCTTCAAATATTTGTTAATTAAAATTGTTAGAAGTAAATGAATTAAGTTCATATTGTCCCAGAAGGACTTGGCCTCGAAGAGCCCTCAAAGCCAGCAAATTTAAATGCTTTATTATTCTCTAACTCCCATCTAGGCAGGCTCCTCTATTTGGCACATCCTTAATTTCTGTCAAAGTAAAAGAATTCTAACATTTTGTCAGGGAGCTGCTGTAAATCTTGGAGAAGGCTTAAAAAAACCCCTCTCCTGTTGACTCATTTCACTCATTCCTAGGCAGAGCTGAGAGAAGGAAGACTTGAAAGCAACATTATGAGCCCCAGAATTATCCTCGACCCTTGAAAGGCACACAGAAAATTAAACTGGGGGATCAGTATCGAGGTATGGAAATTATTGGGTCTGTGCACTTAAAAGCTGAAGAAGGTGACTTCCCACTGAGACTTGAGAACCCAGGTGCACATAATTTTAAAAATCTGCATTTTTAACCTTTTCAATTTGCTAGCAAAGCAAGGAAGTTGTTGAGAAACTGCAGTAAACACGGCAATTCAATCAGCCTCTCCCAGACTCCGTCTCACAACTCTCTGATTCCTTAACCCAGCAGGTCAGTGGATGCTGGAATGACTCCCTGGCAGCAGCAATGCAGCAGCTGAGCAGAGCTGGGACCAACACAGCAACACCTTTCTGGCAGCACAAAAATCTCTTCATTCACTGCAAGGCTGGCTCTGGTCATGGTCACTGTTGAAATCCATGCCCTGTTCCCTGCCCTTCCCTGGGAATGGCAGGAGGACCTCTGTGAAGAGCTAAAGCCAACTCTCTAAAAGCAGGCTGGAAAATAAGTCAATTTTTAAAAGTTGGGTATCGGTTTCTGCGCATTCCTAAACACAGGGCTCTACAATCAACAATCTACAGGCAAGAGCGGTCTCTTTTTTTTCCAGTTTTTAAGCATGTCAGAGGTGAACACAGATTTGTAGGTGTTACTTTTCCCTGCGACAGCCAAGAGACCTCAGGCTAATTCTCAGACCCACGGACTTCAAAACAATTATAACCTCATAATGCAAATACTCTGAATTTCATTAAAAATCAAAACACCACTTGACTGCCAAGCAACAACAAGCACATTTGATGCATAAGCTAACTAATTCCATCTCCTGAGCCTCTGAAAAAGCAGTAATTGTAGCTCATCACAGCTACACCTCGGAAGATAACCTTGCTCTTGATTTCTGCTGCCCCGCAATTACAGGCAAACCACTGTTTACATCTCACTTACAGCAACAGGACCTGTTGTGGAGCAGGGCCAGCCAGGACACAGAACAAATATTAACACCACAGATTTATAAAGCACAGACACTAATTACAAGCCCCATCCCCAGCCCAGTGAAAGGAAAGCAGAAGACACCACTCGTTCTCCCAGCCCTATAACCTGATTTATCCTCGGATTTGTTCTGCCACCCACAAAATACTGCCGGGCTGAGCCCGAGTAAAAAGGATTTGAAGCTGTCGATCCAGGCCCTTGTTTTCTCCAGTCTCAATTACGGTCCCATTTTCCTCGTGGGAGCTCTTTATTACTTCCCACTGGGGGCACAACTCACCCCGAGCGGAGCTGCCAACATTCCTCCTCTCTGCTCTGCTCCAGCACAGCCACCTGATTTTGCACTATTTACACTACTGCTGTAAAGTTCTTTATGGATGCCCAGGTTTTACAGCTTAATTTTAAGGCACTCACCAGTTGTGCTCAAATCCATCTGATGGATCCTCCGGCTTCCACATGTTCCCAGTTGCCAGGGAGGTCTGAACTGGCAGCGCGCTCAGCCCGCCTGAGACACGACCGTAAGTCTTCGGAATTGGGACTTTTAACAACTCTGCTTTTCCTGATTCTTGTGCAAACCACTCAATCTGTCTTGGCTTTTAAACTAAAGACATTTTTATTTGCTCTTACTTTTGACTGGTCTTGGAAGTACACGTTGGTGAAATACTGTTATTGTAAAACACCTTAAAAAACAGGTTTAGGGCCAGAAAACGGTCTGAATGAGATCACAGACTCCCAGAACGGTTTGGGTGGGGAGGGACATTAAAGATCATCCAGTGCCACCCCCTGCCATGGACAGGGACACCTTCCACTAGCCCAGGTTGCTCCAAGCTCCATCCAGCCTGGCCTTGGACACTCCCAGGGATCCAGGGGCAGCCACAGCTTCTCTGGGCAACCTGTGCCAGGGCCTGCCCACCCTCACAGGGAACAATTCCTTCCCAATATCCCATCTAACCCTTCCCTCTGGCAGTGGGAAGGCATTACCTGTGTCCTGTCCCTCCATCCCTTTGTCCCAAGTTCCTCTCCAGCTCTCCTGGAGCCCCTTTAGGCACTGGAAGGTCTCCAAGGTCTCCCAGGATCCTTCTCCTCTCCAGGCAGAACAACCCCACCTCCAAGGATGCAATTGGAAAACAAGTTTACCACCAGTGATTAGTAGAAGTGCTTTATATTGACCACCAGCAGCAATCACCAATCACACATTTACCCAACCCAACTGTCCTTTCTGCCCTCAGATCTTTCACAGCTGTGAGAGCTCAGAGAAAATAATCTGGCTGCAGGTGAGCAAAGCACAGGATGAAGATCCAAAGTTTTCCTGCTCTTTCCTCTGCCCTCCTCTACTGCTCGTGTGCAAAAGGAACAGGGGGAAGAGAACAAGGGATTGAAAGTATTAGATGGAAAGAAAGAGTATGTAAGGAAAGAACAATGAGGGAAATAGGTTAAAAGAAGGCCAAAAAACCCCTGCACAAAATCCAGAAATAACAGAGAGGCAAATAAAGATCTGAAAGGAGAGACACATTCCCACTGTCCCTGCTTCAGTGTCCCACATAATATGCCCCTGAAAATAATGAAGGTCACCAGCACATTATAGGAAGTAGCCAGCAATGAGAAACACATTACAACCAGCACAGAAATGATCAATTTGTTTATCCTTGTTAACTGAAAACAGAAAACAGAGTGAGAAGGGAGTGGGCTCTTCTTGCTCCCCCTCCCTGGTGCCAGGCACACGACTCCTGCCTTTTCCTCTTGGATAGGCAGGGAACAACGACCAACTATAATAAAATAAATAACTGCTTCTTCCACACACGGTCTGATTTCCTGGGAGCTGCATTAGCAGGGTTTGTAAGTCAATTTTGAAAACTCAGGACAGCATTAAAAAACTGCCAAGCGCCGCTCGGTCACGTCCCCATTGTCACCGTTATTGGGGCCTCTGGAGAGAGTGTCAAAGAAATAAAGCAAATTTCTTTTTTTTTTGCTTAATTTGTGTCAATTGATTTCCTATTTTTAATTAATAATTCTAATTATGATGCAGCAAATTTACCCAACAGACACAACTCGTTTAATCAGCACGTATCGATTGTAACAGTAGAATTATCCCAGCGTTCCTGACACCATCGATTTTCTGTTGCGTGACGGCAGGAAAACAGCAGCTGGACAGACTCTGGTGTCAGCTCACGGTGCTGATGATCCCTGAGCTATGAACCCATGCTCCTGACCCACAAATAAAACCACAGACATTATCTACTGCTTCAGCACTCCAGAGGAGGAATCTGGTGATTAACTTATGGCCCGAACGAGGGGTTTAGTCACAGCAGTAGCAGCGGGAAGGTGAAGGTGGGAGACACTGATCTCAGGTAAACAGCAAATGCTCAGGCAGCAGCTGGGAAAGTCCTTGCAGAACTGAGATAAATCATTTGGTGTAAGTTCCTCATTTGCCCTCATTTTCGACAGCCCCAAAACATCTCTTTAAGCACACGCTTAAATATCTGCAGTAAAGACCTCGGGACATTTTTCAACTCAGATCTTGCATTTTTCATAGAATCATACAATCACAGAATGGCTTGGGTGGGAAGGGACCTTAAGATCATCCCATCCCACCCCCTGCCATGGGCAGGGACACCTTCCACCAGCCCAGGTTGCTCCAAGCCCTTTCCAACCTGCCCTTGGACACTTCCAGGGATCCAGGGGCAGCCACAGCTGCTCTGGGCAACCTGTGCCAGGGCCTGCCCACCCTCCCAGGGAAGGATTCCTTCCCAACATCTAATCTAAACTACTCTCAGTTTGAAGTTTCAGCCTCTTTCCAGGTTTTTTTTCCCTATTTTTTTGCCCAGCTGATCTCTGGAGGTGCTCACAGGGGCAGCAGGGTGGGACACCTGCTCACACACAGCCAGGGCTCACTGCAGTGTCACTGCTGTCCCCACCCCCTGCTGGCTCCAGCAGCAGCCGGGAAAGAAAAGGGCAGAGGAGGCACAACGTGGCCCAAGCTTCTGTTTAGCCCTTCTGTTGGAACCATTGGGATTCCTGCAATGCCCTGCTCGTTGAGCTCCAAATTCTGCCCAAGTGATGCCAAGAGCCGCTCGTGGCACACAGGGAATTTGGAACCATTTGCAGCTTGAAAGGGAGCAAAGGCTGGGCAGCGAAAGGTGGGGCTGAACTGACCCTCTGGAACCAAGGTGTTCCCAGGTCTGTGAGGAAAAATTCCACGAGATCCAAAGGCCGGGCCAAAACACTAGCACAGAAGAGAGAAGAAAAGGCAACGTGGATGGTACTGCCCCAATGTGGGAAGGCAGAGACACGTCCCACCATTCCCCCAGGGAACGCCGGGCAGAGAATTCCTCTACCTGGGATGGAAGCGGCTTCTGTGAAAGGTGTGGCAGGGAAAGCCTGATTTTGAGTCAGCTGGTTGCCTTGCAGAGTTAATCACAGCGCAGCAGAAGATAATTCCCCAAGTTTCCCCTCATTTGGTTTTCCACAATAGTCGACAATATGAGCACATTTAGCAGAAAAGCTGCTGCGATAGAGGGGAAATCACGAGGAATAGAAGAATTACAATTTTTTCCTAAAGCTGTTAATTCATATTAAACATTTTCAGTTCTGCTTACTCAAACTATAATGTGTCAGTAAGAAACATGTGATTATACCAGTTAGCTTTTTGGCTAAAATATTTGGAACAGTAAAATTGATAGATAATTACAGTAACAGTTATTTGTTCCCTGCCAAACCTGCACTAAGGCATGTCTGCCTGCAGACTTATGTCTTTTTAAGCACAAAAAGATAAGCAGTAACACATCATACACTTTGAATAATGAAAAAGATTTCCTATGGCCAGCATTCCAGAAGTGGAAACAGACTGTGGTTTGATACAAACCATATCTATTTATGTAAAATGGGATTTTAATTGGAGCTACTTATCCCCGTGATACAAATGAGGCAATGAAAAATGATTGATGCACTCTGGTAATTATTGTTACAGCACCTTGCAAACTACAACAAAAAAAACCTTCCATGTACATAAGGGCTGTTTAAATTTTCATAAGATACAGAACTGCATTTCAGTAGGCAAAATATTAATGCTGCATTTTGGGCAATATTTATATTTAAACACAACCAATATTTAACTGAAAAATCAGAATACATGAGCAATGCTGGGTGGATTTGTTTAAGGGATGAAAAGATTTATTTTGGAAACACGCAAAAGGAAGTAAAAAAAAAGGCATTAACTAGTTATTTTTCGCAGTGGGGATGTCCAAGGATGATACTGCACAAACTCACTGTCTCCCAGAGTATAAAAAGGATGATGGTGCAGATGTCTCTGGTCTCACAAGAGCCACTGTTGCTTCTCTATTTCCACCTCACAGCAAAGGTTAAGAGTGCAAACGCAGCTTCTGCCCATTGTCAGACACCACGAACAGCAAGATAAATTCTCAATAATTGCTCTACCTGCGGGGGAAGTAAAGCAATTCTGCTCATTTAAATGAAATGAGAGCTGGGCACTGGAGCCCTCCTTTTCCTGCCCAGCTGTGGAACTGTGTCCCAGCAGGACATGGCAGCGCTCCGGCTTCTCCGGCACGGCCGTGTCCGAACTTCCCGGAAAACTGAGCGGCCACAGAGGCCATTCCAGAGCCCAGGGCTCAGACACCAAACCGAGGGCTCCTGATACAGATGAGTCTTCTGAGGACACAAAAACTGCAGCAAAAGGTCTGTCTGTAGGACCAACTAATGTGTCATCTGTCAGGGAAGAAAAGTCCACGTTTGCCCCGAGAAAATGCCAAGAAGCTGCTGTAAGAGAGGAGCGTATTGAATAACAGACCAAAGCAATCAGGACCTTCTGTGGTTATAATCTCATTTGGGCATTGACAGTATTTCAGTCAATAGACTGTCAGGCACTAGCCACGAGTGGTATTGCAAAAATGTTTGGGCCATCATCTCAAATTTCATAGCTGATGCTCCACAAGGTCAGGGAGCGGAATCGTTGTTCGTAATCGGATGAGTGATCAAGCCATAAATCCAGCACAATCAAATTTTACTCTGGTGTTTCCCATAAAGAAAAAATACAAAAACCCACCCAAAACATTCAATTTTTGTGTGTCATCATTTCTAGCAACCAGATCACATTGCACCAAGAAAATCAGTGTCCTCTGCACGTAAAGCATGATCTCACTTTTGCTGAAATCAGTCCAGAGTTCTCACTCTCAGAGAAGTGGGGGACAGTCACAGAATCACAGAATGGACTGGCTGGAAGGGATCTTACAGCCCATCCAGTGCCACCCCCTGCCATGGGCAGGGACACCTTCCACCAGCCCAGGCTGCTCCAAGCCCCATCCAACCTGGCCTTGGACATTTCCAGGGATGGAGCAGCCACAGCTTCTCTGGGCAACCTGTGCCAGGGCCTGCCCACCCTCCCAGGGAACAATTCCTTCCTAACAGCTAATCTAAATCTCTCCTCTCTTAGTTTAAAACTATTCCCCCTTGGCCATCCCATCTGTCTGTATAAAAAATGACTCTCCCTCTTTTTTATAACCCCCTTTAAGGAATAAAAGGCTGCAACGAGATCTCCCCAGAACCTTCTCCACTCCGGGCTGCAGGGGAACAGTTGGGTTTGGAAGGGGTTAATTCCTAACTCACTCTGTGTACTTCTGGATGCAGATTTCCACATCCTGGATGTTCACCTGGCACCAAGCAGTTGCAAAGCAGAACAGGCAGCTCAGTCTGTCCTCCCCCACTTCACCTCTGCAGCAGGAGCTTTCTACAGACAATGCCTAAAATACACCCTCATGGCAGGGGGGTCACTCTCTGTCACTTCAGACATCTCTTTGGTTTCTTGAGTCTCTCAGTGAACCTGAATCAGGTACAAAAAAACCAGAGGAAACCCTCAGGTCGTGTCTTGTGGTTTGGGTTTGTGTTGTGGACGAAGTGCCGTGTGGGACGAAGGGGAGGAGGAGGAGCTGGTCCCAAAGCTCACCGGGATCACTGCACTGCACGTTCCTGTATCGCATTGCAGCTCCAGGACATCACTGAACTGTTTGGCTTTGAGTGCCTTTCCACTGGAAATGCAATATTAATGAGCCATCCTGAGCCTCCCCAAACAACAACAGCAATATGAATAGAAAATTCCCCCTAACTGTCCTAATTCCACGTGAACCTTCCTAACCCAGCTACATTTAACACCAAAAAAGGGGAAAATACCTGAAGCAGAAGACATTCATGAATTGTGAAACATGGATCAAGGGCATTCCTCTTAAATCCCTGATTCGATCAGTTCAAGATATGTCCCTCTCATATACCAGTAATCACCTGGATACAGGGTTTAGCAACTAACTCTAATTATAGAGATGTTGAGCAGTGATTTTTTGAAAGTGAGAGTTAAGCTGAGAAGAGCTTCTTGACTGGAAGCCAGTGTGCTCAATCAATTAAATTATCATAAGAGAAGAAGAATCAGACCAAGGGGGGAATGTGGATGCGAGTGTGAGGCTGATCATTAGTACAACTGAACTGTCACCTCAGCTCAGGCTGGAATGTGGCCACAGAAGGAGATTGATGGATGGATTTTGCTCAGCAGAGAGCAGCCCACAGTGAATTGCTGATAAGATCTGAAAATAAATCTTACAACATTCATTACAAGGCAAGGTGGAACTGCAGCCTCTGCAGCCTTGCTGTAGCTCCCAGGCTGAGCAGGACCTCCTGTCTGCCTCGTCCCAGGGGGCTTTCCTGGCCTGGAGGAGGTTCTTCTCCTCATGTTACGGGATGTTTGCAAAATTTTAGGGAGGTGTTACCCAGCAGCTCATTAACACTGGAAGTGGAGTGAGCTTGGAAAGATTTGCATGGGTTTGTGTGACTTAAAGATGCAGATTTCCCCTGGAACTACTATTTTTTCTAGGTGACAACTTGCCATCTGCCAATTAGAGGAAGGAGAGGCTGACTGGAACCCCAGCAATCCGAAGCAAAAAGGCAGTGTGGGATGTGAGGGGCGTGAGGGTGAACTGTCTGGCAGGCTGGTTGCTGGGTTCCTGGGGGCTTTGGTAACCACTGACCTGCAGAGCTCATGTGGAGAGGGGATGGCTGCCAGACAGCTCCCTGCTAAGGGTTTCTCTGCTGTGTTTAGCTATTTTAGTGCTCAGCGTTCAGGGACACTTTGGTTTCGGCTCCCTCAGTAGAAGGGGAGACAAAGAACTACTGATCTTGGCATATGGAGTCAAACTTTAGACTGACAGTGGAAAATTCACAGTGAATTCATTAGGTGCCCACAGAGTCCTAAGAAAGAAGAGGCCTGGGCTGCTGTCACGATCCTCTGGCTTGCAAGGTACAGGGATGTGACTGTGGAATCAAAAATCAGTGTATAAATCATGACAAGACGTGAACTTCCTTCATTCTTCATTTAGGAAGTTTGTGCTGTAGGAGATGTGAGGCTCATTCCTGTTACACAACCACAGGACCAGCCTTACAAATGATTATAAATATCATTATTTAACTCCTGTGGGAGCTCCAACACTCCCAGATCTGCACTATTCTGGCAGGAGCTGTGTGTGAGACTTGAAATGTCTTGGTTTGTCACTTTACTGCAATTAGATGCTTTTGGAATACGAAGTCTAAATAGAGATTTTTTTTTTCTCCAAAACTGCATCCTAGATAAGATTTACACCAAGGTGATTTCTGTCTGGCACAGACAAAGCTCCCACATCCCCCTTAATAGTCCAGAGCACTCTAATTAGGACTGTGGGTAGTGAGTTGCCTTTTTACAGCGTGTGAAGTCCATAAACCAAGGCCATTTACAGAGCTGCCCACTAAACCTCACACCCCTTTAAGGGCACGCTGAGATCTCCCCCAAACCACTGTAACATTCCCGTTCCAAGGATTTTCAGTATCACTGAGAGATGGCCAAGCTGAGAGCTTGGAGGGAGAGAAGCTCTTAACTTGATCCATGAAGCTGGAGCTCGCACAGGTATAAAAAGATCCTCCTGGTAAATGTGTCTCCCTTAAGGATGACATTCCGTTCCTTAGTGTCCTTAAGCCACAAGGAAAGAGAAGAGTTTGGCTGCAAAGCCCAGTGCAAAGCTCACTAAATAAGTCAAAATCTTTGCAGTGACCTAAGCTGACTCTCTGCTGAAACCAAAACACCGAAGTGAATTCAGATCCATGGAAATGAGGTGCCAGTTGTTTTTTCTCTGGCAATCATCCAGGGCTCACTTGTGGGGTTTTCCAGCATTTGAGCCTCCTCTCAAGCTGCCCTCTCACCTCTGAGATACCTCATCAGCAGAAAAGGGATCACATTTGCTCTCCACAGCTTCTTTCCTCAGAAACCTGCCGTGCTGAGCAGCCAGGGCATCGGCAGCAGGCGTGTGGAATGCTGCTCTCATCAGCCCTCACTCCTCACCCCTCATCTGCCTCCCTGGCCTCATTAGCTCCAGCTTTAGCAGTGAACCCCCAGGAAAAGGGCCAGGCTCAGCCACCACCCCGGGGCCAGCACAGTCCAGGGGCTCATCCCAGCAGGAAGCTGGACACGCTTATCGGAGAGATGCTGGATTCCAGGGACAGGGTCACGACAGAGGCTGTGCCAGTTAAACTCAAGGGCAGAGAATCATCTGGCCCAAGGACAAAGCCTCTGCTTCCTTGGATCCCTTCGCTTGGCAATCCCTGTCCTCTGCTGCCTCACACACAGAGCTTTCCGTTCCCAGAGCCCGCAAACCCCAGCACAAAATCACGGGATCCTAGAAATTATAAAAGGACTTGGGCTGGAAGGGAGAGAATGGCTTGGGTTGGAAGGGACCTCCAAGATCATCTTGTTCCAACCCCCTGCCGTGGGCAGGGGTGCCAATAATGGAGATAAATCCCAACCTTCCTCTAGAAGTGCTGAAATCATTTGTCAGCGGGTTAGATCGCTCCTGTGTCCTCACCAGTGCTCTGCCAGTTCTTCTGTCATTCACAAACTTGAGCTGCAGTGATTTCATATTTACTCCTGGATCATTAATAAATATTAGCAAATATTGATAGGAGTGAGCCTAATAGCAGAAGCCCACCAGAAATACATTTGATGTTTATTCCACGCTGACAGCTGCTTTTTGAGATCTGTCATTTAGCTTTTATTCAATGATTAATGCATGTTATTGATAATTGTATAGTGCTAATTTTTTTAATCAGAATATCCTTCAGAACTGAATCAAACGCGGCACAAAAATGTATTTTATTTGCAGGGCTACTCTAATAGAACTTGCAACTAAATCTGTGATCTCATCAAAGAATGAAATCAGGTTTGTGTAGAATGACCAATTTCCCGTGAAAAGCTAAACCTTATTTTACTATCTTTTAATTTTTCGTTGATTGAATCCAAACAGCACCATAATTTATTGTTTTGCCTACTGAAGTAAACAATCTTGTCCAAAATCTGCACAGGATTGCTAAAACATTCAACTTTCTGTTTGGTTTTTCTTAGAGACATTTTCTAGAACTTTTCTTAAAGACATTTTTGAGAACTCGCAACAGAGGCATCCAGAACAGTGACTGGCACGGCAAGAAAGCCCAGGGAGAAGAAGGAATCTCTGAGTCATCCTCACAACTCCCTTTTCCAGGTCTCAAAGAGCAACAGGGAATTGCTCCCAGGCTGCTCCAGCACAGGCAGAGATTGATTTCGAGGTGCAGGATGTCACAGAGGCCTCGTGCTCTGCCCCAGGGCTGGGCTGGAGGGACAGGGACTCCTCCTGCTCCCCGGGCAGGGAATCAGCAGTGTCGGATACCAGCATGAACATGAGCACCAGAGCAGCTTTTGCTTTTCCCTCCAGCTCCCTCTCACTCTTCCCCTGCCCCCACAAAGGAATATGATTAAGATGTGAGTTGTTTAGATCCATTTTTAATATCCCCTGATCAAAAGGGGAAGCTTAAAGAGCATGTAAGGAATGACTTTGATATTAAAGAGAGAGAAAGAAGAACAAATAGTTTAATTTGCTTCTTGTCTTTCTTGGCTTGGGATTTTGAAGCAGATGTTCATGTGCAAACACCAAAAAAAAAAGCCCACATGCCATCCAAGTCTGAGCACAAATGGTCTGGTTCAGAGGGAAGATGTCTGTGAGGGCTCAGCCAGTTGCTGCCTGCTTGGGGTGGAGCAAGGGTGGCACAGACAACGACCTCTGTGAATGGGCTGAACGTGGGACAACAAATGAGAGAAGAAATCCTTAAAAAGGAACAAACACTTGCAGCAATCCCTCCCGTGAAACATGTGGGAGTGTGCTGTTGCAAGCGTATCCGTGGATCTGAAGACTGAGATCGAGTATTACAGTGAGAGTTTAATGACGATCTCAAGAGACAAAGGAGGAAGGGATGGGGAAAGAAAGGGGCTGATTTCTGCATCTTAAGCTGATGAGAGCACAGGGTGGCACATGTGAAGCCTCTGATTAATCAGAAATAGGGGAAACAGACTCTTCATATCGTCCAAATTCTAAAGGGCTGCAATGTCAGATTTTCAAGAGGGCTTCGATTCTTTTTGGTCTGCACATGGAATGAGGAATGAGAGAGAAAGTGTGCAAAGCCAGACCCTGGAGAGGAGCCCAATCAGGCAGGAATCAAACAGGAGGGGGTGTGATGTGTCACACATCCCTTTAACCCAGGACCTGGGACAAATGGTCCATGGCAGCAACTACCACCAACCTTCCACCTCCCCCCTGGAAGGGGCACAGCAGCAGAACCTCCCTGTTCTCCCAGGCTGATTCCAAAGGAGGCAGTGAGGGAAGAGGGACCCACCTTGCCTCATTACTGCCAGGAGGAGAACAGGAAGGGACACAGGCACTGGCAGAGAGCTTTCAAAGAGTCATCGTGCCCCTTTCCCTTCAACCATGGAATCATCACAAATGGTCACAGGGCCCAAGCACAACTCACGCATCCGTGTCCTTTGGCCTCGGACAGGTTGGTGCCATCACCACCAGATCCTGTTCCAGGCCAAGCACCTCTTCCATTCCTGCCTCTCAATATGTTCAGGTTTCACATGGGAAAGGAAAACATTTCAAAATGTCTCTCTGTGCTCAGGTTTCGTATCAGTAGCACAGTATTTACCTTGCATTAACCGAGCACAAGCTGAGTGCAAAATCTGGCCCTTCATACGATGGGATACCTTTGGCACTGGGCCCAGACAAGAACAAAAAAACAATTGCCTGAGTTTAATCAGCTGGTGTTAGCTGGCAGTGCAAGAAGTCTTTATGCAGGTATTTATTTGTCCCAGCAATAACAAGAATATTGGAGTTTATATCCAAGAGATAAGGGAGTACCTTGTCACTCAAGCACAGCTAACAAGGGAATTGCTATTTGGTGCAGACATGTAAATGCCAAATGCTTAGTCTGGTTATTATTGTAAATTCCATTTTTACAACCCCTTGCTTTTAAAATGGTCTCTTAATTGATTTTTAATTATATTTTTCAATGACATTTAACTCCACGTGCTTTGTAAACAAACCCACACAGATGCCAAAATATATTAAAGGAGCAAACACCGATGCACTGGAGGTGTTATTTTCCCAGCCTGCACTAAGTGCTCCCAGTAGATGCTCTGCATAAGGAAGTGAGATCAAATTTGTTCTGGGTGTAAGTGGGTGCAGTTCTACCACAGGCAGCTGCTGCCAGAAGGTTTGGTCCTCAGAGTGTTACTGATACACATCACCAGGAACACTGCTCCTCCTGACTGGCATCAGAATGGATGGCATGGTACATAAATGAGTGATGACTTCCAGTTCTGGGCCCTGAGTGATTTCCCAAGTTGAAATTTGGCCAGGACATACTAACCTAGAGTGGTTTAGTGTAAAGTACCACAAGGTCTTTAGTGGAATGGAATGGGATGGTACATAAAATGAGTGATGACTTCCAATTCTGGGCCCTGAGTGATTTCCCAAGTTGAAATTTGGGCAGGACACAGTGACCCAGAGCTGGTTTAACATGAAGGTGCACAATGTCTTTAGTGATCAGAAGAGGTCAGGACATCTCTTTAACCCCATGTTAGAGAGAAGCAGAAGGCATCTCATGCCTCCAGTGGGTTTTTTGGAGGTGTCCAATAGCCCAAGTGAGCACTGGACAGCGTTTAAGGCCATGGAATTATAAACTGCATCCATCCAGCTGCCTAAAGCACAGGTTTGGGATGAGTTAAAAAAGTTGACCCAGTTAACTGAAACACTGTATGAAGCTACTCAAGCCCCCTGAGTTTGTGGCTCAGCAGCCCCTGGGTTTGGGGTCCACGTGCCATTCCAGAGAGAAACCACGCACTGGGAGAGGCTGGAAGCAGCTCCCTCAGATCCCACCACCCTACATTAGCCATGGGATTTGTTGGAAACCACTCACTGTTGTAGTTGCTGCTCCCACCAGTCTCTGCTGGAGCGGTGCTGGGCTCCCCCAGCCCATCAGAGGTGGCCAGATCTTACGGAAAATCAAAATGAGAACTTGAAAATACCACTTCTTGTGCATTCCTGAAAACACTGCACGACCCTGCTAGTCAGCAGGTGAAGACCTGCCCCTTTTTCACTCAAACTTGTGCTTGCTGCCAGTTCACACATACCTTTGTCATGGCCAGGATGTCACTCTGTTCTGAGCAGGACTGCAATTTCGTTAGTGGTTACAGAAGAAGTGGAAAACACCGGAAAAACAGAATTTAGTATTTACCCAATTCCCAAGCTTAACAATTATGGCAGAGGCACGGTGCTTTTGTTGGGCAAGGACATGATTCCCTCGTGTTGTGGAAGTCAAAAAACCCACAGGGCGGGGGAATGACTCTACTGATCTTGGATAAGATTCACTCCTGTGCAGAGATCCAGCACAAGCCAGTACATCCCATCAGTTCTGTTTAAGCCCCACCCTGCAGAATAAAGCAGCACTCAAATCACACATTACTGGGACAATAATGCTTCGTTCCTAAACACTGCTGCTTCTGAGGAGGCTACAAAATGCTTCCAGAGACTGCCAAAAAGGAGCTGTGACTTCCCAAAGGTCACCGGGGAGGGAAGCAGGGCTGGGACACACCTGGATGCCAGAGCAGAGATCCATCTGCTGCCCACCCCCCTTCTCCCTGGTACAAACACCCAGTGACAGCTTCTGCCCCCCAAAACGTCTTACCTAAAATGTGTAAACTGTCTGCACAACGGCAGCTGAGTTCATCACAAATACATTCATTAATTCACGCCATTGACTTTCACTTCAATTATTTAATTAGGTGGGGTGTGTGTTCTGCATTGATGAGTAAAGCTCTTTTAATTTGTCTCCAGTGGGTACATATTTCACCTGCTCTTTTTTTCCTGCAGCAGCACCTGCGGGATTTGCTCACCCATATTTCCTCCCATGGGATCTGAGGAAAAGGAATTTAACTGGCATTCCCTTCCACCCCTTAATGAAACCAGAGTTCAGGTTCCTGCTGGAATGTAAGTCTGGTAAAACATCTTTGCTGACAGTTTTAAAACTTCCAGAACATGGAAATTAAGCAAAAGGAATTGGAAATCTCAGGGACAGATTCCAACAGACAGCAATGCACACTCAGTTCATTAACTGGCTGTGAAGAAATGCAAGTCCTATATTTCATATGTGTCACAAACCCTTAAGAACAATAAAAGTGTTTGTTAATGGACTTTTTAAGGGGGAAAAAAAGCTAAACCAAGTGGCAAAGCACTTTGCACTTCTTTGGCTCAGCAAAACTGGCTGCAAAACAGAGCAAACTGTGGATATATTTAGGGAATTATAAGTAAAGTTTCAGATCAATCCACTGCTGAACTTGTGCTGATGCTCAAAACAGTAACTGGAAAACAATCCTGGTAGGGCTTTGTGCAGCAAGGATAAAAATCCTTCCTTCAGCACAAGCCAGTCCTCCTGTCTCCTGGGGAAGGGAACAAATGGATGCACTGGGGATCCAACAGCTCTTTGTTGTGGCTCTTAAAGCAAACAGACAGGCACCTGTACTCAGGAATAGTTACTTTTTTCTTCGGCCATTTAAGCGCCCAAGTGATCACTAAGTTTATAATCCCTCCCCTAATTGCATAGCCATGAATATTCATGACCAGACTGCCATTAAAGAGCAGGTTCATTCTGCATGGACAGTCTCTGTTTCACTGTTCTCAACTGCCAGACCAGAAATGGTTTCACATGATGAGAATCCCACTGGTTCATATGGCCACAAGACCAACTTAGCAGCAAACCCTGGAAAGGATTTTGGGAATTCAGCAGCAGGGAAGGGTGGGAAAGCCCCTTCTCAGTCCCAGGAAGTGAGAGAAATGCAGGGTAGGCTGAACAGAATCGATTTGTCACGGCCAGTAAAAGAGAGCTGCTGTTTTCATTTCTGAGGCCTAAACTGGGCAAGCACTTCAGCAGAGACATTTATTGATCAGGCAGCCTCCAAACAACACCAGGGAGGTGCAGAGCCTGGACAGGCACAAGATACGTGTTAAATACAACAGGGGAGTTCCAAAAACCGCCTTCATAGCAGAAAAAAATGAGAAATAAATTCAATTATAGAGCTGGCATGTGTATGGGAAGCATGAAGCCACTCCTGCCAGCAGGAAAGTGTTGAGATTTTGCTATTACATGGCTTTTCCTGTCATGTTTGATCACTATTTTAGATGCAGAGGGGACACTGTGCCTGTTAATGTCACTGGCCTCAATCATGCAATCCTTAATCAAGCAGAAATCCCTGCAGCTTTGCCTATAGAAGAATTACAGACTTAGTTATAGGTTTTCTGGTGCAGATTTGACCCCTGCTGCCTCCCTGCTGCAATAAAACTCCTAAACCCTTTTGGATCATTACTCCTCCAACTTGCCAGAGGGCAGGGGAGGTGCAGCATTTATGGGGCTGCTTCTGATTTTAACCAAGAGCTGAGGATCTTCCAGTGACTGCACCGGCCAAGGGACAGCAAGAGAGACCATCTCCACCAGAGACAGGGCTGGGAGGGACCACCTGTCCCTTCATAAATCACTCCACCAACTAATTCCCCACTCAAAACAACTTTCTCATCCTTGTTCAGCCATTGCCAGAGCGTCTTTTTTTTAGGACATGAAAACAGGCTGCCTTAATGCTGTTAAAAGGTTATTAGTTTTGTTTATTCCAAGCTCTGAAATATGTATTCAATTCTTAATTTGCTGATGCGTCTTCTAAACATATGAACACTGGGGTTCTGCCTTTGTAGTGGTAACTGGAAAGTGATATAAAATCAAGCCTAGAAAACATTAAGCACTGCAGTGACTGGAGTTGTTTTTCATGGCATTTATCACCTCACCACTTGTTTTTCAGAACTAAATTTCCAACGCAACTCTCTTTTTAACCTGCAACATTAGGTGAAAATATTAAACACGTTCCCTGGCAGACAATATCTATTTATCAGAGGCAAGCCCTCCAAAAAAAAAAAGCCCTACCCTGCTAAAGGCAGAGCCTGCGACTCACTCTGTGACACAACTCAGCTTTGGGAGGAAGGAACAGAGAGCCACGGGATCCTGGAATGGGTTGGGTTGGAAGGGATCTCAAAGATCACCCACTTCCACGCCCTGCCATGGGCAGGGACACCTCCCACTAGAACAAGCCCTGTCCAACCTGGCCTTGGACGCTTCTGAAGTCCATACAATTATCCCTACAATGTTCACGGCCTGGTTGTATTCCAAGGCTGTGATTTCAACTGACCTTAAAATCCCCACCCTGAGATCAACAATAAATTCTTCTGGATTCTCCTTTTCAAGTGAAAAGAGGAAGCAAATCATTTAAATTGTGCCAGGAGACACTAATGACAAACTAATCTAAATGCATAATCACCTGCAGTCATTTAGCCTCAATCCTTACAGGTGAAGTGTGTTCTTAGGGACAGCCAAAGGTGAATTTTGGGATGGGGCTCAGCCTCTAAGTGGTCTGTGGAAGCTGACTCAAGACAGCTGAAATTATTCTCCATTGAGATCCACATGAACAGTTAGATAATTCCAAATGCCAGACATCAATAGAGTTCTTTATTCAAGGTGCACTTCATGCTTTATTTACCTTATTTTAACAGGCAATAATAATGGAATAATAAATGGCAGAAAACTAGTTTTTTCTGTTGTCTTTGTTTGAATTTCTCAGTGTGAGAGAGCAACACGTGGCTAATTTTTCATCTATCCTTGAACAGCCTGAACTGACAGATTGCCCATAATCTGTTCCACAATCTCAGTGCCAGAACCTGACAATAGACAGCCCCATGGAGAGGCTTGGGAATCAAAAATGGAACAATTTAACAGGAACCAACAGCTAAAGGGTGACCCAGTTCGGAGAGGCCTGGAGAGAGAGCCATTGCTGGTGGCTCCAAGCATGTGTGGCTCCATGCAGGCCCAGTTAAAAGGCAGATTAATAGGCAGTCAGGTGTGAGGAACAAAGCCAAGGAGCCCCACGGAGGAGCACACGGCACTCAGCCTGCTCTGGAACCAACCCGGGCTGGTCTTTTTTAAACCGTGAGCATCCAAGGATTCACACCAGCGTTTCTCCAGCCTGATCTGTATTCCAAAACAGTCCTGCTCACATAAATCTCAGTGTTGTTTTTTACTGGGGAGTGAAAGGGAGAAAAGCTGCTGTTAAATCAATAGGCTGCTCACCACAGTCTATGAAAGTACTGGTGCTGTGCTTATCGTTTGTGCTGCCACCAACTAATTGCTGTCCCTTGCACTTCATTATCCCCTGTAATATGGTTACAATAACAGAGGATGACAAATAAGAACTGTTATCTTCTCCTGGCCAGTCTTTCCTCGCAGGGTGAGTTCTCATTCAAATCCATCTATCTGGATGAACAAGATTTACCAGATTACACGTCGACTTAAAAGGTTTAACACGAGTAGTGATGGGAGAGCTGTCTCAGGAATATTTTCACAGGCACACTTTTGGGATCTGGCACCAAAGAAAAGAGTCTTTCCTGCTGCTTTTGTACCCACCATGGTTTCCCTCAGCTCTCCCTGCATTTAAGGCAGCAGTGCTGGCAGACAGAAAACCTGGTTCCTAGGAAATCCTAAACGTGCCTTACGTGTTCCCTGAATCAGGTCTGCCAGTCATCCACACACCAGAGAGGTGGTCTGATTCTTTTGATGTTAAATTAGATCCTGTAACTAATAAAACTGCCTGCACTGAGTAGGAAGCAGAATCAGGCGAAGAATATTATGGATAGGAGAAAAGACTTCGGGTCTGGCAAGAAAGGATAAAAGTACCTGATCATAAATGTGTGGCCTAGTTAAAGAAAGTCCTTTGTTGCCACAAAAAAGAGGAACTGTAGAAAATGTGAATGAAACCTCCAATAGCCACTTTATGGCCACCTGGTCTCTGGTGGGTTCAGGAGGGCAAGAGGAGCCTCTTCTGTGGCTTCTAAACTGTGTTTACACCAAAAGGCACAAGGGCACTGACACACACGCGCGGAATTAAGACACCCACGGGTGAAGGAGCACCAAAAAAAGGCATAACAAGCTAAAACACTGCTGAACCATCGCTTTTCAAAGCCTTCCAACCCAAAGCTGAGGTCACCAATTGCCCAACACGTACTGCTCCAACAGCCACTCCATAAGGATGGCTGGAGGCAGCTCCCATTCTCATCCCACGCTGAGCTCTCTGTAAACTTCGGCATTTTTCCTGACTCCTCCTGTTTCTTTTTATGTTTTAGGGACAAAAGATGCTCCTCTTGTTTTCTGCTTGGTTGCAAACTAGTTATGATCAAGAACCTCCCTTAGAAAGCAGCACCATGTAAATGCCCATAATTACATGTAAACTGGCTCCAAATATTGAAGGACCCCAACAGTACATGAAAATAAACCTGAACATGCCCATGAATCAATGTCTCATTTGTATTATTTCAAATGCTCTGCTAGTTAATGATGTTTTGAATTGGTTTATTATTATTATTATAACCTCTCTGATGGTTAAATCAATCAAACAATCATTGCTGCAGTTCATCAAACACACATCTCCAGGAAGATGGTGCTTCTCTCTCATACTGCTGAGGGAAAACAGCACTTCTTTATTACAGACATGATTAGTTTGTCTTAATATCCTAGAAATGTGGGGAAACAGTGCCTTGGAGGTAAGTTAACTATTTTTGCCTGTGTTTATAGAGTTTCTGTTTTTCTTAGGGAGAAGATGTAAATGGCACTGCACCAGAGCTGTTGTGCAGTCAATGGTGTGTGTGCCTGCAATATGTTACCCAGCACTGCTCCGAAGCAGGCACTTACACACACTTCCAGAAACCCATCCAGCATTCTCCTCCTCACAATTATGCCATATCACACTGATTTTCCTTTTTTCATTGTATTAATCCAGCCTTTCAGAGGCTTTGCTAGGTTTCTGTGGATAGCAGCCTCTCTGTGAACAGCATTAAAAGGAACTACTTGTCTTAGCACTGCACTGACATTATCACGGCAAATTGCTCTAAAATATCCCTTGTAACTGTAATATTAGCGCAATAAAATATTTTAAATTTGCCTACTGTGTCTCAGAAAGTGCCTTGATGGTGAATTACTTCTCGTAGTACATTAACAATGATTCTAATAATTGTCAGGGGCACTGATGGACATTTTGTTCTCCTCAGTGAAGGCAGATCACAGCTCCAAGGACACAGGCAGTTTATTAAATTTCGTAACTCCTGGCTTTCAGGTGGGTGATGTGGAAGTCTTATACCTGTGTATCAATTCTAAGTTTATTGTGCTAACAGCCTGCAGGATTAGAGCATCTGCAGGCTGCAGTTTTATGCAGGACTCGGGATCAAGGCTTCCCGTGCAGTGACTCCCATTGCTGCCTAATAAAGATGAATGCAGCCAGTGTTGCTCAGAGAGAGGGTTCACTAAATGAAGAAAGCAGCTCAGTGAATGTGGAATCTGTACAGCAGCCAAACCCAACTCCCTCTCCTAACTCAGAGATGCAACATTTGGGCAGCTGCCCAAGGAAGGAAAGGGAAGGAAAACCAAGCATTTTTATTTCTCACTGAAAACCAAGCATTTTTATTTCTCACTGACTCCGAGCCCACAGTTATAAAAGCCAACTAAATTCCTGATTACTTCATATGTGTCGTTCCAGACTCTTTAATCCAGGTACTCTTCATGATTGATATGCAGGCCATGTTAAATGCATTATGGTAACTTTGCAGTGAGGGATGTAACATATTCCCACTAAATTTCAGTGTGATGCAGTCTAAAGTGAAAACAAGATAAAAAGAATTCAGAGGATGAGAACTCAGTGGGGTTTCATAATCCTCAGCATGTGCACAGTTGAGAGGCAGAGCTCCAAATGACCTGGACAAATCTGCATAAAGTTTTTCAGAAAACATAAATGAATTCCTGAAGTAATCACTCCATCAACACATGGGATTGTATCTCCACCTCTCCCACTCTTCACTTCTGCTTGCAGAAGAAGACTTGCATAATAAGTAAAAACTGCACTTGCAATGTACTATTTTTTGAGCCTCTAGGATGAACACTGCTCAACCTGACTACCTGGTGGATGTATTTAATAATTTATCAAAAATATCTATGCCGTGCCTGACTCTAGGAAGAGAAACAAGGAATGATAGTCTCTAAACATGAGTTTGTTACACAACTCTCAAAATCCAAAGGGCTGAACACTCATGTAACCTCTGCACTGCTCAAAGGGGAGAATCTGGCACTAACAACGTGTTCCACATCTCACCCACCACTCTCAGGAAGGTGATCAAACATGGGATGGTTAAGAAGTTGGCTTGGAAGGGAATTTATATTTGGGAACCAAAAGACAAATTCTGGTCAAACTGAACCACTGCTACAGGGTTGGGCTGATGATCTTGGAGGTCTCGTCCAACCTTGGTTCTGTGTGTGACCTGAGACACCAAACCCTCTGAAGAGGGTTATCCCAGCTGGAAGTGACTTCCAAGGCTGTTCCTGGACAACCTGGAAGTGCATGACTGGAGAGAACCCTCTGGCAGTTCCATTCCAGCCCTGCTGTCCCTCCTGGGCTGCACCATCGGGGTCCTGGGTGCACTGATGGGCCGTGACAGCCCTGCCCAGCCTCCCTGGGACCACCACCCACAGCCAGAGACTCAGGGGCTGCATCTCAGCTCAGCCCTGGACCCTCAGCCCCTGCCTGAGCTTGCTGGAGACGTGTTTGTCTCCAGCTTTGCCCCAGCCAGGCCTCTGCCTGCCAGGATCCCTGTTGATCCCTATCCCACGGGCTGAGAACCCTCACTGACCTCACCAGCCTCGTCCCCGAGGACCTGCTTGGCACTTGCTGCACCTTTTCACTCAAAACAGGGTTAAACTCGTGCATTTCTAAAATACTGTTCTTAAAATCGTGGGTCATTTGTTCACGATAATTAGTGTGTGACATCACTCATGTTCAACATATGGTCTAATGCAATCCTACATTATTTATTGCTACATTATGTTACATAAGTGCAAAACACACAAAAAGTCAAGAAGCCGAAGCCTGCACTTAGTCATGTTCATTCTCCCAAGCAGAAGGATATTTCATTGCCCCTCCTAATAGCCAAATCTTTCCTGCCTCCCTGCTGCTGCCTGCCAGTCTGGCTCGGGGAGACGTGGGGGAGCCATTCCTGGAGCTGAGATCTCACCCTGCCTGTGAGTGCCTCACCAGATGGTCAGCATATTGCATTTTCCCCTTGGTAGCATCCTTTCTTCTCCCTGCATCTGGAACTCAAGCAGGAAAATACTTCTGTTGTTTCCTGTAGTGCTGAAGGTAGGGATGGATCCTCAGCTCCCGCACGGTGCAGCTGCCCATGGCTGTGCAGTACCATGCTTTGAGATATATAGGATTTTGGAGGCTCATTTCACCCTCTCCCAGCCTGATGATGAACAGGCAGGTAACTGCTGCCTCTTTGATCAAGGATTTCTCCAAAACAATTGCTTATTTGATCTCAGGTGCTTCAAGTGTTGCTTATTCCATTCCAACGCTGCTTTGAAATGGGCTTTTAACATTCACGACTTTCATCCTGAGATGACTCTATTAGTTGATCAAAAGGTTTATCTTGACCCTGTTTAAATGTTCTGGAGCTCTTCCCGCCTATTGTCCCCTAATTAGAGTCCCAGTCTCACTGTGACACTCGCAGAGGAACACCGGGCCCCACAGGAGGTCACTGGAGTGAGGCTGATGTCGCTCTATTGTTTCCCTGCTCTGAGCACCAAGGAGTGTAATGGCTTTTTAAAAATCCCGTGTTTGCATTAACTGATAACGTGTTTGGGACGGAATGACTTTTTTATTGTAACATTTCAGCAACAGCTCAGAGCTTCGAAAAGGCATCATTTTAATAGTGCAGTGCTCACCTCCTCACAGAGCTGGAGAGTTAAACATGTTACACGGTAGTTCAGGAGTTCATTTCCAAGCCTTTTCAACTTCTTTAGAAAACAACACCCTGAAATCACCAGTCATTCCCGAGACTGCACTGACCACAGCTCGGCAAACAGAGCCCACACGTGCTGCCGTGACAGCCACTGTGGTGGGGTGTCCCTGGCTGGGCACCGGGTGCCCACCAAAGCCCCCCCTCCCCTCAGCTGGACAGGGGAGAGAAAACTCAACCTTGGGGTCTGCAGAGCTGTTCCTCTCACACGTTCTCGCTCCTCCCACCAGCTGCAAATGCACAGTTTTGGTTTTTTTCCATCGTAACTCTGTTATCCCACAGGCTCTACCCCCACTGCTGATGGACTCGACCTTGGCCAGCGTGGAGTCATCTGGCTTTGGCTCCATGGGACATGGGCAAAGCTTCCAGCAGCTTCTCACAGAAGCCTCCCACCCCTGTAGTCCCCCACTACCAAAACGTGGCCATGCAAGCCCAGTGCAGTGACTGTCACCTCTTACACTGGCCACAGCAGCCGAAGGGGAGATCCCCATCACCCAGGGGAACACAAATCGCTGAGTTGCTTCAGCCGCAGAAGGAAACCCTCAAAGGCTCTTCAGATCAGGAATATAAATCTTATTTTCAGAAGTGATAGAAAGCTTAAAAGCTGAAGCATCCCTGGCTTTAAGTGTGCCAAATGCTCACGTTGCATCAGCTGTAACTGTGCTGGTCTCACCGAGGTGGGTCTGGCACTGCTGGACAGCGCACGGGCCATCGACAAGCTCAGCCCTGACTGCCAAGGCCCTGGAGGAGCAGCTTCTTGTACTGGTGCATTTCTCAAATCCTGACATCAGAGGCAGGTGGATCCTACATCCACTTTCAAAGTGCAATTCACGGCTTCTGAGAATTCCCCCCCCACCTCCAGTTATTCCTCACTAATATCTCTCGATGAGGTCAAATTCCTCTTCCCCCTTCACAGATTTGTAATCCTCGCTTTTCTCTCCAGGCTAATTTTGTTTTATAAACTATTAGCTTCAAGGAGTTACTCCAGAGTAACACTGCTGTGTGCTCAGAATATAAACCAGAGGGAACTGCCTCTGTGTGTTCTCATCCATACCATTCAACCATTCTCTCCTTTTCCCTGTTTTTTCACTCTCTCCCAGTTATCCCTCCCAGACATCCTCCAAATCCCTTTATTGGGTTTTGTGTTTAACAAAGAAGCAACGAACCTACAGAACTCTCCCTTCATTACCAGAGTACTGTAAAGGCATCCTTCTTTACTCATAAATAGTATTTCATCACTGTGAACATCTGCATTGTGGGAAGAGAAACTCTGGGACTATCAGTGGCCTAAACAACATTATCAGCTCAGGCACTCCTGGCTAAAAGACCTTCCAGTCATGAAATTTTGCATATTCAAAAGCACAACCATATGTGGAGAGCTTGATTTGCTTTAAGACATTTAAGATTCCTCTGATCTCTCTTCAGAGAGCACACCTAAATAAAATTTACATTTCCATGTGCCAGGATATGGATAATTGTCTCAAGAAGATGAATATAAACTCTGCAAATTAAGGAAAATATTTTTTTTCCTGTAAATCTATCTAAAATTGACAGTTCGGCAGTACAGGGTGAGGAGTTTATTCCCAAGCACTTCAGATGACCCACTTAATTCTCACCTGGATTTTCTACATCACTCACACACTGACCTCAGAACCACAACATGGAAAACCTTCAGAGCACCCCCCTTGTCTTGTGGGGCAGGTAAAGTCAGAGAAGTCACTGAAGTTGTTACAGTCCTTTAAGAAGCAATGACCAGGGTTCCATATTCCACTGTCTCTCCATGAAGGAATTCCACTGAACTCAATGGGATCCCACACAAACCAATCCATGCTGGATGTGGCCCCAAGCAATATGTTTCTTCAACCACAGGTTACATTTGTGGTGATGGACACGAGTCCTCATCGCTGTTGACAAGCTTTACATACCTAATTAATTCCCTGAGCTCCCTATTAGAACTTGGTGCAGAGCTGGGCCACAGTCTGGAGGTGGCATTTTTGCTGCAGAAAACTCAACCTATTCGCTGCATGTTCCTACCAGTTTTTAATAAAACAGGAACTAATCTTGACATCTGAGTCAAGAGGCGTTTTATCCAAGAAGAACAGGGTAAAGACAACAGGACACTGTACACTGTGAGAAGACCTTACATGCTTAGACATGGATATAAACAGTGCCAAACTTGCTTCATAGTGATCCACACGATAAACTGAGCAGAACTCCTGGAGGATGACTGGGTGTGTAAGACACAGCGATACAGGTCTCCATTCCTGGTGATTGAGGCTGTGGATAAAGCCAGAAAACCTTCTGGCCATGTCCCTGAGATCCTCTGCTCCCAAGTCAGACTGCCCTGCCTGGGAATGCTCAGGCATTAGCACACAACTGACGGGCTTTTCCAAAGCTGCTCGTAAGGACAGCACTTACTCCAGCCAGACACTTGCCCATGTGCTTCAGTTTGAACCATTTCTGTTCAGCAAAGCGCGAGATCAATTTTAAAGCCGTGGTTAAAAGCTTTGCTGAACTAGGTTTAAGTAGACACTGTGAGCAAGGAGAGCACGGATAAAAGTGATCCCAGAGCTGAGCTGGGCAAAGCCAGGCAGAGCCAGGTCCTGCAGGAATGTGATCCCAGCCTAACACCAACAGTAAACATGCCTGAAAGGGGATTCAGAAAAGGCTTTGCTCCTCTGGGTGTGAATCTGCCCCTCCCCTCCACCTGCCCCTTGTCCCACTGCCCTCTGTCTGCTTGTCCTCTGGTGGTTCATCTCTGCTTTCAGGCAAGTGCTGTAAGAGGCTTAAAGCCCAGCTCAGGGTTTACAGACCTTCCCCACAAATCCAAGGAAGACTCCTTTTGAAGTCCTGTTATGCCTGAAAGCACGTCTGTGATCATTTTTTTTAGCAATTTTTCCTTCTGGAACGTCCAGGTGACACCAGGGCTGAGCCAGGGCCTGGCAAAGTCCCAGGGAACATCCCAAGAAGTTGGTTACTTGGTTGGCCAGTGGGGACACTAAAGGGGACAGGCTGGATGCTCTAACACTGAAATTGCTGCAGTGAGGAAGAGGTTCTCTGTGTCTTCCACATTCCTTTGCAGGGAAGGGAGAAGAGGGACATAAAAGCTTTCAGTCAGTCACTGAAGTCCTCACTGTTGCAAAGACAGAGTAGCTGGAGAGGAGCTGGAGTCATTTAGCAATTAACTGACATTTTAAAAAACAATTCTTTTGCAACATTCAGGCAACTCTTTTTATTATCCAGTTAATGGCAGCACTTAGAGAAGCTAATTTTATGTGTAATAAAACTTCATTACTATCCTTTCTTCAGAGAGAAGGGTGAAGAGGACAATTGGAATAAGAAACATATGGTTTCTTATATTTTATCAGTCATATACATGTGTGTGATGCATCAGAGGTACCTAAAACTTTCTCCTGTGTTCTTTCCCTCCTTTTTCTTTGCTTTTCTGGCTGTGCACTGCTGTGCTCCTTCATGCCAGAGGTCACCTATCAAATCCTCCTCTTCCCTTTTTTTCCCCAATCACAAATCAATGATGAGGACAACAGAAGGTCAGAGCCTTTTTAAAAATAGCACTGATGTTGCTGCTTGCTCATTCAAGGCCTGTCGAGTGTCTCTCAGGCTGAGCCACCTCAGCAGCACATCCCAAATCAGCCAGACTGGCGCGTGCTGAGCTGAGGGGAGAGGGATGAACTGCCTGGCCAAGCCCTGCTCCAGCCTCTGGATCCTGGCTGGGCCCTGTCAGAGCACAAACTGCTGCTCAGATGGAAGGAAAACGAAGGCTGAGCAGGGAGCAGTGTCAGTGCAAGGTGACAGGATGACACGGCTTTTAGTTCTTTTTCAATCAACAGAGTTTTTCAGCTATCACACCTCATTTCAGGAGGATCTGGTTTTCTATCAGTCATTGTTATTAGCTTGATACTTATTGTATTCAGAGTGACAAAAGTGGACAGATTGATATCTCATATGATATGGATTTAAAAGCAGGAGATGGAGCCTTTATGAAGAAATCACAGGTTTGCAGAGTACACACATTATTTCCTAACACGAGGACAGCAAAGGGCAACAAACCCGAGCTGGTTCTGCATAATCCCCATTAAAGGAGCACAGGGACCTCCTCAGGGGGGAGATTCGGGTCTGTATCATTCACTGCATAACTCAGGTGCTCTTCCTGGCTGCTCTGTCTCACCTCACACTGAGCTCTCTGCTCCAGGTGAGGGGCTCCAGACCAGGAGCTGCAGGTTTCTGCTTCAGGGCTCTGACCACTGCACTGCTGAGGCTCCTTCAAGTGCCACCCACTGAGGATCCACTTGTGTCATTCCCCTGCAGGCTCAAGAAGTAGCTGGACTGTGCGAAAAGGGCACTTATTAAAATACAAACACTTCCATCACAAAGGAAGATCCTCTTGAAAGTGCTGGCAGAGGGAATTTTCTTCTTTTCCTCTTTGCTCCAGCAGGATGAGCCAAACTCAGCTGTCACTGCAATGCTGCAAACACACCAAGCTGGTGTAAACCCCAACACTCCTCCTGGGGTGTCAGTGTAAATTTACCCCAAGGGAGGACCTGAGCCACTGGCTGATTTTACTGGTCTTGCTCAGTTCTAACCCTAAGGAGGATTTTTCTCAGCATTTGTCGCTTCTGTTGAAGTTGGAGGAATTTTATGAATATCTTTAACAACGAGCACCCCAGGGACAGCTTGGTAAACCAAGCAAGAGAGAGAAGAAAGAAATTATAGATCTGTTTTTCAGCCATCCCAGCTTATGCTCAATGAGTGATCATGTCTTCATGCATCCCATCTCCTGGCTGTGACAGACACCTGCATTGCTGCACCAGTCAAAGGCAGGAGCAGTGATTTAAAAAAAAAAAAACAACTTGTGATTTGGACCCAATTGTTTTCCATTCTTTGTAATTACTTTAACTTTCAAAATCAGCTCTTCCTGTGAGCAATTCAGTAAGCAAATCAATTTTCCCTGTTCTCAGGAGAGATTCTGTCTAGGTTTAACTTCAGAAAAAAACGCTCTGTGATGGGGTATTTCAGATGTGTGCTCTTCATCTGGAGACAGCTCCAGTCATTATTTCAGCTGCAGGTACAGCCTGTATCTATTTCCATCTAACTTTCCACAGACAGGTATATTTTCTCTGCTGGATCTGTGGTACTGATAGCCTTTAAAAATATCGGAGGGAACTCAAGAATCCCAGCTTTTCACTGGGATATCCACAACTTTCTCCTAATCATGGGATGGCTTAAGATGAAAAATCTTATGTAGAAACAGCGTTATTATCTCAGTGATCTGCACTGGTGGACTCATGACAACTTCAGGCTCTGCAGTAATTCCAATAAAACGAAGCCATGTGTCTTTGGAATATCTTTGGGAGACACACTTTCTCTGAAGAGCATGTGGCACATGTTCAGTGGGGCAGAGCAGCATGGAAGTGGGAAAGCACTCAGCTGGGGCAGCCAGAGGACTGGGTTTGGTGCCAGCCTCACCCTGTTGTATGTTTGAGCCCGTGTCAGAGCACTGGATGCTCCTCCAGGGAGCTCGGTGCAGTCCCACGGTTCGCTCTGCTTCAACCACATGCACATGCATATGTAAACCTGGCCTAGGATGTGCTAAATGCCTTTCTAAATATGGATAAACTCCTGAATCCGAGCCTTCTCACAGTCATATTCCCACCTTTGTGAAATGTAAGGAGCAGTGGGAGGTGCTTTGTGCTTTGCAGCACCACAAAAATACAATGTCAGATCTGGCTCCGAGCCCATTGTACGAAGGATCTGAGAGCCCGGGGTGTGAAGAGCAGAGCCTGACCCACTGTGAGACATGAATCCCACATTCCAGGCCTGGGCTGCCCAGCAGAGAAGGCCTGCTTTGAGATTTCAGTCTTGTTTCTGTATTTCCTCGGTGTTTCCAGATGAAAGGTGCTAATGCCCCAAACATCATTATTAGCTGGGATTCATTGCCTGGCCGGGATCTGTAAGAGCCCGATGTTATCTGAGGCACACTGAGAACTGTATTACTACATAAAGAACCACTGCACTTCACAAAGAACCTCAGCGTTTATATAGCTGGAAGAATGGCTTGAAAAATACATTGGTAATTTTAAATTAGACTTTTTAATCAAAGTGGTGGATTGCAGCCGCTTCGCCAAACCCCGACACGTGACTCGGTTCCTACTGAGGATGTTCTTTAAACAGATGAGCAAAGTTTCAGGCTGACAAATGTCCTGACAATTACAAGTGCCTTCTGCAAGTACAAACTAGAAAGGAAAACCTTGGGAATGAGAGTTTAATGCATATTCTTTGAATCAAATGGTGCTGAGTTTTTTCTCTTCTTTATAGTTCCCTGGTTTTGCTGGGCATTCAGAGCCCCTCTAGTGAGAGTGTTTATGGATTTACTCCTGACTGTTTGGGTCTTCTGACTGTCACAGGCATCAATAAATGTGTGTTTTTTCTGTACAGGTTTTCCAGTGAGGCAGAGAACAGACCCTTACTGAAGGGGCATTAGAGATGCACGAGGTATGGCAGAGCTGCTGCTGACACTGAGGCATTCCTGTCACAGAATCATAGCGTGGCTTGGGTTGGAAGGGACAATATAAGGTGTATTTGTCCCTTTAATCCCACTTCCACACTTGGAACACAAAGGTATAAATGCACTAAGTATGTGTTATTTATTATTATATCATGTCAAGGAGAGGTGAGGCAGTTTAGAGAACCAAAATCAGAGTGTGTGCTTCCACACATGGAGCAGAATTCCCCACATAAACCCAAATTCTCTATTTAATATCTTCACTAAATCTATTCCAGTGTTGCCCATGTTGGGAAACTACAGAAGAGTTCTGCAGCTGGGCCACTGTTCCACAGTGTCTCCCGAATGCTGCCTTGAAAAGTGCAATTTCCCCCCAAGCAAAACTCGGTTGCTCCAGATATTTCAACATTTATGACCCTTGCAGTCTCTTTCAAAGTCCTGACTGTTAAAACATTAAAGATTTCTATCCTCTGCTAATGGAGAGAAGGTGAGCTGGTGCTAGGCATCTGCTTCTTGATAATAATTATCACAGTAATTAAGTTTTGCCATAGCTGTTAGAATAAGGATCCAGTTTTGACATTTATAAGAGTGGCATTATGAAAAGCTGAACTCAGAATTATCTCTTTATCATACGACTAAAACAATTACAGATGTTCTATTGATGGATGCTGTGGTCCTCTTCTCAGCACAATAATTATCTTTTAATGAGCCCACATTAATGTAAACTGGATTCATCAGGAAATAAATTTCCCAATGAATGTGAGCCACTCTACAGGTAACCTTTCACAAAAGCAAAGCAAACACTAATCTTGATCGTCTGTGGACCAGAGATTTCCTTGCAGGTCTGAGACAGGTCCAAAAATCCAGGTGGATCACACTGTTCCCTGGCTTTCCAGGCAACTCCAAGAATTCATGGAAATAAATTGAATTTGTCACTTCTGGAAAACTGGCTGTTTCTAAAGGATGGCTAATAATGCACATTTTATCTTGGTTCCTATTTCCATCACGCCCTTATTCACCTCCAGGAGTCATCGGTGCCATGGCACAAATAGAGGGGCTCAGTGCCAAATCTGCTGGGTTATCCCAGCTCCTGTGTTCCAGGAATACCTTCCTGCTGCTGCTCCACTCTGCACCAGGTCTGCCACGTTCCTAAATGTCTTGAGTTCTCTAAAAGTCAAGTTCCACTGAATCAAAAAAATTCCTGCCTCATACCCACAAAAAAAAAAAAAGAGGGAAAAGAACGATAGATAGATAGATAGATAGATAGATAGACAGACAGATAGATAGATAGATAGATAGATAGATAGATATAGATAGATAGATAGATAGATAGACAGACAGACAGACAGACAGACAGATAGATAGATAGATAGACAGACAGATAGATAGATAGATAGATAGATAGATAGATAGATAGATAGATAGATAGATA
>JAYRBT010000018.1:2361640-2401653 GCA_036023395.1 Myiotriccus ornatus | reverse complement strand
AGATAGATAGATAGATAGATAGATAGATAGATAGATAGATAGATAGATAGATAGATAGATAGATAGATAGATAATGTGGCAAGTCTGGAAGAGGCTGGATGGTCTTTTGTAGAAGTCTTCAGCCCAAGGCCATAATGAATAACTAAACACATGTATAGACAAGAAGCTGTGCCTGCTGTATTCACAGCATGGAACATGATTCTATTCAATTTTCTAAACCCCTTCTGTATTCTTTACCCTAAAGATGAAGCTACTGAAGGAAAAGACACAGTTAAATGTGGGTTTGTAACAGAGTGCTGGGGAGCAGGGAGGGAGAAATGCTGAAGGGTTTGGTTTCGGGTAGATAAGCCCTTGCTGAGATAGTGAAACTCTGAGTGTCCCAGTTGCTCCCAGAGCCATTAATCAAGGTAAGGGTAAGATGGGGAGCAGCTTGGCAGAGGGAATTCACCTCATCACTGGTTGTGTTCTCCTGCCACTGGGCTGATCGAGACACCCAGAGAGCTACGGAGGTGACCGTGAGGAGCCGAGGCTGAGACACAGAGCTGGGAACCCGACCTGTCCCAGTCTACACCAGTCAGGGCCTGAAATTTGGGTATCTACAGCACTGCTGCACCTCATATGTAGCCAGAGTCCTGTGTGGGTTCATGCAGCTCGTGCTAATGCCCTGCATGTCCATCAGGACATGTTTAGGTGCATGTACATACCTGTCACACGGGGCTAAGGCAGGAGCCCACAGGTCTATTTTGAGGGCTGAAATGTGGTTTCATAGGTACACAGGCTCACTTTGGCCCTCTGCAGACAATGATTTGCTCCCACATTAGAATGTTTAAAATAAACTTCATTCAATTATGGTGACTCCACGGGCTGTTTTCCCCCCTGAATCGAACACTGCACGGAAATTCATCAGGAGCTGTAGATTGAGACGCATGCAAATTGTGTACACACATTTACGCTCTCCCAGCTACAGCACAAGTCTCCATTAAAAAAGCACTGCCTTCCCTGCTGCAGCATTTGTCTGCAGCTTCTAAGTGTCAGTATTATCCCCAGGGAGAAGAGGAAGGAGGTGGAAAGGCTGGAAGTTTTAGGAAGCTGATTGCCACCCGTAACTGGGGGCTGTGCTCACCTTTGGGCAGCAGCGACGCTGCAGTTTGGGGTCTCCCTTCACACCCCCCCCTTACAGAGCCACACTTTGGGTTGCCATGACCATCACAGGAAATTAACTCACGTTAATCAGAAGCTACAGCAGCGGATTCAAAGGGTGTTCTTTGCAATTTATTAAAAACAGAGCCTTTGAAATGAGCCACAGAAAAATCCCTGTGTTAACCCGACCTCCCCGGGTCGCTCCCTGTTTCCATCGCGGACTTGGCCAAGAACACGTGGGAGCTCAGCACTAAAAGACAAGCTTTGAGGGAAGTTTTTTTAAGATGTCACAAATAAGAAATAACACTCTATTTGAAGCAGCAGTGATCACCAATTTGACTCCATATGGCATTTTTGTTGCACATCAAAAATGGATGTTAGTCAGAAACGCCCTCCCCCACCCGGTGCCAGGGAAAGCTGAACACTGAATTTTCTTTGGCACCAAGACCAGGTGCTGGATGGAGCAGCTCAAAGGTGATGGGGTAGAGCCTCCCTGAATGTCACTGTGGAAAAACAAACCCACAGAAAGGCACTGGGTTTTATCCAAGATGACTATGCCATTCCCTTTAAATAGAGCCCTCTAGGAAAACATTTCACGAGGATATTTAATTGGGATTAATCTTGGATCTTCGACACTTTCTAATATGTCACTCTTGCTTTTTAAGTTGGGCTTTTTGAGTAGACTGCCAATAAATAAGTGATTTTTCCCACCAGCAGGTTACCTCTTGAAGACAGTTTTCTATGGATGAAGGGAGAAGGGATGTGTTGACAGTCACAGATACCAAGACCATATGCTGCCTAATCTCATCTCGAGCACATACTCTGAACCTCATGAAATCTATGTGATATTTAAATGCATCTACACTACACAACTCCACATCCATCAGAGCTCTTGCTCCATGATCTCTCTCCACACGTACACCCACTTTTCTCAGTGCTCTCCAATATTAGACCCTGTGGGGTTGGTATTTATGACAATTTGCTCAGTGGTTGCAGCGGATTTGCTGCTGTTTCCCTGACTCTGACTGAGATCACAGTTTTGATTTACCTTCTACACCATTATGCAAAACAATTCTAATGAGTTTTACCTTGTTTTACCAAAGACACTGGGCACTCAAACAAGAATCTGAGGTGAAAAGATACTGGACTGAAATCACTATTAATAAAAGGTGTAAAAGTAAAAAGATCCGTAAAGTAAAAAGTAAAGGGAAAAAAGTAAAGATCTGGTGTAAAAGACCTCTTGTGTTTTCTTCTTTAAATAAGATTCATATTGTCCCCTGTGTGTCTGTTCCTGCCTGTCTCCCCTCCTCACCAGGAACTTGTTTTAACCCACCAACAGCCTTTGGTAGACTGGCAGAATATCCAAAAATACTGCAGTTCTCTGGCTGCAGTTAGACAATGAGACAGAAAAGGATGATTTTATTACTGCCCTGAGGAAAAGAACCCTGTTTTTAAGCATCAAAGGATGCATATGGGACTAATCAGTTGGAGGCAAAGGCTTTAAATTCTGCCTCCTGATAACGCCCATCCCACCAAAGTGCTGCAAATCACCACTGGAAATATTAACACCAACACGTCCCTCCCTGCCTCCAGCCCAGCAGCGGCAGAGGTGTGGCATCACTGAATAAAACAGCCTTTCTGTAATTACAGAGGGATCTCTGCTCCAAGTGCAGCCCAGCCACCGAATCTGTCCTTTGCCTCTGCTGAGATTACAAGTGTGACAAGTGTGATTTGGAGAAACACACCATGATGGTACAATTTCATGCTCAGTTTGCCATGCTTACAATCAGGCAACAGGAGGGAAAAAAAAAAGCCTTCAACTGGTAAATGGAGTAAATTTGCTATGGAAATCACTGAGAGGAGATAAATATAGAGTCCTACAATGTCATTTTTACAGTCAATTTTCTCTCCGTATCTGAAGTTTATCTCAAAAGAAGGGAAATTACATAAACATTTCATCTGGACTGTAATAGTACTAAATTAGGTGCTCTAGAGATTATTTATGCAATGTAGATAGGCTGTCAGTGGCAAATATGAGAAGTACAGTAACACTGAACCATAATCCTCCCTAATTCATGTACAGTAGTAAGTGGGAGCTTATGCAACTTGTAAGTAAACATTTGTTACAGATATTTAAACCACTTGGAGCTGAGCAGCGTGCTGAGGAGATAGAGCAGTTCCTTCCCCTCAGACACAGACTTTTTTCTGAGAAAACCTGAGGTGCTTTACTATTAAATCTCACAGGAACTCTTTTCACCTCCATCATCTGAGGGAGGAGAGTGAATGTATTAAACTTCCACTGGTCCCACCCCAGGTCCACGGTCAGAACTGGCTGCTGGAGTGGAGGAGGTTTCTCCCAGTCACAGGAGTCAGTCATTTGTTCCAGCTACCAGAGTCATTCCTGACAAACCAAGGTACTGTGTGTGAGCTCCTAAGGACTCACATCTGTGCCCCAACCACGCTGCAGAGACATCAGTCACAGCTCATCTGTCACCAGAGAACAGCCGTGGCTGCCTCCTTGGGATGCTGAATTAGAAGGAATGCTAAAAGGTGGATTTTTCTCTTTGACTTACTCCCAAATGGTAGTTTTGCTGGAACACAGGGCACGAGAAACTCTTTGAAGATCCCTACGGATACATTCTGTTTGGTGGAGACACCAGGACATGCCAAGGCGTTACAGCCAGTGCCTCCTGTCCCTGCAGAGGCACGTTTGTGGAGCAGGCTGGGCAGAGGGATGGCACAGCAGCCAAGTCCACCTTCAGTGAGCTCAGTGGCAACAAAACTCTTGTCTGTGCCCTGTGGAGCAGGGCCCAGAGCTGCCCAACCATCCAGCTCCTCCAAGGAGTGGAACCCCAGCCTGCCCTTCCCAGGGATGCTCCGCCCTGGGGCTGAGGAGGGACACGGGTGTTTCCCTGGATCTGCTGAAAACCCAACCAGCTGCAGCCCTGCCCTCCCTTCCCCAGCAGGACTGCACTGCCTTCCACCCCCAGTCATCAGGAAAAGCAAGGAGTTCTGTCACCTGCAGCCCCTGAAGCAGCAGCAGAACCTCCCTTCGTGCAGCCCCTGAGTCTCTAAAGTGACATTAAAGTGTCACTCTAAAGTGACATTAAAGCACCTTCCCCCCATTAGCTGATATTGCAGCAGTGGCAGATACACAACAAATAATACATTATAGACCTGTACTTCAAAGGCCTGAATAGTGCAAGTGCAGTATCTTCCTCAGATTCACTTCAGTGTTTTCCATAAAGAGGGTGTGGGGTATTTATTTATTTCTTTTCCAACCGAGTGCTTTGACTGTGGTTCCTTCCAGTGTTCACTCTACTGCTGGGTGACCTGGCTGCTCCAGGGAGTGCAGAGGGCATTTGAGAAATAAAATGGATGGAAATACAGTTATTAATCAGCACAACTTACTGAAAATGAGCATCCTGCACAGGGCCAGGCCCCAAGGAAAGGAAAAAAGTCATGACATTTCTAGGAATGCCACTGGGAGCTGTGTGGCAAACCTCTGAATAATGAGATGAGAAGGTAAAATGAATGTAGTTGGGGTGCCCTGAGGGGTTAAAAAAACATAAACCCCTGTATGAGAGGGGAAACTTTCACAGGACTTCATTGTGTGTTCAGGTTTGAAAGCAGCTCTCACAAAACTCCCGTTTTCATTTCCTTCAGCTTTGTCTTCTGCTCAGATCTTTTCTGGAGCAACGTCCCAGGATGCACCACACGCCAGAGGGAAGGGTGGAACCAAACCCCAGCAGGCACAGCCCAGCTCTGAGTAACTCCCCAAAAGGGCCATCCTGGGGCCATCAAAGCACTGCCCAGTCCTGCCTCTGAGAGGGCTGGCAAAGGATGACACTGCCCAGAGCAGCAGCCCGGACGGGCCGGGGTGAATCCTGCAGCGGAATGACCCCGTGGCAGCAGATTAAACTCCCAACCAAACGGCCTGGGCTGTGCCTGCCCAGGGCAGGACTCGGATTTCAGCACCACAGCAGGCCCTGAGCAAGGCTAGGGATTGTTGCTGCCATCAGGTGCACACCAGGGCAGGGACCGTGTCCCCACCATCAGTCCAAGGTGGGACATGGAACCCCTGCTGGGGAACAACATCTCCAAACAACCCGCTGCAATCAGAGATCAACAACAACCGCAAATTAACAGCCAACTGCCTTCATCCCTATAAAACCATCACCCATCCAATGCTCCTGGAGGTTTATACACCAAAATTGACTCCAGTATTTAGACAAATTAATCAGTTCACAAGTTTAGTGCACATTGAATTTTCTTCACTGTATCAACTGTACACTGAGATTAAATTAACAACGTTGTAGCAAAGCACAGAGCACAGTTTATAACAGATTTACAAGTACTGTATGGACATGTTTGTCTTTTCTTTTATTCCTCGTAAGTGATGCTGTTATGATGGCCATAATTCTCACTTACTCAGCTTGGAGGCTGCTGGCAATAGCATAAAAATAGATTTTGAGAATTTATACCATACATGCATCATAAGGAGGCAACAAAAGAGCACAGGTAAGATTGATTTAGGTCTAGAGCCAGTGTTCTTCATATTCATTTCCACACTAACCCTGCCCCCCTCAGAGTCAGTGGCCTCGCTCCTCACCAGCCCCAGGACCTGCAGTTCCCACCACCACAAACGGGAACTGCGCTGGAACGGCGGGACTGACTCTGGGCTTGGTTTCCATACAGGAACTGGAAGACAGCCCAAATAAATTCCCACAGGAACACTGCTGCAGTCCCAGAATATTCACTCTCAAAACTGAGGAGCTGGTTTCCGATTCAAAATGCACCACGTGTGACATCTCCTTCAGCTTCACACAGAGGAGCTCACCCAACAGCACCCAGAGACACCACCCCTGGCAGGGGAGCAGCCAACACCTTGCTAAACTCCTGGGGAACGCACCAGGGTGCAATCTGGACGCCAGAGCTGGAAGGAACAACGTTCCAGAGACGGCATTTCACGAGAATCATTCACAGGACACGTCACGAGACCTCGTTCTGCTGGTGGAACCTTCTCCCAGCGGTGCAGAGACCGACAAACTGGGGGTTGTGGAAGGTCCTGCTGGTACCTGAACCCCCTCTGCACCCACATCTCCTGCCACGTGCACCTTTGTTTGTTCAGTGACAAAGCAGCAACTGTTCATTACCTCCCTGCTCTGGGGTGTTTGCTCTAACAGGACCTTCCTGCCACCTGCTATAAACTTTCATAAATCCAGAGTGAAATATTCAATAAAAAAGGGAAGATTTGCAGTTAGAGAGAAGAGCTCAAATAAAGTTCATGGTTTCTAAGTAATGCAGCTTTCAATTACCATACCCTTTTTAAACTGGGAAAGATGTAATGTTAATCAAACATGCAATTTGCAAGTGTTTTTCTTTAGTAAATGTCATGTACAAGTAGATATTTAGGATGTAATGCAAAAAGTAATTGCAGTTGGATAACTTTCCAGGGTAATATTTATTTACATCAGTGCAGACTTGAGTACTCCTGAAAAAGGCAATGAATGCTGTGCACGAAATCCTGACCCCCCTGAGGTCAATCCCAGAACTCCCACTGCCTTCCAGGACTAGAATGCCACCCTTCAACTCAGTATGTTCACTAAGCCCTTTCCTGCTGCTTATTAAAGAAGAGTGAAAAACGGAGCCAGCACAAGGCAGCTCATGGAGGAAATGCCCAGACTGTCTCTCCAAGGAAAACATTCCAACTGGGAATGATGGACAGTGCCTGGAAACCACGAGAGTGGTGAAGTCAGACATGACCTCTGAAGGCAGAGGTTCCATGCCAGCTCCAGTTTGGTATCTACAGATGTATCACACCACTTTTCAGGGGCCCAGGATCCTTACAAATTCCCAGGAAAAGGTTTTGATGGGAATTTATTCTTCTGGTCAGGTACCCACACAAGGATTAGGGCACCCAGATGCTTCTGTGGGGTCAGTCTAGACATTTAAATGGTTGTCACAAGTCAGTCCTCATCTTGCTGGGCTGTCCCTCCCACTGCCACTGGCTACAGATAATAATGAGCTATTTCTAAGGCTAATAGCCAAATTAAATTCTACAAAATACATTTATTTCTGCTTTTAATAAAAGAGTGCTCCCCATCTACCCCAGCTGGAAAGCAACTGCTTTATCCAGCATTCAGGGGTCAGCAGGAGGGGATGTTAAGCTGGAATAATGACTGACAGCGATGCCTATCAGGGATCTGTCAACACGATGAGGAACTGGGTGCCCCCAGCAGGAAAACAATCTTTACATTCACGGGAAGAGGTTTCACCAGGGGACACCCTGCCCTGTGAGCTGCAGGCTCTCAAACTGCCCACAGAGGTCAACTCTGGGGCCGAGTTTGGAGTTAAAAAGTAACGGTGGAGTCCTAAATAGGGGCTTTCATCAGGAAACAAATGTTCTTTCAGAGAGACTCTGCCAGTGGCACGTTCGAAACTCCTGCAGCATCCTCTCAGGAAGAGTGAGGGCTCTGTTCTGCTCCCCCACATGCACACACACGTCCCCCAGCAGCAGCACCTTCGTCCTGCCCTGAGACTTCCCCACCACACAAGGGCACTTCATCCGCTCCGCGAACAAGAGCTCCCGGGATGGACGATGGAACGCTGGCAGAGGGGTGAGGTTCACCCACGTGCCAACGCCCTGAGGAAAGAGGGTTCTCCCTGGCACTCAGGGAACGTGGTGGAATGATGCAGACCCCACGCTGCCCACGGATCCCAAATTTGGCCAGGAGGAGGCAGGTCCAGCACCGCACACACGGCGTGGTTGGATCCCCCGGGGGGTTCACCTGCTTCATGTGCTGTTTTCAAACAGCATTTCTTCCTCAACTTCCCACAAGCTACAGAATTCACAGCAAGGCAACGTTTCCAGGGAAGCCATCAGCCAGCAATTTGCCTCCACTTGTTTATGTTTACAAAGCATTTTCCACTGTTTCCTCTGCCTGGAAAATTGGTTATTTTATCAAAGAAAGCTATCAGCTGCCTTTTGTACTATCTACCTTAGATAAATATATGTTCTATTTTAATCCATTTTTCATTTACTTCTAGGCAACTGATTCTCTTATTTTCCTCAAAATGCATTCTATGATGTTTGTATTATTTTGACTGGAAAAACAGGCCTGTAGCTACGAACATTATTTTCCCACCCTGTTAAAGGCAGCACCTGTGTTTGATTTTCTTCAAGTACATGATACTGTGACCAAGGAATGAATATCTGTCTGAGTTGTCTAGACCTGGCTCAGCCCAACACGGAATATAAAACATGGACAAAGGAGATAAGTAAAAAAGAGCAATGGGCTTGAGTGGGTTTTAACCCCCCAACTCCTTCCCAGCAAGTGGGGGCACAGGGTGTCACGATGGTGAACATTTCTAGGGATTCATATGGATTTACAGAGAGCAGGGATGACATTCCTGTTGGACTGTGATTGAGCTGTACTGCCACGGCCACGCTGTGCTCAGTGAGGTCTGTGTGTCGTTTGTGCCTTGCTGTCTCTCTGCTAACCCACAACCCCGCCGAGACTCAAACCAATCCACTTTGCACTGACCCCCCCTTGGGCAATACCTGCAAGAACCTGCATGTTCTGGACTCTGCCAAGTCCTCATCTCACCTTGGCAAGGTTTTCACCAAATCCCTGCTCTCAGGTCACGTTCCCTGTGCTGTGGTTTGGGAGCTGGCGGATCATCTGCCACCTCCTACGGGACATACCCACGCCTTCACACTGTGTGGGCACTTCTTTTCCCCTTTACTCATCTTCTTTTTGACATTCATCATCCCTGCAGAAAACTGGACAAATGACCTGCCTAGCTTTGGTGACACCAGTGTCCTGCTGCATTTCCCCTAAAGCAACTCCCCCACCCTTTCCTTTTCTCTTTTTACTTACACAGCTGCTCTTTCTTTTTTTTCAATAGGCATAACTCAGCTTGACTTTTGGCAAATCTCACTTTGTCCCTGACATATTTTGACTTGTAAAACAATTTTGTCTGCTGTTCTGCTCCTTTTCCCATTCCTTACCACTCATTTCTACTATCTCTACTTATTTCTACCATCTTCTATTTTGATAACTAATATGAACCCGGCTCTAACATCTCCATCTACAAGTTTCTGCCTCTTAAGCTTAAGTTGCTGATTCCTGACAGTTTTCTTAGAGCCTGGACTTCGGGACATCTATCATACAGAATTTCCTGAGCGTTCCAAGCCAAAACACATTTCAAATGAATCTCCTCAGTTTGGAATGTTTGTTTTATTGCTTTGCAATTCATGAATGACTGACGTTATTTTCTATGCCTGGGTCATTTATTCCATCTTCATTACCTACAACACTACATCCGAAATAGTATTTTCCTGGTTCAGTAATCAGTTGGCAGGAATATCTACTATTGCAGTAACACTTGTTCTCCAAAATATATCAGAGGAATTAAAGCTTGGAAGCAGTACAACTCCTAGACGTATTTCTCTCAGTAGTAACATTTGACAGGCCCCTCCACGGAGCCAACTCGAGTGCTAAACCTGCAAAACAGATTTCTAGCACTCCACCACTCCAAACTTTCAGCAGCCTCTCCCACAGTGATTCTGACCTAAACAGATGTTGATGTATCTCTACTATCTTTTATTCCTCTTAAGCCAATCATAACCCTACAGCAAAATGCTGCTCTGTCAGCTTAAGTGCCTTTTAGACAGAAACCACGATAAAGTGGCTCTGTGCATTTTTATAATCATGTAATTACAGGCTTTTGTACAGAGTTTATGCTTTCACAGATAACATCTCTTTGCACGCAGCATGTGATGAAACCTTTCCATCTACAAACTGCTACGTTTTGCCTTCCTAAATGTTTGGGACTCAAGCACCAGCTCTGTGCAGAGTGAGTGGCTCAGGAACAGAAGGGACCCATGAGATCTGAGGGGTTCCCAGGCTGGAAAATTTAACTCTGAGTTGCTCAATAGAGAAAGTGATTTGATTCACTGGATTCTTCCAGCTCCCCTTTTCCTCTCCAAAACTCCACCAGAGCACCATCAGGACTGCGTGTCAGAGCAATCCATTAACATCATTTCCTGCTGTCACCCAGGACACAGGCAGGCACCTCACAGCACCAAACACTTCAGCCTCCTATCTGAACCAGAAACATCTATTTCCTCTGCTGCACTTCTCTTCTCCAAACTCCAGCATCCCCCCAAAGGCAGTCACGATCACCATTCCATTCACCAGCACATGGAATGCAGAGGGGAAGGACGTGTCCAGGATGATGCAGCAGCCCAGGAACAGAGCTGGGAACAGAGCCCGAATTTCTGAATGTCAGCAAGGAATTCTACCCATCCTGTTGAATGTGCTGATGAAAATACATCCTGTCATAAGGATTTCCAGGGCATTTCAGGATTGTGGAATGAGAATAAGCACAGAATTCTTTGGACAGGCTCCCCATAAGAGAGTTCTGCTCTTCTATGCAGAGGGTATTTCCCCTCTAAAAGTCCACTGGGTGTGGGGAGGGGGCTGGCTGCATCCAACTGGGTTGCTGGCATTTTTCCTAAAGATCCCATGGTCATTTCCCACGTTATCTGACCAGACTCAAACTGATCATGTCATCAGTGTGAAGGCACCTCCACCACACCTGGGGCATCACTTCATTCACCTGAGAGGTGCATGGCCACCCCTTCAGAGCAGGTTTGCAGAACGCACCCGGCTGAGGCTCTCACCTGCCACTGACCTGGCAAAATCGACCCCAAAGGAGGCTTTTAACTTTGATCAACCCAAGACAACCCCCAGAAGGATGTTTTGCTCAAATTACATCACACTTACATGACTGCACGGTGCAACGGTTTACAAACACGGCAGGAGATATTCTGGTTTTGTGAATGTAAGCAAAACATTTCCATGGAGCCTCCGGGAGATTTGCATGCCCATGCAATCCAGGATCAATCTGCTCCAGAGTGTGACACACAAGGACTTTGTGTTTATGCTCAGGCTGATGTTTAGCATGCTGCAGTGCAGCAAACAGAAAAGTGGAGTTGAGCTGTCATGTAAGATAATTGATTTTGACAAGACTACAAGTTAATTCGTCACTATTTTGCAACTTATTTGAAAATTCTTTGCAGCAATGTCCCAGAGGACAGCGTGTAATCGCTTGTAAACTGAAATTAGGTCCAGAGTTAAATATCATTAAATCTCAGGTACAGCCCGAGCTCAGCATGTGCCTACTAATGCGTTCCCTTCCCTATTACAGCAAGGACACGACTCCAGCAAAGGTTATGAAGATTACTGCTCAAGCTGCAAAGTGCTTACAACTAAAGAATTAAACTGGGATACACTTCCAGGCAGCCTAAAAATGGGCACAAGAGAAAAGCCACCCGATGGACACCTGACAGTCCCCAGTGTCCCACTGCACTCACGTGCTCTTGCCACGTTTTTGCACCCCCACACACAACCCCCTCTGTGAGATAAGGAACCCACAGAAGGTGTGGACTGCCCATCCCTGCAACCTCCCCGAGGCCACCTTGGACAGGGCTTGGAGCAACCTGGTTAGTGAATGGCATCCCTTCCCAGGGCAGGGGGTTGGAAGGAGATGAACTTTAAGGTCCCTTCCAACCCAAACCACTCCAGGATTTTATGATTCTAAAGAAAATAAAGAGGAATATTAAAGCTCATCTCCGTACTAATATATTCAAATTAAATCACCCCTCACATCAGCCATTCCAGTGTTTTATTATAACAGAGTATGAAGGATTGGTAGATATTTTAAAACGGGATTGTGAAGAACATATTGTTTGACAGTTTTATTTGAGACTGTTAAATATTAATTGCTGAACAAAAGGGGGCATTAAAAAGTTATGTTGGATACAAATAATTCAACTCCCTATAACTAGAAAGAATATTTGCATATTCACCTTCTCTGGAGCCTAACAATCTCACTGTGGACGGGTTTGGGGGTCTTGATGGTAATTTCTACTAGAGGGAATGACTGCATTAGGATTTGCCTTACAGATTCAAGTGAAGGTGGTGGGCACAGCCAAAACGTCACAGCAATTTAAGAAGTGCCCCCAACAATTCCAGGTGTTTCAGTGGCTGGTTAGGATCTTTTGGACAGGTAGGAAAGGTGTTGTTTCAAGAGATGCTGCTGCTGCTCCCTGGGACTCCCCACCTACATAAAGAACGTGCTGGTTGTCTCGGGGTGTCACAACCCCTCCCTCGGCTGCAGAACAGCCAGAGCTGCCTGAAACTGCTGGGATTTATGGAATGTTTGTGTCCTGAAGGGGCAGGGGGAGCAGGCCCTCCCCAGCCTGCAGTGCTACACCAAGCAGGTTGAGAAGCCACGGGCTCTTCCCACAGGCGCAAACCGGCACAGAGACCTGGCCGTGCGTATTCTGACCTCTGGCGTGAAATCTGAACTGCTGGGCCAGGAACTAAATTAGGACTCTTCCCCAAAATCCATCTTGTCCTCAAGCAGGCAGTGCCTTACAGTCAGAACTCCTTAATTTCACTAATTACTTTTTAATGATCACGAGCAAACAAAAGGCACCGGGAAGGTGCCATGTGCCAGGAGACTCGGTGCAGTGTCTGCTCAGAGTCACAAAACTAATCATGCCCCACCTGCTCCCAAAACCTGCCAATCTCAGATTGGTTTGGGTTCAATTTCGGAAGAAATGGAGCCTCTGCTCATTCTAATTAGACTTTTGGAGCAGGGACACCTGTACTGAAAAGCCATCTGAAAGCAGGCTCAGATGGTGACTCCGATGCTTCTCAGCGGCAATCACTGATTTTGCAGAAACAATTCTCTGCCCGTTATTTGAACTAAAGTGAATCCAAATCGTCTTGTGCTTTATAGACTCTTATTTCCTAAATTTTAGAAAATGCCTCCTAAACCTTTATACATGTCTCTCTTTATTCCCCTCTTCTCCTCTCCCCACTCAAAGTTCAAACATAGGAATACACTGCTGAAGTCCCCTGGGGGGGCAGCCTGGCAGCTTTTGCAAACCTTGAATTCACAGAATCACAAATTACATTAAATAAGTGTTTTTGATTGCCTGTCTCTGTTTTCCACTCTTATGTGAGAGTGTGACAATGGTGGCACACTTGGCAGTTTCCACATGAACAGTGGCTCGGCTAAGACAATAACCACGTGGAATAGCTGGTGTTTGGGTCCCTGAAAAGGCAGGCACAGTCAAAGAATCCTTCTGTGATGTAAAATGGTGTTGCAGACTCTCAGCCAGGCTACCCAAGCAGCACCAGGGTCGTCCACGGAAAACAAGGAATAACAGAGAACTCCAGGCACTGAAATCCTGCCCCTGCTCTGCTTGAGAGCCATTTCATTGCTGGGCTGCAACGTCTCGCTGTGGGTAAAGCCACAGGCAGCTCCTTGAAACCCACTTTCCCCCCTGCCCCTGCAGCAGGCAATCAGCACAGCTCCGAGGGGAACTGCAGCTCAGGAGGCCCCTTCCCACCCAGGAATGAGGGGGGATTAAGGGCAATAAGGGAGGGGAGCAGAGGAAAGAATGGATAAAAGCAGAAAGCCATAGAAGGGAGATGTTAAGAGATACAAAGGGGGACACAGGAACAGCCAAAGGGGTCCAGCACAAAGGATCATCTCCCAACTTCAGGCTGTGGCAGCAGCATCCCGTGCCAGGGTATTTGAGGAACTGGTGATGCCAGCCATGCCTCAGTATAAATCCCAGCTCCCTCTCCAGTAAGGGAACACCTTCAGCCACTTTCTGGCCCGTATTTATGTGAGAGACACACACGGTTTAGAACTGTGACATCGTTCACTGTGAGGGGTTTTTAATGAGATACAGGACTGCTCTCAACTTCTAAAACAAAAGAACTGCTTCATGTTTAATGTGTCCAGAGAATCCCTGTGTTGAAAGCCTGACATAAAAGGGGGGATGAGTGAGGAGACACCAGAAAGCCTCAATTAATGTGCCAGTTCATGTTCACCATTACCTGTCAGATGTCCCCTGGTTAACAGGGGGCTGCACATAAAGGGTTCTGGTGGGGGAGTCCTTGGAAAGTCTGGCAGCACCACCATCCAGGTGCTACATGAGTTGTCCCTTATGCAGAACATGAAACACTCCCCACCACATGGAAAAACAATTCCTGGGGTCATGCAGGTGATGTCAGCAGGAACACCACAAGCAAGGGACAGGGAGGAAGCTCTTCGCTTCATGGGTTTGAAATATAGTTTGATTAACTACAGGTCAGGCCAAGGCTACTATGCATTGATGTTTATATATTTAGATGAAAGTGCAATAATTAACTCAAACAAACCTGTTTCTAACTCTTGGAAATAACAGGTAACCCAAGTGGAACTTTCTCTGTACTATATTTTGGAGTTTACAGAGCTCTGGTACCTTGTAGTGCTGACCTTCTGTTGAGGGGTTTGGTCTCTAAATCCTATCAAAACAGCAAATATCTGCAATTCATTTCAGAACTGTGCCTGCATTAGAAGTTAATGTACTGATTAATTTACCTAATTACAGTAAACCAAACAATCCTGCAAGTGGGGCTGGTCTGTTCACTTCCTTAAAATGCACTTCCCCAGAGCCCCTGCTGAGATGGGATCAGCTCCTGGGTATCCGAGGATGGGCCACGAGAGAACTTCAAACATTTCTTCTGGTCATGTTTGTGTTTTTCAAGTCTGTCTCCTCTGAAATATCAGAGACTTGTTCGACATTTAATTTCCACTCCTGCACTGAAACCAGGAAAATCCGTGGCTTTAGAGGAAGACACTGAGAGAGGAGCAAACACGAGCTAATAGTCACGGAGGAGTGGATGGTGATGAAAATGTTTCCCAAGCAGTGTCCAGGGACAATAAAGGTCAGCTTCTGTGCAGAGAGCTCACACCACATCAGTTTACAGAATTCTCCTTCAGGAGGGAGAGGAGCTGGATCTGAGATCTTCAAGGAAACAGAAGTGGCAGAGGAACCTCATAATTCTCCTCCCAAAGAGCTGAGCAGCACTGGAAATGCCCAGTGGTCAGACTTCCACTGACAAAGGAATTTTGTCACTGATGTGTTCTATCCCAAATAGAGAACTTCAACATTTGGGTCCCTCCTGAATCCCACCGTGATGGAAGTGTAAGAAGAAATGCTCAGTTATGAAGAAAAAGAGGATTTTAAACCTAATTTACCATAATTTTACCTTGCCTTTCTGGAATGTTATGAGAGTCTCGACTTCCTACACAAGCTGCATGACTCATGTACCTGTGCTGATCTTATTAAAGGAATATTCCATTTCAGCAGAGAAATGTGGAAAGCCTGTGCTGTGCAAGAAGCACGGGAGGCATCATGGAAAGTGGTAGTGACAGAGTCAGAACATCTCTCCATCAGGACTCTCCATCATTTCCAGTTTACTTCAACGTGCTGCACTGTACTGTCATTTAATGTGTGACAGACTTGCAGAAAAGGGAGAGTTTGGGCTTTTATCTGCATCAGAAAACACAGGACTGAAAGAAGCCACGTAACTTGGAGGGGAAGCACCTTCCTCGTTCGGCAGAGCACTGGCCACAGTCACACTGCAGGGATTTCCAGAGCAGAGGGAAATGGAATTTGCAAAGATCCTGAGAAGCACAACTGAGATGGAAATTGTAGTTTACTTAATGAAGCATAATGCTTCCCTACAGACAGCTCTGTGTTCTGTTTGCCTGCTCTCCCATTATGGCAATACCAGCTCAACCCAGACAACTCCCTGCCATTTCATTCATCTTTGCAAAATCTGATGTTCCTTCTCTCCGTGTTTCTCCCTTGCTCAGGATTAACAGACCCTCCCTGTGCATCCAGCCATCCAAAGGGCACGTGTGGAGTTTCCCTGAGCCTCCTTCTCTACTCAGCCTAGAAGGCATTTCTGAGGAGAGCAGTTGTACCTGCTAGAGAGAAACCACTCAGAAATGTTCAATATTGAGTTTTAAACATCTGACGAGGGCTGAGTTTCTGCTGGCAGTTATAGGAACCCAGAATAATTCCACTTGTGTAGCTGTGTATGAATAAAACTGTGATCAAAATGCAGTCCAAGGCTCTCCCGAGATGCAACACAGTCCTTTACAACAACAAAGCAAATGAAGCAAAAGAGAAGGAAAACTGAATTAAAAACACATTGAACTCGCAGATACAAAACAAAGTTGGGATAAATATTAGCACTGATGATTTTCTTTCCATTATCCACAATGTGTTTTTCCTGACAAAAAAAAAAAAGAGAAGAAAAAAAAGCAGAGGTTTTAATACCATCCATCACTCACGGAAGGGATGGAGCGTGAAAGATGCCTTGGAGCAAGTTAACGGCTTGGCTGTGCCTCAATTTGTCATAGTCATACACAAAGCAAAACTGCACCCCCTAACACATCCAAACATGTTGCATCCTGGAAGAACAACCCAACATCTGGTCATCTGTAAGGCAGAGAGCACCATCAGGACTGCGTGTCAGAGCAATCCATTAACATCATTTCCTGCTGTCACCCAGGACACAGGCAGGCACCTCACAGCACCAAACACTTCAGCCTCCTATCTGAACCAGAAACATCTATTTCCTCTGCTGCACTTCTCTTCTCCAAACTCCAGCATCCCCCCAAAGGCAGTCACGATCACCATTCCATTCACCAGCACATGGAATGCAGAGGGGAAGGACGTGTCCAGGATGATGCAGCAGCCCAGGAACAGAGCTGGGAACAGAGCCCGAATTTCTGAATGTCAGCAAGGAATTCTACCCATCCTGTTGAATGTGCTGATGAAAATACATCCTGTCATAAGGATTTCCAGGGCATTTCAGGATTGTGGAATGAGAATAAGCACAGAATTCTTTGGACAGGCTCCCCATAAGAGAGTTCTGCTCTTCTATGCAGAGGATTCCCAGGGGCTTTCAGAATGCACTGACCTCCTGCTTAGATATTCCGTGTTTTCCATCATATCCAGCCTCTTGCTCTGATTCAGAGATTACTGAAGTTACAGGAACAAAATAATTCATAGAATCAGAGAACAGCTGAGGCAGAAAGGGCCCCTGGAGACCACCTAGTCCAAACTCCTGCTCAAAGCAGGGTAAGCTGGAACAGGTTGCCAAAGACTCTGTCCAGTTGATTTTGAGTTTCTCCAAGGACAGACTCCTTGAGCAACCTATTCCAGTATTGAACCACCCGTAGAGTAGAAGAGCTTTTTAAAGCCTGAATGGAGCTCCTTGTGTTTGACTGAGCCCTGAGCTGCGAGTCTGAGCACTCTGAAGGGGCCTGGAGCCCAGATGCTGAGGGTGGAAGATGGTGAGACTTAGGGTGGTCCCTGAGAACCCCAGAGCTGGGCTGTCACCTTCACATCCCATGAACAGGCTAAGTAACCAGACCCTCTTCCCAAGGGATTTCTGAATAAGCTCTGGCAAAAGTAATCCTACACCTGATGTTGAGAACAAATCCACTGGGCTCTGTCCTGAAACTCCTGTGCCACCAAAAGAGTTCCCACGCTCTGCTGGTATTCCCACACTGGAATCTGGGGGATTCCAGTGGCTGGAGTTTATCCCAGAAGATCACATTTGCAGGAGTGCATGTATTATCTCACTGCTCTCCCAGCTTTACGAGATGCAGTTGAGGAGCACCAGCAGACAGGCTACAGCAGATGACAAAGCAAAGGTTATTCTGGATTCCCAAGAATCCCTCAAGCTTCCAGCCATGCCTCCCTCCCTCCCACCCCAGCAGCAAGGTGTGCAATCTCCACGGAAAAATTGACCTTGCACAGGAATCCTCGTGTCTTCCTGCAAACCTGCCTCCTCCTGCAGTTTGTTCCCAGGCTTTGATCCTTCTTTGAAGCTATCACTGCAATCTAAATAAGTCAGAGAGGGTATCAGGCTTTGGTCCTTGGCTAAAAACTCTCCTGTAATCAATTTTCATGCTTTACTCCTCCTGCTACATAATTGAAACGCTGCAGCTCTGTCCATGGGGTTCAGAAAGGTGAGCTTTGAGCAGGCTGGAGGAAGGTAAGAAACTCCTACCTCTAAACTACCCCAAAATGTCCCTTGTTCCCTGTTTTATCTTCTGTTAGAATTTGAATTTCGCGGGTTAATTTCACCCTTTACCCTGAATTTGATGCATGTTTTTAGCATTCTGGACAGGGTTATGCAGCCTGGCCTTCACATAACCAGGCACTGAGGGATGGGCAGAAAGCTTTTGGAAACGAAAACGATGAACTGCAGAGCCTTTTCTGTGCAATGACCACCCTCCAGGATCAAAGGACGAGTGTTTTATCTCTCTCCTTTCTGCCTGATGCCCACAAAGCTCTTCCTCACACAAAACACCCTCAGTAACAACACACACACCATTTCCACCTGGCATTTACTGTTATTCCTAGTGGGCCCTAAATCCTCTGGCACCACACACCCCAAAGCCAGGAAAGGGGATAAAATTCACCATGGCAAAGGGGCTGGGGATGGGAACCTTTCTCACACGCTTTCTCTCCCTTTTCCACCTTTCCCCACTGAACTCCCTGCAGTTCTTTAAGCAGAAGTCTCTGCGTAGCAGAAAGTCTCTTTTTATTTGACTCCACACCCCAGAAACTCAACGAGCATTGTTATTCTCTGACTCTGCACACCTTTCAGGTCGCTGATCATATTTTATGAGTTCTTGCCATCACAAAGAGAGTGACACCCCTATCTGTGACACTTGGGTCTCTTCCCAGCTTCCCTGACAAATGGCCTTCACTGTGCTTTCTTCAACAAGATTGAGGTCTTCTGAACTCTCATTTTCACTCCCAAACATTCAGATATTCTGCTGGGCTAACACAGGCCTGTTTAATAAATAAAACCCTGCAGTGAATCAGGTCTTTTTGAGCTGTAAGGAAGTGACTGGGGGATGTGCTTGTTACAGAACACACATTCAAGGCAATCAAATGCTATAAGGAAGGGTCAAGACTGAAGGTGTGAAGTATTTTCAGCAGTACAGAAATACAAGTGAACTTCTGGCTGTACAAATTTTCCTTAATGTGCAAAATTCCTGGTATTTCACCTCACCTTTTTGTCGGGAACAAAATAAAACCAAGCTATTGAAAACGGCACTTTCTTTGCTTGCAGGCCCAGAAAAGGCAGTTTGGGCAGTTGAATGCGCTGTAATTTCCAGCATCCCACTTCAGTGCCTCGTGTTTGAACATTACCCAGTGTTTATTGAAGCCATAGTGCCCAGGACTGCTATAGAACACATGTTTATGCCCCTCCATAAACACTTAAACGGGTTTCTTTGGTGGCACCAAAAAGAGACAAACGGCACTTTAACCAGAGCACTTCAGCTCTAAATCCTTCTCCTGTCAGGTTATCACCCGGTTGGAATTTCTGTGTCATGGTTTAACCCCAGCTGGCAGCTGAAAACCACCCAGCCACTCACTCTCCCTGCTCAGTGGTGGCACGGGGAGAACAACTGCAAAAGGGTGAAATATGTTGGTCGAGGTAAGAACAGTAATAATAATAATAATAATAATAACAACAACAACAGAGATAGGCAACTCCCAACCAACTCCCCCCACTTTATACCCTCAGCACAACATTCCATGGTGTGGAATATCCCTTTGCCCTGTTTGACTCAGCTGTCCTGGCCATGCTCCCTCCCGGCTTCTTGTGCAGCTCCTCCCTGGCAGAGGGAAGATGGAAAGTCCTTGACTTTCTGCTGATCAACAGACTGTAAACCATCAGTGTGCTATCAGCATTGTTCTCATACTAAATCCAAACCACAGCACTGGACCAGCTACCAGGAAGAAAAATAACTCCATTCCAGCTGAAACCAGAACAATGTTCACCCTCCCTGCCCTGCCTGTGGCATCTCCCACTGCCATTCCATCCTCTCTCCTTCCACTTCACTTTCCTATTTTGACAAAACCCGTAAATTCTACCTGGTAGAATCAGTCAGTAACTGTCTGCTCACAAGGCTGAAATTCTGGGTGCCTCACATGCATCATACTGGTCAATTGTAAACCATCCAAATTCAGTTATGTATTGCCCCGAGTCCAGCTCCTGCACACTGACCTCCTTTTCTATCCCCACCTGCTCCTGGCTGTTATCTCACCCTGCTGTTTCCCATTTCCCCCCAGATTCCTTCTCTGGCATGTCTCAATCTTTACTGTGCCCTGCTTTTTTATTCCATGCCTCCACGTACCTCACCTTCCCCTTGCTCTGCCTGGCTTTGGGCTGTGTTCACAACTTGCAGTCGGTGGTAATGCTACAACCACCTCCTCTGGAGTGTCAGGTATGATGCTGGCTCACCATCTGCTCATTTATCCCTTTGGTCACGACACATTCCCTCATTCTGAATGCTCTTCCTTATGGAGAACTGTGGGCTCTGTGCACGCCCTGCCAAAGCAAGATTAGCAGCGAGAACAAAACGCTCACCTGGAGCGGTGCAGGGAGGGCTCTGATCTGCCAGCCCTGGATTTACAGGCAGATATGCACTTGTTAAGTCCTCTGCTATCTCATTATTTCTCTCCACATCACTGAGGCAGACAAGCTGTCAACAAACATCCAGTTCACCGGGGACACGAGATACCTGCTCCTGTGGCAAACGTTTCTGCAGTGTTTTCTAAGGACTACAAATAAGCATCAGGGTATCGTTTGAGGGGCCTAAGAGGGATTTTCATGAGCGTAATTTGGGAGAACAGAACTTCTCGGAGAAACTTCTGAAAATATTTCACTCCAGAACCTTGCCATCACACTTACAACAGCACAAACACTGGGTCAAACAAAGGAAACTCCCTGAAACTTTCCCATTTTACACAGAGTGATTTAAGGTCATCCTGACCTGCTCTTGCATGGAGAAGCTACTAGAAATGCAAGTGACTGTAAGGCTGTGGTACAGAGAAAGCCCAAGGAGTGTTACCTGTACAATGGCACATTTACCTCCAGCTTTTGCTCTAAAAGAGATCTCTTATTCCTACACAAGCATTCTATTGACATGAGAAGAACACCAATAAGTAGTAGAATGATTCACTCCACTGCCATATCCCCATCAGGCAATGCAGGAACTCTCATTTCTCTCGTTTTCAACTGCCATGTTGCATCACTTCTGTGTAGTCCCCTGCAGATCTGCTCATCACGTCTCTAAAGTTAGTAAAGCTGCCTCCAGGCTGTATTTTAACTGCAACCCACCCAAGACACCAGGGCCAGCTGTACATCAGCTCCTCACTCCTCTTTAGCAGGGATATTAATTGATGGCTGAGCTCTTCCCAGCCCACCAGGCTTTGCCGTCCCTCTTCAGCTCCGACACGGGCCCAGTCAATCCACACGACAAATATACTCAACTCCCACGGCAATCGGGAAGAAATAAGGACTCCCCGCCCTGAGCAGGCTCAGCTGAGTTCCCACAAAATCAGGGTGAAGCCTGAGGACATGTTCCAGGGTGTAACACTTCCCTCTGGCACAGACACTGCCCACACACACAACAAGGCTTGTGTCCAGCACTGGGTGATGAATATCTGTCATTTACTAGCAGATTTTTAGCTGCTGGAGGCCTAAAGGTGGATTTCAAGTCTAATTTTTGGATGAGACCTTTGGTTTTTCCCTTTTACATTTCAGTCTTTGAAGACAGCCCAGAAAATAAGTGTTGTAACTGGGAAGAACAGCAGCTTCTGGAAAATCCTAAGAGCGCTGGGAGGGGCAAGAGGGCCTTTCCCAGTTGTAGCACCTGTCTTTGGGGACAGATATTCATAACCCAGAAAAAGTCAGAGCAGGCCTGAGGCTTCTCCAGCCTCAGGGACTTGAAGAGCTCCCAGGGGATCTTCTGATTCCTTAGTGTTGGACAATGAGCTCTGCCCTCTCCAAGCATTCCTTGAAATACCTCACCATGCCTCACACAGAGACAAGTGGTTTAGAAGCTTTCCCGAGGACCACTATACTTTTTTTCCCGTTTTTTAGCAGGCAAAAATCCCAGGAATATTTTTGAGTGGGTGTCCACAGCTGAGTTTTTTTGCCTACGCTTTGAGAGAGGAAATTTTGCTCTTTTCTCTGACAGCTCTTAGTGACCAGGCCATAAAATTATACCAATGGTACTTTTAAATTGATCTAAAGTCTGTTCATTTGTGTAGTGCACATTTAGAGCCACATTATTGTAAGATGCTCCAGCAATGAAATTCAGCATTAACAATTCAGTTCATTAAAAAGGATATTTTAGTGGGTTCTCTTTTTTTATAGCTATTACTCTAAAGTGAGAAAAACCTCAGTCAAATTAATAAAACTAACAACTCGTCACACATGTGCTGCCTCTCTGTGAAGTCTGCTCTGCTCTCACCAGTTTGGCAGCCAAAAAAGATGTCTGGGAGCCAAATTCCCCCTTGCATAACCACACAAACCTGCATGGGAATGCGTTTAGCCCCTTCAGTACTTGTAACCATGGTTTCATTTACTGAAAGTTATCCTGAAAGCGAAAAGTTTTAGCCAGCCATGGAGCCATTCCCCACATAAGAGAACAGTCACACCCTCAAGTTCACTGCCAGCTGTGAAAGGTGTGCTCCAGGTTCAGAGGGCTCTGCTGTGGGAGGGAGGGCTCAGGTACAAACACCTCAGCAACACCTGCTGTGGGACAGAACCCCCCTGGACAGCACTGTCAGCTCCCAAGGCTTCACACCCAGCTCTCTGCCCCAAAACCTCAATGCCTTTGCACACTCCCTTGGAAGCATCAGCCCCCGACACGCTGCCCTGATGACAGACAGCTTTATGCACAAGTGTGCCCACAGCTTCCCTCACTGATTCCAGCACCAATTCACACTGGTTTTCCAGAGACACCCAGCACACAGAACTGCCTATCAGCTTGGTGCCAGAATTCCCAGCTCATGTACAGCTCACCAGCAGAGCAGGTCAGTGGGAGGTGACGTGCCCAGGTGGTCACTGGTCCTTACCTGTCCTCTCAGCTCCCGTTTCGTAGCTGTGAGCCCTAAAGCCATGTCCACGCTCAGCCTGGGTGATACTCAGTAACACCTGGTCCCCAAAACTGATCCTCACCAACCTGATTTCCACCTCATCTCTCAACTTCCCACTCAGATGATGGCTGAAGCATTTATCTAACTTAAATAAGTTAAGGCTGTTCCTTATTGACTTTAAAAGGACTATTCATATGCATGAAGTACAAGGCTGGATCAAGCCTTGAGAGCAAGGCCAGAGCTGGAAGACAGAACTCCAGGGACTGGAGCAGATGGAGTCAGGTCAGCAAAACTGACTCTTCAAAATCATCCAAAAGAGGAAGTCCCAGAGGGTTCTGGGACTGCTGGGGAAATGATCTGTGACTACCTTGGCTTTAGACACAACCAGATTTAGATTTAGGGGGGAGAGTTCTCCCCCCAGACTCCAACAGGGAAGATGAAGGTGAAAAGTGAAAGGACACAGGGTGCTGAATTTCTATTTTTCACTCACTTTAGTACAAGCTTAGAACAACTGGCAGCTGATCTATTCATCATCACTGAATCACATGGAATTACAGAGAGCAGTTCCTTCCCAAAGTACATCCTGGGTCTCCTTTTCCTTTTCCAGACCGAACACTGCCCTTTGCTCAGCCCTGTTCCTGTGGGAAATGCCCTGGATAACAAGACTCCTGTACCTTTCCACAAGCTTGCAGCACCTCCAAAGTGCTTAACTGCTGGAAGCTGAGAGGATACACATCCCTACCAGAGGGAGGAGGAGCAGCCACAAACAGCTGGGCAGATATTAAGAGCTTCAGCAAGAGACACAACATTCCCACCGGATGAAAAATGATGGATTAGCCCAGTTTAAAGCAGCCAAGTTATGTGTGTAAAAATACAGGCAGGCCATGCTGCTGTGCTCCCACAGCACTGCACAGCAGCTTGTGTTTACTCTTCACTCCTGTCACAGCCTGTCCTGCGTGGGCTGGGCCCGGGAAGAGCTGCTGCCACGGGGACTGTTCCCACGCGGAACCCGGGGCCCAGGCCCCGGTGCGTGGGCCCAACATCCAGCAGAGGCAAAAATTAAACACAAGCTGTTTACCTGATTCCCCCAGTTCAGCAGTGATTGAAGGGAGCTGGGTGGGGGGTTTTTTAAGTTTAAGGAAGAGCAAATTGTTAGAACGGAGAGAGGCAGAAATCAATTCCACTCTGTAATTGCTATGGAAAGATCCTCGTGTGAGCCTCACTGGAGCTTGTTTTTACACATTTGCATCTCTCTGCATGATGCAGTTGTCACCCAGTCTGCAAATCACATCAGAATTAAGCTGTAATTTGAGCCTGGCTTAAATGAAAAGTGTATTAAAACTTTGAAGTCCACATGCTACGGATATGAAATTCTGTTTCAGCCAAAGCAATAATTAAGCGTGGACTGCAATTGAAGTTTAACAGCTTCAAACAGATCTTTAGAAACAGCATCCACACTCAACAGCTGGAATGACAAATGAAACACGGGGGCTGTGGGGAAAAAAGGAACATCACACCTGGTTCTGTCACCTCATCTGGCACTTGGATACACAGCCACTGAGATACAAACCCACACACAGACGAATTCCCAGGCAAGGACCATGGACAGATGCCCCTGTGGCCCACTAGCAGTTTAGAACAGCTGAGGACTTGCACCTTTGCCCCTCTTTGGTGGACACCGGTGGTTTCCCAGTCAGTCCTGTCCTAAAAACCTGAGGATGAAAAATCAAGTAACGAGTCTGGCAGATCAGCCTCTCACTTTAGGCTGAATTTTGTTCGAGCCTGCACTCAAAACCCAGGACTCCTTCCTTTGAACTTCATCTCTCCAAAAATAGTTCAAAGCATTTTGAGAACACGGATGCCAAAAATGAAGCCTGGAAACCACCCCAGCCTCACTGCAAAGCGCTCCCTTTCCTCCTGGGAGCTGTGCTGCTGCTCTGCACAGCCTGTCAAACAGCCCCTTCAGACTCAGCCGGCCCTGCCGCTCTCGCTCCCCGCGAGTCTCGGCACCGAAGCGTCAGCTGCTGCAGGGCTGGGCCCTCAAAGGGATCTTGCTGTGATCTTACACCTGCCTGTTGTTACAGCCTTGGCTATTTCTGGCAAAGAGATAAAGATGAAACAGGTTCTTGCTCCCAGTTTGTACAAAACATCCTTTCCGAGGAGAACTGTGTTACCCGCATGTGTACAGGCTCTGCCAGGCAGCAACACCACGATCCTCTGCCTGAGTGACACAGCAACAGGAACGATGCTCTGGCATTATTCTGCCAACACCTCTTTAATTACACTTTGGGCAAGTACTGTATTTTCTCCCCAAAACTAATAGCAAAGCAAACACTTTGAAACCACTTTATTTTGGCATTACAACCTCTGTGTTTGTTTGCTTTGATATTTCCCAACCCGGCACACAAACTTTTTGGAAGCTTCTGGCTTTTAATTCAGGGCTCTTGCTCTGAACTTTCTTTTTCCTACTCACTGCCCTCCTGTTTTGTGAACCCACTGTTAAACAGAAAGATTTCTGTGATCTTCCCTGCAACGAAAAACGCTCATGAGAGTCAAAGCAGCCTTTAATAATAACGCCTGATTAACATCCTGAAAGAAAGACCACTTTATTCCTCACAGGTCTGATCAATTCTGTCAGAGGCTTATTTAGATTTCACTGAGGTCTTTTTCAGCTGTTTCTTCAAAACTAACTCAACAACGTCCTACACACTTAATCTAAAGCAGATGAAAAGTTCTAATCATCTATTAAGTTAAGGATAAGCAGAAATTCCTTGCTGGATTGGGGCCTGAAGGCCTGCAAATACAGATGGCTGTTAGCAAGGCCCAGAAGAGGCCAGGTAACCACCAACAGGCAATTATATTCCTACCAGAACTTCAACTGTTTGAAGTAAATTGCTTTGAAATAATTGGACAGGTGAGCAGGTAAGTTCACACAGAGCATTTGCAGTTTTGCTTTGTATTTAAAGAAAACAACGGTGCAGATTGCACGGACAAAGCAGGAATGATTTTAACAAAACAAGTTAAAAGGCAAGGGAAAGGTAGGGTTGGTTGTTTTGGTGGGTTTTTTTAAAGACTTTTCCTTTCAGTTTTGAGCATCATTAAAACGCTGCAAACATTTCATTCAAGAGCTTCTTTAGTTAATACCTCATTACTTCTCTTTTTATTGTTATGGTAATCAAGCCTTAATATATTGCAGCTTTACAGCACGAAGTGAAGGCCTGGCCTGTGGGCATCGACAGATGTACAACAGCATGCAGTAAAACACAGGTACAGAGACACGCAGAGCTGAATATGGCACTGGGGTTTTCATAATTGTTTAGCAATTCATCTGAAGTTATTTTAACCTTGACAACAGATGAACTCTAACACGCCCCGCGAGCAGTCGCTGGAAAGCTGCACCGAAAAGCAACTTTTGTGACTGTTGTCTTACAGGCTGAGCTCTAGGAAAGCATGAAACCAAGGCTGAGCACGGTGATTAAATTGTTTGCACGGCTACAGGCTGTAGCTGTAACTATTCCAAACATTTAGCTGAGAGTATTTCAGCCAGGGGAGAATGATAATGCTGGGAAACCGCATTAACACCAAAGCCTCGCCTCCCCAGGGGAAATCAGGGCTCAGGGGCAGGATCCACACCCTCCCCTGTCACAGGCACACCGAAATTATAAACACATACTTCTAGTTCTGAAGTGACACTTGGACCTTGTGCTGGAGCTCTGCTTAGGGTTGAATTCCCCCCATCAAATCCAGTGAAAGTTACAAATAACTTTTAGAAAGTTATAATGGTCTTGTTGAAACAGTATCTCAGAAAGAGTGAGGGGCCTTAGATCTTCTCCAATAAATGACAACACACGACCCCCAGTGTCAGGGAGGCTCCACTTCTCAGCGCTGCTTTCAGGAGAGATCATCCAGGAAACCATTCCAGCTCCTGGGAGATTTTCTAAATTTAAAGGGAGTGTTTTGGCTGGCGATCCCTTCCCCAGTGAAATCACTTCAAACAGCCAACAGGAAAAGCAACATGCCTGTGACTGCACAAAATCCCTGGGACTGAGCACCACACAGGGAAGTTCTAGAGCCCCACGGGGTTGGGGTGGCACCATCCAGCCAACAGCTCTGGTTCATCCCGAGCACAGCCCTGCAGGAACATCCCAAACCACATCTGGCACGGCAAACACGTGACCTTCAGAGTAGCTGCAGAGTATCGATGCAGGAACAGAAGAAAGCAGGCACAGCTGATAGATTACCCCAGCAGAAGTGAAAAATGTTTTCCACATTCAGACTGGGTAACAGTAAGGCGTGACTCAAAATGGATCATGGATCTGAAAAACCCAGTTAACCTCGGACAGGCAACGCTCCCACTTTTCTTTCTTGGAAACGCTTGGAGTAACAATGCACTGCATTCTGCTGAGATCTCCTGATTTAAACCTTTCCATTTAAACAAAGTCCCCTAGCAATAAAGAGGCCAGTCACCCAAATTTCTAGTGTGCACTAAAAGCTGACTTCCATGAGGCCATTCACTCCTCCGAGCACTAAACTGGGAAGTGCTTGTGGGATCAGCCCCTGGGCCAGGAACACGTGTTGCCCAGTGTATAACAAATGGAATGAGAGACAATGGGCACTATAGGCCAGCAAACACACTAATTATATTAATAAAATGAAAGCTTAAATTTTGAAGCTAATCCTGGGCTATCATTTATAAAAGTTACCAGGGCATATTTAATTTAGGAATTGGCCAACGCTTCCCTTTCCACCGCTGAAACCTCATAAATGAAATACCCTGGATCGGTGCCCAGCGCGGAAATAAAAGTTATGAATAATGTTTCTATCTCCATCATTGTCAGTGCTTTAATATTCCTAATTACTTTAAAAAGCTAAATATTCAATATAGCAGAAACCTTCTTTTTCTTTTATCTCCACTTGCAAGATTAGGGCAATTTAATAAGAGTCGCTGGGTAGTTTGAGCCCACGGGACCAGCATGAGACCACTTGACATCTCATCCTTTGCTTTCATCTTCACACAGCGTGGAGAGTTTGTGACTCTGGGTGTATAAATGTATACATCTATATGTGTGTGTGCACGCTGCCACAGTGTTTATTATTATCATCATTTTTAACTTCTGTAAGTGCAACAATCCTCCCTCCCCGCTGCCTTTCCTGCTGTGCCTGAGAGACATCCCAGAGCTGCAGGCAGAGCTGACCCACTGCCTTCAGCCTCTGCAGAGCTTCGTCCTCTGTCACATTTAACTCCCACTCCCTTCTATCCCCTCCCTCTACAGATCCCTTCTCTGTTACCTTTTTGCCTGGTAATTATGCTTTTTTCTTAAGATCTCAATCAATTTGGGAGAAAGGGAGGAAGGAAACACAACCTGAAATGTCCATTCAGCTTCATTTCACTGCATCTCTCCCCGTGTACCTTTATTTACTTGCCTGATGCACAAATTGACTTCATTTAACAAGCTTATTTCTTCTATGTCAATAAGGCATCGGGCCTGTGTTCCAGCAGAGCTCAGATGTTTGTGCTGCCTGTTCCATTCCACACGAACCAAGCACAGAGGCCTAAACTCACCACTGCCAATTAAGAGACTTTAACAAACACAGCCTCACCAGCTGCAGGAACTGAAAAGTGTGGATTAATTCCCGAGCAAAAGGTGCTTCCCTAACTCCTGCAGTATGGATTTGAGGTATGGATTGCAAGGCAGAAGGTAGAACCTGGACTGCCTGGAAAGTCAATGGCAAGAACTCCCACTGGCTTACCAAGCCAAGGATTCTGTGAGGAGAGAGGGTTTTCCAAAGGGCTCCAACACTCCAGGGTATTTCATGAGGAATGTGTTGTATTGAAGATTTAAGAGAGAAAAAATTCATAATATAGCTCTGTTGTCTGTATTGGTATCCCAATAACCAAAAGCATTAAGAACATTAAGAGCATCTTCCACTGCATTTCACATTTCTTTGTGAAAAACAAGCAAAAACGTCAATGTCATTATCCCAGGAAAAGACATTATCACACATTCATGGAATACCAGAATGGTTTGGGCTGGAAGTGACCTTACAGAACATCTCATTCCAACCCCCCCAACTACATTAATTATTACAAAATAACAGACAAAATTCATTTTTCCACTTAGAGCATCCCAGTCCCAAGGCCACTGCTTTGTAAGGTCTGTTTTTTTTTAACAGCAACACGTATCTTTTATCACATTTTGGTAATGCTGACTCACCACTGGAGCAGTCAGTGCCTCCCCATCCTGGTTCACAGTGACACGTGTCAGGAGAGACACACCTTCCATGCACACACTCCTCTGTGCATAGAGCTGTGAAAGGAAACAACAGCACTGTAAACATGGTACGTGGTTGCTAAACATACCCTAAACTGTGCCTTAGAGGGCAAAAAATTATTGGTTAAAAAATATTAAACAAACACACCCACAAAAGAATAACTGCTCCCAAGATTTAATTATTGCTAAGTGACCAAAATAAAATGCAGGTCTATTGACAGCGTTAAATTCATTTGTCACTTCAGCCCTTTGTAATGAAAAACTCCAACACCAGGAATTCCTTTGCTTAGCAGTTGTGCTCCACAATAAAGTTTTTACCAAACTGATACTTATTATTATATTAGAGAATAGCAGCTTCTTATATCACACTCAAGTTGTGACTGTCTATAAGATAAAATGGAACTCGGTCCTGAAAGTGTATTAAGACCCAAAATAGCAAAAAACATCTCAAGGAAAGTAAATAATTTTACTCCATGATGCAGCAGCTGTAAGTGCAGTCCTGTCTGTTAAAGGTCATCCAGTTTTCCATGGCCACAGTGTTCTCATCTCACTTTTTCACTGGTGGATTACTGAAAGTTCAGGATCCTCAAGGCTCAAACTAAGCCAAACTGGCTGAGGAGCAGCTCAGAGTTTAAATAATTCCCTTCTCCTTTGCTGTTTCAGAGTCTGACAGTTCCCAGCGAGTGCCTTCGTGCCCACCACATCCTAAAAACTTGGACAGCACTGAATAAGTGCTTTACAGGCTGGACTTTCCTGCTCTGCACCTTGTTCCCATTTTACCACTCAGGACATTGCCCAAAGCTCAGGGTGTCAGAGGCTGAAGTTGGAGGGTTAAGCTCGAACACATCCTTTCCATCTAGACTAACATGCAGGAGTTATTAAAGAGCACGATGCAGCTCCAATGAGGTCACTAGAGTAAAATATATATATACATATATTTAATAGAGATATCAAATATCTGTGATTTATGTCATATATAACCTACATTTGTGTATCCCGTGTTTTTACAGCAGATGGGAAAGGTGGGCATGGTGTTTACTTAACTAAGAGCTGGACTACAAAGACTTATCCCAAGACAAAGATTAATTCATTCCTGCCTAAAGCAAGGCCAGCAAAGCTGATCTGGGGAGCAGCTCCGAGTTGCTGTGCTGAACACGAGGCAGAACCACCCAATTCATCTGAAATCAGCCACAGAACCCCCTGGCAGTTGCCCTGGGCCTGCAGGTGAGACACCCTTTCAGGTCCCAGCTTCCTCCTGGGCCAAAAGCTCCCCCAGTGTGCTGGACCTCGGAATGACTCCTGCTCCCTCTGCCACTCTGCCTGGACCCCCCCCCCGGATCCCACCTCAGGCTGCAATCAAAGCTCATGGACACATTTTGCTGCCTGGTCTGTGTTTGGGTCACTGCAGATCAAACCCTCTAAGCTGCTCACAAAATACTGAAATCCAACTTCAAATCACAGGTGAACTTTGAGTAATCCCTGGGACAAACCTTCCTGCTCTTTATCCACCAGATCCCACGTGACCAGTGATTAGAATGTTGTCTCGTCAAACCCACTGCAAGATCCTTCTAAATTAGTCATTTTCTTTCCACGTTTGCTGCATGTCAAAAATGCAATTTATTCTTATTTCATATCTTGTGTTTAGACAGTATTGCAGTGGGCATGAAATATTCATGGCTAATTCTCCAGTCACTAATTGTCCTAATCTTTTGTGCATTTATTTGATTCCAGACAGGCTCTGTGGAGATAGGGAGGCATCCCAGGCTACAGTTGTAACATGGAGTTCAAGACAGGATATTAGAAAACCAGGATTTTCCAATAAAATAGACGCACCTCCCTGCAATCATTTGAAAATGGCTGGGTATTATTTACAATAATAAATCATTCTTACATGTAAAATGTGTAACGTTCTTATCCTTTTAACCAGGCTGGTTCTGAGCCCGAGGCAAAATTTGTCAGCAAGAAGGCTGATGGTGGACTAGTTTTTTGGCCTTCCCAAATAACAAAGCTCATTACTGGCCTGAATTGAATTGATTTCCACAGGGACATATCACACCTTAACCATGTTAATAAAAATATGGAATAATAATCAATAATTAGGCTAATAAAGTTTACTTGATCACTCATCTATGCACAGAAGTGCTCCCATCCCATGGGAGGAGGGCAGTGAGACTTAGAAGGAAGACTCAAGATAGAATTGCTCATTTTAAAGCACTCAGTGACATGAAAAGTGGTAAAAATGTACTATAAGGAGCTGTATCTTTGTTTTCAGGTGGTTTGAAGTCCTGCATAGCTGAAGATGACAATGTTTAACGAGCAATTGAAGAGTTCAATAAGGTAAAGACACTCATTAGAACTGTGGGTTCTCTGATCTCTGGTTGATTAACTTGCTAAACAAGTAGCTGTGAACTCAATGGTGACCAATCCCACATGTGGGTGGGGTGACAGAACCCCCCCCTTTTTTAAAAGGAGAAACTTTGATATAAATAATTGTATTTAAAGAGGCAAATAATCAGACTCCTGCACTGCCTGATTCAAATCAGGCCCATAAAGGTCACACCCTAATAAAGGTACAACTCTAAAGTTTTACCATGGCAAATAAAATTTTGAATTTCTCCTATAAAAGGGAAGTCTTGCCTTGCTCTAGTCTTTAGAGTTGAAATTAATTTTTCATTCTATTAACATTCAGCATAATAGGACACAATGGTCCCCAAGGCATTCTCCATAATACACTTTGTTCAGGGGTTTGCAAATGATCTTACCAGTTAATGGAACTATAAAAATTACTTGCACATAAAGGTCAAGAAAAATAAAGATAAGTATATACTTTCTGACACTGTCCTGTTCAACGCTCAGCCAAAGGCCCCTGGAGTAAAGAAAACTTGGGACTAATGCAAGGAACATAATTCCTCCCAGTGTGGCAGCCCAAGCACTTCAACCTTTGGAATTCCAGACATTCCGTGTCTGCGCTTTCCCTCCACCACTTCTCCGGAGCAATCCAGCACCTCATTGATCAGGGCACTATTAGCATTCCTGGCATGACTTTAACATCAGGTTGTAGTTTGATTCAGCCTGGTAATAAAATGACCTACATCAAAGCCCTGCCAAAATGCCATCTTTGTGGCAATGTGTTTAGCATGAGTTATTTGCCCATATTCAAGGTTACACAGCAACTGCTCCTTATCATGCAATTTAAAGGCAACAAAAGGGTTCTGCAACAACTCATTTGATGCTTATCACTTACTTTATAATTACACACAGGGCTTTTTTTAACATGTAAGGTCAATCCCCAGGGAAAACAGACCTAAAGACTAAACTCTATTCCCACCTGAAACGGCTGCACAGGTTTCTCTAACACTAGCACTGATTTTTTTAATTGTTGTCCAGAACTTGAATTTGGATATAGGAAATGGTCTGTCTGTGTCTCCTCTGCACAAAGGTGTGAACAGCCAGGATGTGGCTACTGAGAACGCTGCTCAGTGCAGCAGACTGACAGAATGCTTCCACTGCAGAGTTCCTTCAGCTGAGGGCACCACAGGGAGCTCATCCCGGACAAAACTGGAGCTGCTCTGCCTTCCCTGGGGCTGCACTCCTCTGTATGGACCCAAACTGGGATGCTGCAGGGGTTAAACGCTGTGCTACCCTGCTCATCACCACACCACCAACCACTGACCTCTGGTGCCTCACAGTCACACTCCCAGCCTCCTCCTAGAGGTCAAAGTGCATTTAGGGAAGATTTTCATCCCAGGGGAGTAGGTATGGGGTGATTTAGCTTGGGAAAGTTTTGTTCCCTTGTCCAGTAATACACCTTGTGTGTTCATCTCACAAAAGACAGGGTCACAAGCAACACCACTTGTGCTTGCGGTGTCTGTGGTGACATTTGCAGTGGTCCTTGGGACCTGGGGGAGTTCACAGCCACCGACCCTGCAACTTCCATCTGCCTCCCCCTCTGCTGTGCCAGACAGGCAAAATATCTTCCAAACAAAGAGCAGGAAGGCTACGAAGTGTAAAGGAGCCCAGGGCAGAGAGCAGAAAACAGGCTGTGCGAGCTGCCCTCCCTCAGGCAGCGTGAGCGTTCCCGACACTCGGGAGGTCCCTGGGCTCCGTGGGCTCTGTGCCCACGGATGGCAGCGCAGCCAGGAGGTGATGGAAAGCATAAATAAGTGCAGATACATTATAATAATGGAAAACATCTCTAAATGGATATGGATGCTACTGTGAGACACAATGAGAAATTCAGGCACTCGCCTGGAACTGCACAGAATGACCTGGTTGTTGTGACTGCACACGTGGCACAAGGACATCACTCCAAAATACTTGTCTTTTCTCTGCCCTGCCTTAGGCAGTCTCTGCCAGTTTGTCTTCTTTTTCCAAACTCTGAGCAGTTTCATTTATTCGCTGTTAACCAGAGGTAAACCTGCATTTTTTTCTTTCATCCTGCTGGTATTTTAACTTCAGCCCATCTCACCAGTTTGCCCTGTGCTCGAGAGCTGTTGGACTAAACAAAGCAGAAATTTAATGGAAAAAAAGTGATGTTTTCCTTCAGTATTTAATATGTGCCCCTGAAACAATCTGGGCCGTTTTAACACATTCCCCCAGCCCCTTGTGCCACTTTGGTGGGGGGAGAATAATTTTGTCAGGTGAAACGGCCGTTATCTCACGGCCAGTGGTTTCAGATAACGCACTGAGGTCAAAGCAGATGAAAACAGATGAAAAAGATTCTTGCTCCTTATCCATCAGGAATCTGTTCACTCAGGGCCTCTCTGGTGTTTCCATCTTAATGTACTGGCCTGGATCCAGGCTGTGCTGAGTCTACAATATCAGCTTCATTAGATAAGCCTGGAGTCAGCTCTTGGCTGGATTCTCTCCGACTGTGCTCAGGGAAGGGAGGTGTGAGAGCAGAAGAAAGATGACCACAGCTAATGCATCCAGGTGGGTTTTCCTCACTCTTAGATTATTGCTTATTTGTGGAACGGAAGATTCCCTCTCTAAATCACTGAATTCCCAGCAGGAATCCAGATGATTTGATGGATTCCTGGATAACTGTTCCAATGAAGTGAGATAATGGTTGTTTGCACTGCCTAATGCCTATTTCTGTGGTCACCACTCAGGATACATCCATTAATTTATCACCTTGGAAAGCACTTTCATGCAAGGTTTAGCGATCTCAGGGATGAAGAGATCTCAAAGCCTGCTCAGGCTTTGAGCAATTCATTGTCCCCGAGCATGGCAACCCCTCTTTTTCATCTTCCCATGAAAGTACCAGTGAAAAAACACAAACCCAAGGAGATCAATGTGAGCAAAGGAAAGATGAGGCTGATGCAGATCAGGTAACAGCAACGGGTCACAAGATCAGCTCCTTTCCCTGTAGGGGCAATTCCATCCCTTTTTTGCAGGTCTGGAATGAGAGACTAACCATCAATGCAATCAGAGCAGGATCAGTGGTCTTTCTTGTCGCCTGGGCCATGGGGAGTGTCTGACCACGGCCCCAGGGAGGTATTGATCTGTTCCAGGTTGTGTTATCCTCACTCCTGACACCCAGACAGAGCTCAGGGATTAGCCCACAACAGAAATGACTTGTAAATGTCTGAAGTCAAAGAACTGTGGAGACACATTTTGAGGATTTTTGTCTTCCCCCCAAGAGCAGAATCTGACACGTAAGTGCCATCACTGAGAGAGCACCAGTAAATCCCTGCATCAATCTGCTGGGAGGTGAAGATTTGTTAATAAGCATAAAATCTATGGTAGTTTAGTTTACCTTTCTATCAGCTGATAAATGGCAATCTGGGGTTCTGATGACTAACGAGGTGAACACAGGGGCCTCCCACATTCCTGTCCTGACTGAGTGTCCCAGGATTGTGACATGGGCTAGTTCACAGGTCCAGGAATAATTCCAGCCAGTGATTCGGACCCTCTGGGCCCTCCCAGAAGGAATGGCCGCAGTTTAGTGGTCACTGGAGGAGCTGGCACTGAGGAGAACCTTGTTCAGTCCACGTCCCAATCCATTGCTGTGGGCCTTCCCCCAGGGAGGGGACTGGGAGGTAAACTGTGCCAGGGGAAGGGCAGGGCAGGGAAGAGACTGGCACTTCTCTACAAGCTCTGAGAAATGCAAGAGTGGTGGAGCACAGTTTGGAATCACAGTCAGGCTGGTCCTGAGCAACAGCTGAGCTGGAGCAGCACATCCCTGAGACAGGAACGGCACTGCACGAGTGACCATGAAACAGTGACAGTAACAGAGAAGGTTAGAGCTGCAGAAGGAGAGGTCGATGGGAATCACACACTTAACAGACTCTTTGTGGCATTTTGATGCCCCATTGGTTTCATCTGCTCTGGTGGAGAGAGGGGATGGGAGATAGTGCTGACCAGTTAATGATGTCTGGGCGAGGGCTGCAGAGCAGCCCCCCTTGAACAGCAAATGCCAGAGAGCACAGCTGGGGTCAGGGAGCTGAGCCACGTTCACCTTCGGCTGTGGGAGCAACAAGAGCTCTGCAGGACTGCAGAGCACACAAAGGGACGGAGGGAAGGCACGGTGGGACTCTGAGCACTCAAGTGCATCTGCCCTGCAAAGTGGACAGTTACAGGGCTGGTGAAAGCAACGCTAATCCCTCAGCCTGCAGATAAAGTGCCAGCCCAGCTCTGGCAAGAGCACTGGGAGCTGAGCTTAAGAAGGAGGAAAATCCTGCAGGAAAGACAAAGACTCTGCCTAAGGCCTGATCTCAACAGCCTCAGGACCAAAGTCACACTGAGGGGACACCTCAGCCCGAGGGCTGGGATGTCAGTCCACACAGGGACCCTGCTCACCCCGGTGCTCCCGAGGGATCAGGAGACACAAAACCTGCGCTCTGGGGGGCAAAGAGAGAAATTCCTCCTTCAGGTGAAATCCTGACCACACTCCCAAATCACTTACCAATTTTTAAGGCTCAGTCTTTCTCACTGCCAGCACAAAAGGGAATCTGAGGTGCCACAGAACTCACTGGGGATCAGCTAAGTATTGATAATGGTTGATCTCTTAAGGCCTGGAACTGATTTTATGCATTTTCTGCCATTGCTTCAACTAGAAATAATCATTGCGTTCTGCCATGTTGGGAGGGAAAGGGTTATGCTGAGATCAATTCTGCTGATCAATGTTCTAATGCAATATTATTCTCTGGGATAATTTCAGCATTTAAGTTTTTCTGGTAAACGATTTCCCATTGCCTCACTGCCGGGTTCAAAACAATCATTAGCACCAGTTCAAACTGTTAATGAGGTTAAGGGAGATCCTGAATCAGCAGAGCAGGATCCATGACCCAGGAAAGCTTTTCCTCTCCTGTGTCCTCCTCTGTCTACTCCTTCCACTTTGGTAAATCGACCAACTCGTTCCAGCAATTTGTAGAAAATACATTTTCGCTGGTTAATTTTCCACTGGAACTTGATTCATCCAACCAACAAACTCAATGGCAATTTGTCTGCAAATTGTGCTTGATGTGGCACCTTTAGGAAGGGCAGCACAATCTTCTTCGAAGTAATGCAGAAATATCAACATCTCCTCTTGGCACTGCCGTTCATTCCCTCTGTACAGGACCCAGCAGCCCTCACTGCACCAAAACTAAACACAGTCAAGCAGGATTTGCCTGCAGGAAGCTCCAGGATTTCTGAGAAGGGAAGAGGGAAGAAGCCATTCTCCTGTGCCAAAACCAGAGGGAGTTTTCCCCATTCACTCTGTTTAAAAAGGGGGAATAAATCATTCTGTTTTGTTGCCAGAGGGAATGCAATTCTTGACAGGCTGGGAACGGAGGAGAAGATCCCTGGTCCTTTCAGCTTTGCTGCCAACACGTGGAGCAGCTGCCAGACCTACCAGAAGAAGATCGAGCATGACCTGCCCTACCAAACCACCTGTGAGGGCAGGTGGTACCAAACCACACTCAGGGATTGCTGAGGGATGCCTGTTCTCCACTCCAGGGGGCTTTGTCCAGAGCCTGAGCTCCCCTGGGGGTTGCAGGAATTGAGCTGCCAGGGGTGAAGGCCAGAGTGAGGAACTGGCTACATGTGGTAAATCGGAAGCAAACATTTCCATCTCGGGAAGACTGGAGGGACGTGCAGTGGCCTGCAGGTGAGGAAGGTGAGAACTGAGTGACAGATGGACAGGGGGGAGCTGTGGCAGGACTGAGTGAAGCTCCTCAGCTGGGGGATGGCATTTCCAGCCCAGTGAGCCTCTCTGCAGGAATTTCTCTGGTACATTCCTATGCTTTGCTTCGTGGCACAGCCACCTCTGCTTTCCTACTGCGACTGCAGCACTCAAAGAGACCAGCAATTTACAGGTTCCCACACTGGCTGAGTAGCTGTTTGATTTAAGCTGCGATGGAGGGAGCACACAGGATAATGCCAAAGAAAATCAGAAGAAAAACCCCATTTATCACTAGAAACATTTGTATCTGTAAATCACCTCAAAATCACAGCATTTGCTTATTTTGCCACAGGTTCCACACTCAGGGCATTGAGTGAATTTCTTTGTGTACAAATTCCATCATATTGCTGTTCCAGTGAAATATTTATTTGTGCATCTGGTAGCCCTGCTACATGTCCGTGGTGCTCTGATTACTGACTTGCCCTGAATCGTGGGTCTCATGCCAAGAAAATTCTATTTTCTGACAGTAAATGACACAGCTCCACTGCTGATTGATTTTCGTAGGTACAGAGTATGTGCTGTGTGATAGAGCGAGGATGGGGGCATCCAAAATGTTGTTTCTCAAAGATCAAAAGTAGACAGATGAAGCCATCTGGGCAGCAGGACACTTCTGGTTATCTTTGCTGAGCAATGCAACACTTAATAAAACTAAATTACACCGATTCTCCCCGAAAACTTGTTAGTCCTGCAGCAAACTGAATAAACTATTGATGTCTCAAACAAAATCTTTCTTCGTTCCTATTCCAAAATTCATCCAGTCAATCTGACAACAATCCTTTCTTTGTTTCTCACCAAAACAGGATGAATATGGACAACTTTCTAAAGGCAAAGCTGTCCTTGAGGCCAGGCACGGGCCCCAGAGGGCCAACACATCTCAGATTTTGTTTCAAATCGAGATGCAAGTGAAGGTCACCCCGCTGGAGCCAAGGACAGGCTCTGTTTGAAGAGCAGGTTCCTGTCTGAGCTGCACTGACGTTGCTGGGGATGGGATATTTAAATGCAGGCTCCCTTTTCTCCCATTTCAAAAGGAACCACAGCCATGTGTTGCAGAGCAGCTTTCTGAAAAGAGCTGCAAAAACGACAACACAGGAGGCATTTTTTTGTATAATTACGGGGCTGATTCTCATCTCAAGCCACTCGTTCAAACTTTCCGTCACCGACTTCAGACTGCACAAGTTCAGCTGATTTAGGATCAAGCCCAATTTCTTGATTTCTAATGTCCACAGAAATGTCCTACTGATGACATGTGGCAAAAGATCCTTTCCAATCCCTGGGATTCACACTGTGGCCTGCAGATAAAAGAGGGGAGTGGAAATAAGAACTTTCCCCTACCTCACCAGAAGCTCCTGAAGATGGCTACTCTTTATTACAGGGGAAATGGGGCACAGCATCTGCAGTGCTTGCTCAAAAGATCATTTGGGATTATTTCAATAACGCTTTTAAAAGGAATTCTACTTAAATTGGATGTTTCCTAAAAGGTGACACCTGGCAATGCAGGTGTGTGATATCAAATCCCGAGGTCTACACTGAACACCAGGTTTAATTTCTTTACAAACCTCCTTATAACATGTTTCATATACAGATTTTTGCTTTTAATCAGAAAAAAATCTCCTTATTTGACTCAATTTACATACTTAGAGTGTAAGCTGTTTCGAGTGAGGCCATTTTCTAGTGGTTTTGCACGTGGATTTCTGGGCATTACAGTGAGAAAAGTAAATCATAGTATTCAGAAAGGGAAAGATCTTGATAAAAAGCAGGAAAGCTTTGGGATTAAACAGATTGAAAATACCTCTTGACTTACTGCATCAGAGGAAGTGATGTTTCCAAAAGTGAAACCTGTTTCAGAAATACTGAGCTTAAGATAAATTATTCAAAAATGTTTTGTGATCAAATCTGCAATGGACTGAAGCTGCATGAAAAATTTCCCTGGGGAGCCTTAAAAACCCTTTATTAAAATGGAAACTATGTTCAAGAATACCCAAATCTGAAGTGGAAAGCTATAATCCTGTAAGAGAGAGAAAAAAGGAATGTTTCTGGATAAACAGTTGCAAGCACATCAGGTTCTACAGGAAGGATCCATGGCTGGTTAGGAGAGCTCTGACCCTGAGAAGCCTTTCTGAGATCTCATTAATCCCCCTGCACTGTGAAGTGTTAACAGATGCTTTTCCAGCCAACATCACCTTCTGTCACTGAGAACAATCAGGGAACCACAGATGAGCACTGATTTACCCACTGACCCTGCTGCAGACACAACATCTCCATGGGGAGCACTCTGGGAATCTTCAGGTCACTCCTACACCCATCTTACCCTCTCACACTCTCTCTGTCCCTTGCCCTGTGAAGATTTCATGCACATTCCCTTCCCTGTCTCCCACTCCACTGAAGTGACTCCTGCAAATGGCTCAGGAAGGGGCTTTGCCATCTAAAGCTCCAGGAGTTCAGACATCCACATGAGAGCACCACTCAGACTGCCAGAGGACAGGGATAGATGGGAGACTGGGAAGGAATTCCTGGCTGGGAGGGTGGGAGGCCCTGGCACAGGTTGCCCAGAGAAGCTGTGGCTGCCCCTGGATCCCTGGAAGTGTCC
>JAYRBT010000018.1:2321059-2361540 GCA_036023395.1 Myiotriccus ornatus | reverse complement strand
GGGTGGGATGGGATGGGATGGGATGGGATGGGATGGGATGGGATGGGATGGGATGGGATGGGATGGGATGGGATGGGCTTTAAGGTCCCTTGCAACCCAAACCTTTGAGATACTACAAGCTCAATCTGCAGATCACTTATTCTTGTTGGGGTGTGAACAGTCCTTAGAAATGGACTCTATCCCCAGTTCTCAGATGGAAACTGTAGCATCCAGCCCTTGGCTATCCAGGCTCCTGCTGCAAAGATCAGCTTCAATAGCAAGAAGTTGCTTCTTTTCTGAAGTCTCACAGTGATCTGCTGCACGATTTGACATCTTAATATTTTTACACTTTGCTCTAAATGATTTATGCTTCGGAGTTGTAAGTACTTTATATTTTAACATGTGATTGCTTACTATGAATTTTCAGGACTTCCTTCCTAACAGGTACTGTCTGTTTGCATTAAGCCACAGAGTAACTGGCTGATTTTTATAGGCTCTCACATCTTCATCAGAGATGGATGCAGCTGCACAAGCAATTGGAAATCCATGGAATAATTTATCTTTATCCTACCACGCCACACAAAACAAAGTTAATTTGGAACAAAGGCAATGACAACCTCTTTAAATTCCCAGCCAGTAAAGCCACTCCCAGGTATTGCCCAGCACCTGAGAAAGCAGCATCACTAAACACAACTGGTGAAACGGAGTCATGGCATCTCAGAACCTGGAAGGGAACCACAGGCATCACTGGAGTCCAACTCCTGGCCCTGCACAGGATCACACCGTGTGCCTGGAATGGTACTTCATCCATCAGGCTCACGTGGCATTCCCAGTGTGAATTCCATCAGTATTGTTAAAGAGAGGGAGTGCTAAAAGGATGGGATAATTGCAGACAAGCGTTCCAAAAGTTCACAGAAAAGAAATGTACATTATGCACAGGAAGATGCTGAAAGCACTGAATACTTTGGGCCAAATTCCATCTGCCAAATGCTTCCAGCCACTCTCATCCCTGCGCTGGAGGAGCTGGGGAGCAGCTGAGCTGTAAGTAAGTGCACCCAGGTAGCCAAGTGCCTCCTCCTGCCTGCACAGGTTGACGGATTTTGGGCATCCAGGGCTGTGCTATAAATGGCTGTGAGAGCTGAGGGGGCAGAGCAAGGCCCGCAAACCCCCAGCCAGCCCTGCCAGCTCCTGCCAGCACCAGCTCAGCCTTTCCAAGGCTCAGAACCAAGGGAAAAACATTTGCAAAGAGCGGCTCGCTCCAGCTTCCCAAGTACTCCCCTGCCACCACTGAAACTAAGAGGTGGAAAGACAAAAAAAAACCCATCAGGAGGTTTCATGAGGATCATATTGATGAGTGTTTTATTAACTGCAGCATGGCTGCATGTCCTGGGCTGCCTGGGATGGAGTTCATGTTCCTGGTATTCCAGCTCCTGCTGAGCAGTGTGTGCACAGCATCGAGCCTTTCTCTGGTCCCCGTGTTCATTCACATTTTTTCCATCTTGATACACCAGTTTTCCTTCATTTACACTCCTTCCCTCCTCTCCCATCCCAGCAGGCAGAGGGAGCAGGAGTGGGGTCTGGGAGGGAGCAGGCACTGGGGTTAACCCACGCCCTGTGCTGTGCCATCGCTCTGCTGCAGGCACTTCAGATGTTCTGGGGGTGATAAGATTCATCTTTATTCACATTTCCAACCTGTAAGATGCCTAGAAATGAGGGAGGGGGTGACTGGAGCTTACACCTGACACAGGTTGCAGCAGCTCTTTTTTTCCAGTCAAGAAGGAACGTGCCTTATAAAGGAACCCTCCCAGACATGCAGAGTTAATTTGTGAACTGGTGAGGGGAACACAAGCCAGAGCAATACAGAAAAGAAGCAGAAAAAGGTGCTGCCTCAGATTTTGTATGTACATCAGAAGCTCCTTCTAAAGGCCATCTCAGTGTAAGTAACTTTTTTTCCTCTCTCCAGCTCTGCCTCATTTTCTCCTGGCCCATAAAACTTCTTTAGAGCACAAGAGAAATAAATCTATCAATGGGAGAAGGATGTAAAGGAGTGGGTAAGAAAGAAACTGGGGGTTGGAACAAGCTGATCCTTAAGGTCCCTTCCAACCCAAACCATTCTGTGATTCTGACTTCAATTTTAAACATGTTTTATTTCACACACCTGTCTTCTTTCTGCCCCGACTGATTCAATAGGTTAACTCAGCTCACCACATGCCTGGACTGCTCATGGACTCAAACTCTTCTGGAGGGAAAGATCTTGTGGAATTTTGTGTTTTCATAACTGTACAAATGGCAGGTGGCCTGTACCAATGTCCTCAAAAACAATCTGCTATGGGATGGGCAGGGCCTTGTTTTCACAGGTCAGTGGATCCCAGCAGATGGGAAGGATTGAGCCCCAAAGCCATCATGGAATAGCAGCAGTGCCCTCCAGGCCACAGGAGACAGTGCATGAGCCCCAGAGGTGCATCCCAGCAGCAGGAAGATTTGCAAGGGCGCTGGGACACCCAAGGAGATGTGGAAGTGAGGATGGAGCGACTGAAGATGCCCAGCCAGACCTGGTGGACGTGACTCACAGCAGCTGGGCCCAGCCTGACTTTGCCAAAAGCGGGCAGATTAATGGACTGAACCTTGCATGGCTCTCTTTGACTGCAGCAATGAATGACATCTACGGTTCTTGTGCCTTTTTGCTGACCCTGCTGAGGCTTCCAGTCACCCAGGCCATGAGCAGGGACACTGTGAGGACTCTGGATCCAGGGCCTCCTTCCGTGTCCACATTCCCCGTGTGCTTTTACACTGACCCAGCTGACATAGCCCAAAGCAGCCAGAACAGCTTTTTTCTGCCACACCAGCAACAGTCTAAATCTTTTTCCAACTATAATGCCTGCATAATTTTTCCTCTGATATTTATGAAGCCCCCTGAGACATTATACAGCTTCAGCATACCCTCCTTTTCGACTCTGTGCTATTTTCCATCCTTCCTACGAACACTTTGTTTCTCCTCCTTCTCCTGCACTGCTTCCAGAAGTCCTTCCCTTATTTCATTCCTGCTCCTCACCAGCATCTATGCAATTCCATCAGCACCCAGACACTGCAAATGTAAAATGATGGATGGGAGATGAGAACTTGCTGTTTCACCTTCCCATCAAAGAGGTCTCTCCGGTATCTTTAGGCTGAATATTCACCCAGTGGCTTCACCTGAGCCCCAGAATGAACTGACCTGCTTTTAAGAGGGTCCCCCTCTCCCTGCCCACACACACCTGCTCCCAAAATGCTCAGCATGAGCAAGCAAAAGCCTGTTCCTGCTCAGTTTCCCCTCAGATGGGAACATGGGATCCAAATGACTTTCCCTGTGTTCTTCACTGGGGAAAGATGTGTGGAGTCATCTCCAGGACACAGAAAAGGAGACATTTCAAAGCTGCCATTTCAATTCTATAATTAATAACTACAGGCAGAATGGCCTTCCACACCATTTTGCTGCTCTCACACATCCCAAATCAGACAGAGAAAAAGGATGTCCCCTGATAGGAAGTATCTGTGTCCTGCTATAGCATTTCCCTTCATTTAGGTTGCATTATTGATGTACAGAACGCTGTACTTGAATAATGTAACAGTGAGGTTCTCCCACAAAGCACCAGCACCAGCTTTAATGTGTGTCTGTAAAGATAAGAAAAATGTATTTCCTAAGTCCAGCAGTTTTCAAACAATGTATTTCCAAGTTACAGGAATGCTCACCACGAGGAATTCAGAACTGAGGCGAAAAGTGGAGGGGGACAACGTTTCTTGTAAAATGTTAATGAGCTGCTGCCTTATAAAGTGCAAATAATCAACAAATCTGACACATGGACAAACATTATGAATATTCAGGAAGTTGCAGCCGCTGATCCAACGTTTTCTGAGAGTGCACAAGTTCTGCCCTGATCACAGGAGCCTTTCCTTTCCCTTCCATCCCCAGCACACCGGGCTGGTGTCGGTGTGCTGCTGCAACATATGCATCCGATCGCAGGAGCTGTAACTCATCCAGATGGCAGGAAGCTCTGAAATTGTTACTCCTATGGTACAGATGTTTAACAATCCAGCCATATGGCTCCAATAAGGCAGCCTTGTCAAAGATTACAAAAACTCCACAGACACACAGCCCCGTAAATGGCAGTGCAGTCCTGAGGTAGGGATGCTCATATGGCTGCACTATAAAAGGATCCATCACACTGGGAAGTTGGCATGGCTATTGGAATTACAGAATTTAGGAAACATTATTTAAAATCCTGAAAACAATCCGCTCCCAAATTTGCATAATTCCCTCAAGTCAGCTATTGAAAGCACATTCCTCATCTGCTTTTGAAATTCATTAAAGGTGAGCTTAAATATTTACAAGCATAATAAACATGTACCAACACAACAGCATCCTCAGCCCCTGGCCTGAGTGAAACACCTCTGCAGGTGACACACAGATTCAACCAGTGGGACCAACAATTCCCCTGCAAAAGGATTTGTCAAAGTCAAGGGGCCCTGCTGGTGCTTGTGGCAATTGTGACGTGGAGAGCTGAGTGCTTAGAAACAATCTGAGATCAATAATATCTTGCCCAAGAAAGGAAAGAACCATGAAATGGTCAATCCATAACTCTACTGGATTTTGGCAGGTTTGAATGACAGATAAATGGCAGCAAATCAGATTGTTAAATCACTAATCCTGTCATTATTACATCCTGTCACATTGCATAGACTTAGACATTAGAAAAAGAGTGTAAGGTAGGAGAGTGAAAAAACCACTTAAAAGCTCAAAGAGCCCAACTCTCTGTTCGGTGGCTGGGTTTGGCTGCCCCAGGTCAGCTGTCAGAAGCTGCTGTTTGCAGCCCCAGCTGATGCTCAGCTCTCTGACCCTTTGTTACCCAGAAGAAACATCCCTTCTGTACCAATCTGTTGTGCAAGAGTAAGATGAAAATGGACAGACTGAACAAAGCCTTGGTCTCTCAGACAAAGATGCCTCCATTTAGCACACGGGGCATCTTTCCACCTGACATATTCTTAAAGGCAACTATTCAATTACCATCTCCTCTCAGGGTAAAAAGCATGGAAAAGCCATGTAATATTCCCTTTTTTTTGAGCAGCACAGTATTCAGAGATGCTTTATCTACCACAGATACTAATCTAGGCAATACAATTTTAAAACATCCTTACAACAAAACCTTGAAGGGCACTTGAACCCTGCAGTTGTTCAAAAAAAGATTTTCTGCAGTTTATGCATTCGCTCTGCCAAAAGCTTACCTTAGCATACAAAGTACAGTAAATCATCACTGCTCTGATTTACTGCCCACACTGGGCTGTTTGTTTTCAGGGACAGCTCAGGGAAAAGCTCTGTCAAGTGTAAGAACACTCAGAGAAGGGGAATCGTTTTTGGAAAGCTCCCACAATGGCAACAACCTTTTCTCAGAGATGGGTGGAGGGGGAGAAGAATTCAGATGTGCATTTGCAGCATTTTTCAGGTGGGTTTTTTTTTCAATGCCACTGCAACTCAAAAAATACTCCAAGCCCTTTGGAGGCCCAATTTCATGCCCCAAAACTGTTGAGCCTAAGTGCTAAAGGGCTGGCCATATGGAATTGCTGGATTTTGGGCCTGAATTGCACATCTGACGGGGCAGCAGAACACACGGATCTCAGGATGGCAAAGAAGACAGCAGAGAAGCAGCAGAGAGAGAAGCTCTGGGTCTACTCGGTTATTTAGAACTGAGCAGAGATTTTATTAGACCTAATCCATTTAGTAAGTCCCAACAGGAGGACAAAGATAAAGCCATATATCTGACATCCCTTTAAAAATGAGTAAATGAGAAGGGAAAAGATCAAAACAGTAGCTGAAAGCCTTCACTCCTGCTTTAAAACCCAAGAAACAGTCATTAACAGAGATTTAAACTCAGCCTTCTCTCGTCTAAACATGTCACTGTTAATTACAAAGCTATTTAACTTTTGCAAGAAATAAAGACCGCTATTAATGAAAGAAGAACCAATTAGCCTTTAATCTACACACTGTTTTTTAATCAAACTTTCTTTTGATCATCAGGCTCACTGCAGGATGTTTCCCTCCTCCCCATGTTGTAGTGGCTTCCATGGTTGCTAATGGAATAGATTTGAAAGGGCTGGCTGGTGGGGAGAACCTTCTCGGCAGGGCTGGAGCTTCCCTTCCCTCCCTTCCTGCCAGGGACAGTCAGGGAAGTGGAATTCTGCATCCTGACCTCTCTGGGAGCAGCTGGAATTAAAGGAGCAGCACGGAATGTGTCTGGAGGGACGTGGGACAGGAGAGCAGGACTGTCTTGTCAGGAAACAGCAGAAAGCACCAGAGTAGAGAAAAGAACTGGGAAAGGGAAGGGAAAAGGCAAAAGCAGGGAGGTGCCTCCAGGAATGAAAAGGCAAAAGCAGGGAGGTGCCTCCAGGAATGAAAATGGGATTCAGTGCAGACTGCAAAGAATGATGAATGAGGGAGTTTGCTTGTTGGCACAGGAATGTATTGTGGCAAAACAAAGCGAAACAAATGGGATCAGGGCTCCATGTGTTACCAGCAAATGGGGTGACACAGAAAGGATCCCATCAGCTAAACCCTGCTGTGCCTCCAAACTGTTGCTTGTGGGGTCAGAGAGTTTCAAGGAGGTTTTCTGTTTGTTTTGGGGTGATTTTTTTTGCTGTGTGGTATCAAAACAACGAGAGCAAGTCTCTGGGATCCATCATGATGGAGAACTTCTCCCCTGACATCATTTCTCCCTCAGCTGCACTTGCTGCTCCCATCTCCAGGAAGGAGAGAGCGCAGATGTCCCTGGGGCAGGAATTGTGCAGTGCTGACCATGCAGATAATGGAACACAAGGACCTGAGTGCTGCACATGTAAACAGCAGAGGAAACGTCACTGTTATCTGCACTGTGTCAAACATGAAGCTCCTGCTCTGACCAGATACCCGCTGCCTGCTCTGCATTAGCAAAACTTTGCTGTCTGCTGCTCCTTCTCCACCACACAAAGACAAAATTTACCTGGCAGCAGCAGAACACTGGGTATTAATACCAACAATAACAAAACCCCCACTTTAAAATAAACGTTAATACCCTCAAATAATCAGAATCCTCAAGTAATAAATCTCTGCAGAGATTTATTGTTGCAAGCAGTATGGCAATTAAAAAACAAACAAAAAATAAAAATCAATAGATTGCAGAGAGAAAAGTCATAATAAATATGCTCTGTGCCAGACAGGATTCTGAGTCACGGAATTCTAGACTGTTATTAATAAAAGTGCGTGGAACAACTGCTGAAATGGTATTGACACCTGAGAATTCAGAGCTGAGTACATATTTAACACAGGGAGGGTTTCACCAAAGACAATGGGCTACTATAAATGTTTTTCAGGACTTGAGTAACAGCACTTTGCACTTCAAAAGAGCAAATTATTACTCTTTCTGTAAAATAATTCCAGTGCCTTATCTCAAAGGGCTGGTGATTTTTCACAGTCCAAAGCCCCTTTAATGTAACTGTTTGGCATAAAGGTCATTTAAAATGAGATCAGGGTCCATTCATGTTTCTGAGCTGCTCATACATTACAATGTAAGTCCAGCACAGGAACTCAGATAAAAACATCAACAGAACGAGAAAGAAGCAGCTGCAAAACACAATGTCAAGATATTTAAACTGAGCTGGATAGATGTATCATTTTCATATTTAAATTATTCCATGCCATTCTAAATCTGCCAATAAAAATTGGATTCTGATGCTGATCAAAACCCCCTCGTGTTTTTCTTGTGTCCTAATCCCACGACACAAGATCTGGACAAGAGATCCCAGCTCCACTCTCCTTTGGAGCAAAGTGTGGCACGTGCAGAACACTCAGGATTCTGCAATACCGAAAACACGTGGCATTAATGGACAGGGCATTTTTAATTAACAGGCTAATTGCTGAAAGATCCATTTTGAATTCTGTCCCCCTCAAAAAGTTACCTAATTGACATGAACCATGGAAAACCAATGAGATTTTAACTGTTCTTACCTGAGTAAGAATTTTCAAAGGTAAGAGGCACAAACTTTACGCTGCTGCTTAAACTGTGCCACAGTTTATTCCTAAGTGTTCTCAGTTCCCCTAATTTAACATTAGTGAATGCTTGCATTAATTACTCCCCAAAGTAAGCTCAGACTCAGGAAAGCACTGAGGAACTTCATTAACTCCCTCCCCAGTGATTTCAGCAAAATGTTACTCAGGCACTTGAAATGCACACACCTGAGATGACCCGAAATGTTCGGTATCTGCAATTCTGACTGAAATCAGGGGGACCTGGAGGTTCTGAAAATCAGCCCTTAACAGAATCACAGAATCAGCTGGGCTAGAAAAGACCTCTGAGATCATCGAGTCCATTCTATGACCCAACACCGCCTTGTCACCCAGCCCATGGCACTGATGCCACAGCCAGTCTTGTCTTGGTGACTCCACCCCCTCCCTGGGCAGCCCGTTCCAATGTCTCATCACTCCTTCTGTGAAGAATTTCTTCCTGATGTCCAACCTAAACCTCCCCTGGTGCAGCTCAAGGCTGTGCCCTTGTGTCCTATTGCTGGTTGCCTGGGAGAAGAGACCAACCCTCACCTGGCTACACGCTCGTGTCAGGGAGTTGTGGAGAGGGATGAGGTCTCCCCTGAGCCTCCTCCTCTCCAGGCTGAGCCCCTCCAGCTCCCTCAGCTGCTCCTCACAGCACTTGTGCTCCAGACCCTTTCCCAGCCTCATCGCCCTCCTCTGGACCTGCTCCAGCCCCTCCATGTCCTTCCCAAAGTGAGGGCTCAGAACCGGACACATCACTCCAGGGGTGGCCTGCCCTGCTCCTGCTGCCACCTGTTCCTGAGCCAGGCCAGGATGGCAGCAGGACACCTTGAAGCTGCCTCCAGCCCCTCCCCAGCTCCCTCCAGCTGCCCCTTCAGCAGGGGGGGTGTACATACGGATGCAGTAGTCTCCACTCTCGTAGTATCCGGGGCAGCACTGCGATCTCCGCCGGTACATCGTCCTCAGCCCCCTCCGATAGGCTGTTTTATAACTGATCCTAAATCACAGGACACAAAGCCATTTGACACTATTGAAAATCAATGCCTCCCCTTGCAATTATATTGGTGTTAAATTATGGTAAGGAGAGCATTCAATAATTATTTTTTAACGCACGAAGGCTTTTGATATTAAAAGCCACGATAAAAAAGGAATCGATGCTTGTTTGGAAACTTGAAATATCACTTGTGTTATGAACACAGTGCTCGTGACAGTCAATCACTGGAGCTCTTCCTGGGGCTGCTGCTTCCTTAAAACATTTTCCCAGTCCTACTGCAAGGGCAAGGAGGTTCTTCAAGAATAAATGATTTATATGTGCCCATCAGCAAGGTCAACCATCACCAGTGAACGAACGGGATCTCCTGCAGAGACCACCGTGGCAGCTGCTACAGCAAAATCACCACAGTGGGAACTGCTCTCAGGACACAACCTGGCAAGTTAATCCCAAGTGATTCGGTCCTGCTTGCCAACCCTTCCACAAGGAACTCACGCCTTGTAAAGCGACACTGTAGTCCCAGTTCAGTATTTAAAGCTCGTTTTCCCCAAGGCTGCAGGCCCCAGAAACTCAAAGGTGTTCAGCATTCTGTAGCTCCTCCACACTGATTCACAGCATTAGCAGTGATACCACATTACAGAAGTTATATTTAACCGCATATTTTACAGCAAACATTTCAAAACAGCTTTGCTCGTGTTAGTTTATGGAAATTACCCAAATTGAACAAAACCTATTGTCCCCCGTGTTAGATAAACGGATGGGATTCACTCTGCTGCATTCCAACCTGTACAGTATCCCAGAAAGCTCTGCAGCCTGGCTCAGCTTTAAACACTGGAACACAGAAGCTACAACCCCCCAGTCAGTGGGAAGGTGCTGAACAGTCCACTGGCTACTGAATGCATGGAAGTTAAGAGACCAACTGGCTTCTAAAACTCCCTTGGAAGATTGAGAATATCGGTGGATGTTTACTAGGATACTTTGGAATCAGAATGGATGTAACAGCCATTCTCTGCAGCCTGGCAAAAACGAGCTCTTGGGTCTCATTCTTCAATCAGTGCTAGAAGTGGGTCCATCCTCATTTCATCTGATTCCCAGTGCAGATTTGGGTGCAGTATTTCAGATATGGATCTGTTTTTAATTGCCACTAACCCTCAAATGCCTGATCCTTCAGGATTTAGGAGGTGCAGGGAATTCCTACCACAAACCTGGACATGCACTGACCACTTGGAAAGGAGAGTTGATCATGTCTGGTCAGGTGATAAACCCTTCCAACCACATGGCAGGGGCAGTGGCAAGGGGAAATACTCCTGGGTGGCCCCAGGAGGGACCAACTACCACTGATCTCACCCAAATTTCATGCAGTAATCTGTCTGCTTCATCAGTGCCCTGGAATTCCAAACACCCTGCGCTAAAACCATCTTCCTATACCTATGTATTAGAGTAGCACAAACATTTGGATGAATAAGAGGGATGTGAGGAGACAAAAAGGGGCAAAGTCACACTCCAACATCTGAATTTCTGCAGATGAGCTCTTACCTGTGTCTGGTGCACTTGAACCAGTTGAGGATGTCTGTGCATCGTGTGTAATAGATCTGATCAAAGGGGTGAGCGTAAGATTCCTGCACTGTCACAGCATAGCTGGCAAAGGACACAGAAAGAAAGTTTCAGTTCCCTGTATATGCTGCTCACCAAGCTCCAGCAGGACAAACAATTACAGCAGATATCTTAGAAACTTTGGTCACTATCAAAGAGCAGGGAAGGGCTTCCTTCAAATACAGCTCTTCCTGAAAAGGCTGGAAGTGGGAACTGGTATCAATATGAGCATTGAAACGAGTTTCTTTCCCCTTTTGGAAAAGAACAAATGTCACTAAAATTCATGGAAGTTTAGAAGGTGAAAAGTGCATTTGGTTAATTTATTAGTGCGAATTTTGAAGGAGAGGAAAGCACTGTGTTTTCACAATGTCCCAGTTGCCTTCCTGCCTGGAACTTCATTTTTTCTTGTGTTCCCCACAGCAAAAAGGGCTCACACTCCCTCAGCACTGCCAGCAGGATGGGATGCTCCCACTTCATTCTGTGATGAAGCAGCATCATTACTTCAAATATTGGGTTCACCCATCAAATAAAACAACCAGTAAAAAGTAGAGGACTGTTTGTTTTTGTGCTGCACAAATTTAAGCCTTTTAATTTGCAGCAGAAATAACCTCAGAGTTACCTGAAAGTTGCCATGTGAGTTAAGTGGTGTCTAGGCTGGGAACACTGTGGCATGGGGTTAGAACGGGATCACCTCCCTTGTGCAAATCAATGGATATGGAGGAAAACTGGGCAATTTGACTGGGAATGGCAGAGCTCCAACAACACCGAGAATTCAGCAATCTCCACCCCAAAACGGGTTAGTCATCACCAGGTTCTGTGTTAATTACTGGGTTATACTGTTAATTACTGTGATTACACTGGAAGTGTTCGGGCCTCTCAAGCGGGACAGGAACCCAAACCTCCCCGAGCTGTGTCAGTCCTGGCAGAGCCTTGTCCTGCCCCCCAGGGAGGGTGTGCCCTGCCCAGGGGACTCACAGGCCAGGGGCTGAGCTGCAAACCAGCCCCACTCCATCACGTCTCCAAAGAGACACTGAAATCCTGCCAGGCAGGGCCAGGACCCAGGAACTGGATCCTCTGGGTCACTCATTATATTGATTGTCTTAATCCCCCCAGTGGTTTCCTTCTCCTCTGCTGATGAGGTTAAACCCAGTGAGGCTGCACCCAAAATATTTGTTTGGAGGGTCTGATTGGCTCGAAATGGAAGATTGGGCTGTTCCTGCCCTGCCTGTCGTGTCCCTTTTAGACAAGCCAACCCCAGATGTTCCTTTGCCTTCTACCACAGTTTTGACAACAATGCTTTTACTTCTGTAATATCAAAAAGTAAAATATTTACATTGCTCCTTATTAATGTAAACCACTCCCAAATCTTGATTATTATTTCACAATCCCGTTTATTATCCAGCAACAGCCCTAACAATCTTTTTCCCTTTGATTTATTAACACCTAACTAACAAAGTCATCTTGGTCAGTACAACCAATCAATTTTGGTATTTAATTTTTGTTTCTCCTTGATTGGGTCCCGAGGTTGCTGACTTTCTTCAGACAAAATCAATATGTGATTCCTGTGCTCTGAATGCACTTCACCTCCCCACACAGCCTGCAAAGAAACGAACCCTGCCCAGCCTGTGCTTTGCACCTGCATTTCCTACAAACAGTTAATTCCCTAATTAAGGCCTCAAACCCCAGTGTCATTACAATATGATTCTCTTTTTGCTCTTGCTAAGGGGTTTGCTTTGCTGAAGTGTCCAGCAGGTCAGATTTGAGCAGAATTACCAGAAGTGGAAACTGAGCAAGTTAAACTGAGCAGGGCAGGACCTCTGACCTCTGCAGGAACGTGAACCCCCTCCCAGCTCAGGGCTCTCCCTGTGCCCACAGGAACTGTCCTGCTCTGATCCACTTTAGGACACTGGAACAATGGAGAGAACAAGGATTGCCTGGAAGGGCCTTTAATGCTCAGGGCTTTCATGAGCTTTTTGATGCTGACACGAGTTTGGAAGGCAGGGCCACAAAGTGCAGGTCACACAGAAACAGCCCAAATGTTGCAGCAGGAAGAGCTTCAAACTTGGTCCAAAGCTCTAAGTCTTGCTCAACAACAACCAGCCAGAAGCAAGGCTGAACAAGGCCAGCATTCCTGTAGGTCTCTCCATGATAAATGCAAACAATTCCATGTTCTTTCCCGAGACAAGGTGGTATTTAGCAAAGGGTGGCTCTCAGGTTGCCTCTGAAATGTCAAAATCTGAAATGGCCAGCAAAAAAAAATTAAAATATTGGCAGGTTACACCTTACCTTTCCCAGTGACTACAAACGTTTGGATCATCTGGATTTAGGGACAGAGTAGTTTTGAGCAGGAAAGTCAGGATAAGCCCTTTTAGAATCCACTGGAACAGGGGATGTGCCACCATTGTTGTATCTAGATAGAAAAAAAGAAAGTACAGCCATTAAAGCCAATTTTGAAGAAAACATCCTTCTCAGCCTTTCCCTCCTTCCTTTTGTGCCAATCCAAATCCTGGGGAGTTATTCACAAACTGAAACACTCGGAAGAGCAATCAATATCATTTTTAAAAAGCTCAAATCCATTCTAAAAGGAATTTATACATTTCAACCTCATAAACCCAATGAATTTGATGATTAAGCTACCCAAGATATCGACAGCCCCAGTGATTCCTCCAAAGAACATTCCTGATACTGATTGTTTTTATGACTGGCTGTCTGTGCTGACAAATAAATCCCTGGGGTGTTAAAACAATCCATTCTTCCATCGAGCTATAGGCAAGGGGAAGAACACCCAAGTGCCCCCTTTGATTTATTTAAATGGGGTTTTCAGGTGTCAATAGAACAGGCTGGGGCTGAGAAATGCTTATTGCATGATGGAAGGGAAATCAATGCACTTCTCAGGTCTTAGATGGGGAATCACTTAAAACTACAGAGGTCAATCATTGGGGCCTGTTATGCAGAGCACTGAACATGACATAAAAATATCTGCATTGAAGCTGAAAAGACATTTTATCAAATTCACCATGTGTGGTCTCTTCATCATCTTACTGTTCATCTGTTAAATGTACTGGCTTACACCTGCTTGGGGCTCTGAAACCAAAGTTGTGGTGTTTGCCCAGAAGTCCCCAGTGACATCAGTCAAAAATACAAAATACATGGGAAATACAGAGCTGCTTTCAAATGTAACAGCATCAGAGGTGTTAATCTGTAAAACATTCAGTCAGGAAAAAGTATTTTTAAATATCGACTTCAGGCATTTAACGTGGACACATCATTCACCATTCAAATCAGAAGTCCTAGAAATTATTCCTGGCAAGGAGATGGCCCTAAAAATAGTCTGAATGTTCACATGATCATCAAAAAAACCACATGGCTCATTGCCTCGTGGTCCAGAGCAGCGCAGGGATGTTAAGAGGTTTGCTCTGCAGGGCACTGATATACAGCCCAGCATAAAGAGGCCATCACAAAGCAGAATGAAGAGCCAGGAAAGCTGCTCTGAAATCACCTCCTGACTCAAAGCCTTCTTAGCCACTTCAAGGACACCCGTTGTGAATTTGGAGTCAGAATCCCAGGGGGAGCAACAGTTCATCCTTCAAATTATTCCTCGAGCTCTGCTAAACCCAGACATGGGTCTTAAGCCATGTAAGTCACATTAATGTTAATGAACATGATTTAATGTTAATGCTCCTACGAAGTGGATTGAAGTCCAGCAGTGACCATTCTTTAGCTGAGGGCTGTTCCAAAGCCCCCCTGGAACAATGCAGAAGCTCCCTCTGGAAATCCAGAGGGCTGACGAGGCGAGGGGGTGTTTATGGAAAAGCCATTCCCTCCCTTTGTCCTAGGAACTGCTTCTCCATGGAGAAAAAGCCTCCTGAAGGGCTGATCCCACGGGACACAAGTCCACAAAACCAATGTGCCAACACCCAGAGCTTGTTGGAGAGCAGAGCTGGATCTTCCCTGAGCAGAACAGGGATCAGTGGACATGAACCACCCAAGGATGAGGCTCCTCAGGGTGAGAGACAAGCCTTTAACACAAATATCTTCCAGAGGTGCCTTCAACTATTCCACTGCCACCATCTGAGTCGTGCCAAAGTCCAGGGGACAGGTTTTCCTGAGCACTGCATTTATAGGTTTTCATTTACCCCCTTTCTTCCTTCTCCACACCTTTGGTACAGCCAGGACTGAGGCAAAGGGGGAGAGGAAAGTTCACTTCAAGGCAACCCTGCTCAAGCAAAAGCAATCCTTCAGACAGGGGGGTTAAATCAAAGCTCAGTTCTGGGCTCAGCTTAACTTCTGAGAGCCTCAGCAGCCTGTGTTGGTGCTGAATTAATTACAGGAGGAAAGACAACCTGACTTGAAACAGGTAATTTATCGCCCGCTCTTCGCCTTCCATCAGCTATCAGCAACTGGAAGGTAAATAATAATTAATTCCAAGTAGAAATCAAACTTCTCCCCCACTCTAATTTCTTCTCCTTCAGTAGCAATTGAAGGTAGTGCCCTTGAGTCCAGGAGAAAGCAAACTTTCCAGAAGGATTTGCTTATAATCCACTGGATGCTAAGAAAGATGCTCTTCAGACCATCCATTCCAGCTGAAAATTACGGGGGTTTTATATTCAATTTTATATAACCTTTATATTAAAGTACTCCCTAAAAAAAATAAAAATAAATGAGAATAGAGTCCTGCTGCCTCACTCCCTCTGAAGAGAATGAGACCTCTCACATTTCACTAAAGCAGCCACATATTTGAATTCTGTACTTCTCTGAGACCTCAATTTGTTCTTAAGAAAATGATGTGTCAGTTTAGTTTTTAAATCAAACAAACACCACGGAATTATTTATAAGCCCTAATAGCACCTGGCATATTTTTTTCGCAATGTATCTGAAAGAGGTTCCAAATTGTTTTCTAAACTTTTAATGCTAATGCCATTTTATTATCTGCCTCTAAGGGAGATGCTTTGTGCCAATAATTTCCTAAATTTGTAAGTCAGATCACAGATCAGAACCATCCAACTCCCCAAATCCAGCAGGACCTCATTCATCTCAAGTGTCTCTTTTTGTACCTCCAGTGAAATATTTCACTTTGATCACTGTTAATAGAAAAGCCCTCTCACCAAAATGGAATGGTTGCTATTACAAGAGTCAGAATAAAACTCTAAAAATAGGAGCACATTTATTAAAAACCAACATCAAAAAAGAGCCCAGTAATGACACCTAAAACAGGGTTTGCAGCTTTCCTTGCTCACCACAGCACACACTGAATTCCTGCTCTGGGTCATATTCTCCAAGCAGCAGCACCAACCAGCTTTCCAGGGGGACAGTGCCTGGAGTTCCACCAAGACACGGCCAAATTGTATCAACTTTTCCAGAGCCTGCCCCTCTCCCAGCACAGGCAACCGAAATAAGTGGCACGAAGGTGCTCTGTGCAATCCCCGCGTGGACTCTGACTTTGTGTCTCTCCAGCGCTGACTCTCCTTTTCAGGAGTGAAAGGTGTCAATTTAGGTACAGCTCAGCAAGAAAGAGAGTCTTTCAATCCAAAATACAACCTGGTGTTCTTTCACAAGTGTCTCACTCTCTGTTAATTAGCACTCATCAGCTATCTGGGGCTCATTAAAGCCATTTCCTCATACCTGGCTCCTTTCTGAATAAATGTCACTATTTCACTTACAATGCTGATAACAGATCACTGGTTCCATCACCAAAAAGAAAAAGCCTCAAATCTTAACTATAGGAAATCTAGTAGGTGGCAAATCATTAATTTATTTGTCTGTGGAGTCACTTTTACAAACATTTTTGTTGGGGAAACTATGCTGGGGTTTGCAAAGAGGCCAGGAGATGCAGATGATCCTTTAAATCAGACAACCATGTGGCCCCATGTGCAAAGAAAATAAGACCCCAAAGAATCCTTGCTGGGTGAAATAAATAACCTATAAAGCTTTTCCTGGGTGTCGAGGACCTGGTTTTGGTCACATTTTTGTGTACTTTATGTGGCTGAGGGGAAAAAAAAAGGCAAACCAAAACCACAGGTTGAATTTCTCCTCTGCTTCCCTGGCTGACAGGCTGGAAAATCTAACTAAAAATGACCATTAGAGACTTTCCTGTTCAGGGCCAGAAGTGGTGAAACATTTCATTTTGACATCTCTATCATAAAATATTTCATAAGGTGACTTTGACGTGAAACTCAACCAGAGTTTCCAGCCCATGACAGAGTTCCCAATTGAAAGCTTTTCTCTCAATTTGGGGAGAAGTGAGCTCTAAGCCAGGCAGAAAACCCTCATTTGGTGTCCAGCTGCAAACAGGGACAACATTCACAGCAGTGGCTTTCACCAGCAGGCCATATCCTTAAATCCCTGTGTGCCTTCGAAGATGTCCAAATGTCTGAGCAGTCAATTAACCCTGCCTGAGTTTTCCCCACCAATATCCGAGCGCATTCAGCAAGGAGTCATGTTAGAAGTCTTACCTCCAAGTGCTAAAGATTCCCAGTGGATCCTGTTTTTACAGCCTCCCAGCACATGGAGACAGCCAGCACGTGCCCAGGATAGCAGGGGAAAGCTCTCTGGATGCTGCTGGGCCCTGGAACAGGGAATCAGGAAAACAGAGCACACCGGTCAGAGGGAGCGGGTCCGGGGAGTGGGAACGAATCGAGGCAGAAAGGAGATAAATCACTGCAAATAATTCGATATCCCAATGTCACTGTGCCATCTCACACCCAACAGCATTATCCTGCTTCCAGGCAAAGTGGCCAGGGATAGAAACACATCCCTTTTACACCTCCAGAAACTGGTTCCCTGTCATTTCACACAACAATCTGCTTACGAAAGGACTTTTCCTTGTGTAACATCCCAACAAGAAAGTTTCATTTCTTTCAGGAAGTTCGATGAAAGACCTTACAAAAGCCTTCTGGAAATGTAACAGCATCTTCTTGATCCACATATTTACTTCAAAGGGCTTGAACAACTTATGAAGCCTTTACAAAGCCACACTGATTCTTCATAAATGTGTTATATTTATCGAGATAAGTAATTTTCTGTTCTTAATTACAGTTTCTACCAAATGTGCAGCAAAATTAGAAAGGGTGCTAGTATTTGGGTGTGAGCAATGGAGGAAAATGCAAGAGAATAGTTACACCAGGAAACAAAAAGTTGGATTTCACCGGAGAAGCATAAAAGTGACGGAGGGTTTGCTGATTCCAGGATTTTAATCTCTAAGTAGTAGCAAGCTTCCAGCAAGCTGCCCTTGGTGCCATTCCTCCTTCTCATCCCATCTGAAATTTTCATCATAGTTTAGGCAAGGGATCATTTAAACACACACTTCATTTGGCTCCACATCAGGTTTTGCTCGAAACAAGCTGTTATGAAAGCTAAATGAGGCCACGAGTTTCAAAACTGATCGGAGTTTTTTGGATGCCTCCATTTCTGATTAATAACTTGAGATACCATGAAAGGGCTGCATAAAAAGCAGAGCTCGGGATACCTGCTAAGAACACCTTGTTTGAATCTGGGCAGTCAAGAACAAATCCATTCAACCTCACCAGTCACCTCTAAAAGTTGTTGTCGTGACCAACAGAAATATTGCCAGTGACAGGCTGTGGTTTTGTTTGTTTTTTAATGAAAATTTAAAGCTGTTTTAAACAGATAAACACTTCCAGGAAGGCTCAGGTACAGAATACAAAAGGGCTGACAGTGTGATTCTTATCATCTGAGCACAGAGAAATCCAAGTGATGGAAGAAGGAGCAGAAACACCAGACTGTGCTCTGGGTTCCCTCCACCGGCATCTCACACAATTAGTGAGGGAGGCAGGAGACAAGAATTAACATGTCATTAACATGGCTTGGCAAATGAAAAGAACAGGAGCAAAATTCAGAGAGTTGCACAGTTTAGGGGGAAGGCACCAGGTCCAAAGAGCTGCATCCTGAGCGCTGTTGGCTCAGCCTGGGCAGCCACCAGCTCTGCTGCATCATTCCCTACGCAGGAGCTGGGCAGCACCAACACAGGAACCAATTCCATGCCCCAAGGTGTCATCTTAGAGGCTTTTTTTTAAAGCACACCAGGGTCCCAACTGCTGCAGTGCCCTCACGACCCTCCCTCACGTTCTTTGACCCACAGTTGCTCAGTTCTCCATAACCGGGTGAGGGGCTGATTTCAGCGGGATCTGAACATCCAAATCTCTTCAGTTGCTTTAAGTTTCTAAGCTCTAAAATACACCAGCGTGAGCTGCAATTGCTGCAGCGAACACTGTTACAGTTCCATGGAGAACTGTGGTGGTAACACCCTCACCAGCTGACTTCTGGAGTCACTGGGAGCTTGGCTAGGGCAAAGCAGGAATAAATAACGAAGTCAGAGCTCCTCAGTTTATCAAATGTTTTTGGAAGCTCAGGATTGTTCCTTCAGTGGCCTCAGAGGAAAAGTGGGTCAAAATACCAGAGACGTCACTAGGCAAGGAATCTGGGCAATTCCTTTAGTTATGGCTAATGAAATATGTTTATCAAGACAAGAGTGTGTGTCTGGGACTGTTTAATCACAATGGCAAAGATTTAAGCCCTGGTGCAGAGTGGGCTGGGCTGAGGTGGTTTAAATTCCACCAGAATTCTGCATCCTGTGTTTTCTGCAGGTCAGCACTGAGCCCTCAGCCACAGCCACCAAGAGCACCAGGCTTTGGAACCTCAGGTGGAATTTAGGACACACACATTCCCAGTATCTTCCACAGGGGAGGAGCACAGGTCACCCTGCCAGGTGCTTTGAAAATCAGCTTAGCACAAACTGAGAGGTGATCAGATACCGAAGCAACAACGTGCAAACACGTCTGGCATTTCCCATCCACTCTGTGAGATCAACACCAACACACAGAAGGAGATGCAGACACAGGATTTTGTCAGTGTTACACAAACTCCAGGAGCCCCTGTGCAAAGCACAACTACCAACCCAAAGAGCCATTATTCACTACCACACTGAATTTCCTTTCCTTAAATAATTGAAGAGTTAATCAATAGTCCAGAAGAAATATAATGAAAATATTACATTAACAACACCTAAAAACATTGCTGAACCAGTGCCCAAACCCGGATAATTGCTGGCTCCTTTTCAGGAAGGTCAGCTTGGAAAAAAGATTATCTGTGATTTTCTGCCCATAATTTCGTACTTGTACTCAACTACCAGTGTAAATTTGGAAGGCAGCCCTTTGAACAGTTGGCCCTTGAAGTTATTAATCCAAACTCAAGCCCCCTGAAAGCCTTGTGCTCCTCACAGTGCCCAAGCCCTGGGCTGCTCTTCCAAGCCCTGCCAGCCCGGACAGGGGATGGCTGATGTTCCAACGGCACTTCCTGCCAAAAGCAAGTTGGTGTTGGCAAGATTTGAGAGCAAAATCCTGGGCCACTGAAGTATTTCAACAGCAAAACAACGTCCTGCAAGCTGAGAGATCCTCCTGGGGCAGCTTCCTCTGAACCCTCTCCATCAGAACACGGTAAACAAGGAAAGTCAGGAAGAGCCACTCGGTGCATTCGGCTGCTCAACCCTCTGCCCTGATCCCACCATCCCAGTGCTCCAGCAGGGATGGCCAGGGAAGGCAGGCAGGCTCCACCATCCCCTCTGCTGAGCCCAGTCCTCAGTGGAACGCCAAAGCTGCTGAAGCTGGGTGGGGAGTCATCTGCTCCTGACCGAACAGTGTGTTTATTTTTATATATATTTATATTCCCTACCCCGTCATATTCCGGAGATGCCTCCACAGACGTTCCTCCAGAAGAGAAAGGAGCTGACACACGTTAAAAAACCTCAACTCCTGAGAAGCCAAGTGAGCTTGAAGTGAGCTCTCACACAGCCACCAACTGCAACTTGTTCTTCCTCAGACACCTGGACAGTCACAAAGGCCTCCTGTCCCCAGAACACCCAGGACAAAGAAACCAACCCGAGTGTCACAGCCACGCCCAGCTGAGGAACAACGTCTTTCTACATATTTAGTCAAAAAAACCCCCAACCATTCATTCCAAGTGAATTTTTCACATAGTTTAAAGAGTGCTCATGAAGTTGATCTGAAACAAGCAATGAAATCAGGGGGTGTTCAATACACACACGGGGAAATAAATTAACTGCAATTCTCTGAAAGTCAGGGGGGAAAAAAAAAAAAGAAGTGGTTTGAAAATGTAGAGTATCTTTTATGGATATATATTTTTTAAAATTACTTCTATTTGTCAAGAACAATTGGCCCCTTCTTTTTGTCTTCATTTATCTCAGTGGAAAATAAAATGGAACAAACAGCAAAAAAGTCCCAAGTACAGCAAACAGCTGAGCCAGGGACAAATTAAGTAACACAGATTGATGGCTGTTGATCTCCAGCAGCACCATCACACCCCAGTGCTACAGCCCGTATTTCATTTAAAGGCCCGTCTCTCCTGTTCCAAACAGTGCAGTGTTTCTGGGAGAGGGCTGATCTGCAAGCCTGGGAGCTGCACTGAGAATCCAGACTCAGTTTTCCCAATCTGGCTTTAAAGGTGGTGGATTCCTCGAACTTTTGAGGTACCAAGTGAAATAAAGCAAAACCACACACTGGGATAAAACGAACACTGAAACAGAATATGCATTTTAAAAAAATCTGCTTTTTATCTTCGGTATCCTTATAAACCACTAAGGAATCAGTGTTTGCTACCTCTGCATCTCTGCCTTTGCTGACCCCAGTGGTCCAACGTGTCCAGTTGCTCTCCTGGGGGTTTTCCCAGGGCTTTGTCCTCCCTGGCATTCCCTGTTACAGCAGCACATGGATGTCCCTCTTCCCACATTCCAGCTTCCTCTCAGCCTCTTGCAGTCTTCATCTAAGAGTTTTTAACTTAATTGATATCAAAGACATTGATAGCCCATACAGAATATAAATTTTTCTACAGATGTCTGTTAAATATAAATGTTAAATCAATGGTTACATTTCTAATGGCTTAAGAATTAGAGTGGCCACGTAAAAACTGCCAACTGGCACCTCTGAGAACCAGGACAGAGAGTGCTGGGCCTCAAGGGCCCCCCTGGGGCTCGGGGAGAGCTCTTTGAGAAGCAAAATGTCTTCATCCAGACTTCAAGCTGCATTTCTAGAGCACCCACCACTGAGTGTGGACCCTCAAGACAGGCCCAGAACAGCCTCCATCGAGCAGCACCCACTGCACCTCACTGAGCTGGGGCTGACAGGGGCAAAACTTCCAGGTCTTCCACTGCTGGCCCTGTTTGCTGCTCCCTGAGGAGCAGAGAAAGGAGGAGACTGCGGCCCAAACACCCAACAGATCCAAACAGTCCTCCAAAATACCCTCACCTTTCCAGGAACCATCACAGCCCCTGCTGGAGCAGTAGCTGCAGAGATAAATGAGAACATGACCCCAGCCTTATTTAATTTTCCATCACCATGCAAAGCTCTTGACTCTGCTGTCTCCATGACCTGCTTCATCTATTGTTTATTTCTTTTTTTTTTTTTTTTCCTTTTCCAGGAAATTGTTCATTAAGGATAAGAGCACCTGGCTTACAGTAACAGGTCACCGTGCAAAATGTCTGTCACAGAGCTGAGGGAGGAACAGTCACCAATAAATCCCACGGAACTGAGGGGCTGCAGGGCAGTATCGGAGGCAGAGGAGAGGAAAGGAGATGCAAGGGCCAAAGGATCTACTGGTGTAAATGGCTGAAGTCCACTGAGTTCACTGTGCCAAACGGAACCTGGAGAGGATTCGGATGTGCCAGCTCAGTGTGATGCAGATGGAGCTGGAGCTGCTCGGGTTAGAGCAAGCGTTTGCTTCCTGGCAGGAAAAGAGGAGCTGGAAAAATCCCTATGGACAAAACCAGACCTGAACAACTGGTGCCTGCAACTACCTTGGCTTCCTCTTCCCCCTCTTCCTAAATTTGACACTGAAAGCTTATTTAAGTACTTTGAGAAAAGAAGGTTAACAAAAAATTATAACACTCTTTATGGGGCAATTTTAGAGCTTAATTTCCATCATTTTACAGATGTACTAATTAAAGGTTTTTCTCTCTGTGTTCTTCCCTCACCAACATCATGTATGTCCCATCAGCTGAGTGCTCTGACTGAGCCCTCTCCAGGTTGCTCTCAGCTCCACAGCACTCCCATGATGGAGGACAGCACTTCCCTTTATTAACCTCTATTGACCTCTCTGCAGAGGCCAAAAAATTGGGAGCTTAAAAGTTGCTCATACATTTTTTAACTCAGCGTACCACAAGCTTAACACAGCTTACTGTGAGCTGAGACTCTCTGAGCAAACACCCCTTTCAAATATCCTGCTAAACAAAACCAGTCCCGATTCCTCCTCTCCACAGTGGGCATACGAGGCTGGCAGGAAACAAGGGAATGCCCCATTTTCCTCTCCTCCCCCATCAGATGCAGTTTCAGGACAGTTAATAAAAAAGGCATAAGGCTTTTGGTTTGGTTAGCACCAAACTCGTGGAAAACTTGTATTTTTAAGCCTGATCTAATAATAACCTTGGTCTCTCTCCAGAGCACAGCAGTGAAGGTTTTCTGGTAATGAAGGTTTTCTAAGGTCCCCTCCTTCCATCTGCCCCAGTTCTTCAGGTACCTTCTCTGAGTCCTGTTTGCCTCCTCAGACATTCTTCTGACCATCATCTCCTCATCTCCCACCCTGCTGCCCAAAACCCCTCTGGAAAACCCCATTTAAAACTGTTTGGGGATTTCTTCCCAGGATCAACAGCCACCTGCCCTTCCCAGAGCTCCCTGCAGGCAATTGTATCTGTTTATCTGAACTGCCCCTGCTCTCAATCTCCAAGGGAAGCTGGGCAGTCTCCTGCTCTTCACTACCAATTCCAGACCCCCTGGGACTCCAGGGGTGCCACGAAATGCAGGGCAAAGGGTCAAGATCCTGAAATCTGGAGATCCCTCTTCTACCACTGGACACAAACATTTTCTCCGCCAATGAAAACGTCTAAACTTTGAGTTTAGGACCAGTGGAATCAGGATTGGTGATTGTCAACTCTCTTCTTGCCACTCATTAGAATCTTACTGGCCTTAATCACCTCCTCCTCCTGTCTTTCATCCCACATGGCATTGCTTCTTTCCATGGATTTCCCTTCTTCAGACAGGGAGAAGCCAAACCACAGCTCATCTCTTCCCAAAGCAACACCTGACATGATTTCAAACACAGCCCCAAAGTATTTAAACAAATCATCAATTACTGCTTTACATCCTGGACCATTCAAAGGGCTCCTCACACTGATTTCTGAGGAATGTGTTGTTAATACACCTTGAAATACCCTTTGGATCTGCCACCAAGTGGAAAAGACCCCCAGGGCTGAGGAGTTAACCCCCCTCACCCCAAGCCAAAGCAGACGGAGCCACAAACGGAGAGGGGCAGATGTTGTGGGTTGCTTGTTTGTTTGTTTGAGTTGGGAGCCACCCACCAGCCCAGACATTCATTTCTCAGCCCCTTTCACTTCCCTGATTTGCTAACCAGGCACTCAGACAGAAGGTGGGAGCAGCAATGAGTAGGTGGGAACCAGAGCAGGCAGAAGTTCTTAGAACGTTACTCGAAGAGCTTGAAAATCGGAAAATTGCAAATCGATTTTTAAAAATTATAGTAAACTAACCATTTTTTCAGACTTTTTTTTTTTTTTTTAAATACTGACTCTGATGAGATTTTTATATTTTCTCTGTCTTCAAGTTCCTTCTCAGAAGGGTATGGTCAATATGACCCCTTCAGACCTTCAACACCTCGATGAAAACAGGCACAAAAAGGCCAAAGCTGGAAGTCTAGAGAGGGATTTAGCACTAAAAGATGTTCACACTCCCCAGTTTAAATAACATATTTACTGGTAATATCTCATCTTATTACCAAGAATTGAAATTTCAGGCAACTGAACAGAATAATCACATACACAGACTTTAAAAACCAGGCTTTTCATGTTCTTAAGTATAAGCAATTAAGGGTAAGAGTAACGTCTCCTAATTATGTCATTGATCTCAATTCCTTTTCATTTTCCTATGAAAGCACTGCACTTACATAAGACACATCTGAGGTTGTTCCTGTTGCTCAGATCCACATTTGTTCCAATCAAATATTCACCTCATGATTTGTTTGCTTTTTTCTAGTTTTTGCCTTCACATGAAATTCAAATTTGGGAAGCCGGAATGTATCACTAACTTTGAAAGAGGTACTGAAAACTCATTTAAAAAAATAAAAAAATAAAAAAATAGAAAGTCCTAGGGAGCTAGGGGAAATTGTGTCTTAGGCTGGCCTACTAATTAAAATCAACTGTGCCCCATTATTTCCACTGTTCAGATGTATCCGCCTCCAGACCTTAAATCTCTTCCCGGCGATTAAAATCGGGAGGGGGAAAATCCCAAATCTCTTCCCTCTTTCATGTGGAGCCACACGGAACACGCTTTCCCAGCTCTCCGAGTCCATTAAAACATCACCTTGGAAAGCAGACGCACAGCCAGGCCCGGCAGTGACCGGGGGGGGGGCTCAGAAATGTCCCAAACTCCTCGTGTTCAAAGCGCCCCCGGCAGGTCCTGCCACGGCCACTTCGGATCCCTCCCCACCGGGACCCCCCAGAGCAGCCAGTCAGCACGACAATCAGATGCTGTGCCATCGCTCACAAATCCTGCTGCAACTTCGCTGCCTTTGATCAAGCCCAGCTGACTGCTAATGGCATTTAATGTTAATTAACGAAAATACAAGCGATAAAAGGTGCTTTGGAGAATTATCTAGTTATGGACTTAAAAAATGAAGTCTGTAATCAGTGTAGCTTTGTTTAGATCAATGGCTATTGTTTAGGACACTGGGATAGTGAGTCACCTTTAGCTCCAGTTTCTCCTGCCTTACAGGACCACTTGGAGCCGATGAATCATGAATGATTCCAGATTCCAAAGGCTGCAGGTAAATCCTTCCTCAGCTCTGGGACAGCACCAACAGAATATTTGATGAAATTCTCTTCTCTTTTGACAATGGGTGACTGACAGCAAACCAGCACGACTGAAGTTCCTGACAAAATAAATAAGTGGGGGGATTAAGCAGAGATTTCAAAGGAATGACTGCAATCCTTAGGGAACAGCTATTACAGGAGGCAAAGGATTTCATCAGCTCCTCAATGCAACACTTTGGCACCACTCATTTTGCCTGCCTGAGACCCCAGACACTGAGAAACACCTGCATCTAAAAACATTCCCATTTGATGTAAGGTGTCTTTTCCTGATCGTCAGGAGGTGAAGGGAACATTTTCATTAGTACAAAACGCCGTGGGATTCACCAGAAACATCAAGTCTGGTTTAATATGGCTGGGCCTAAACTAGAAAAGAAGGGTGGAATAAATGTGTTGTATTAACACCCACATGGCAGCTTCTACAGTTAATAGTCGTGTCAATTAGCTCCCATTTCCCAAGACATTACGGCTCTGGGAAATATATACATATAAAAAATTGGGAAATACATATCCTAATGCTCCTGCCTAATATCAGTAACTGAGCCCCTGGGTTTGGTGAGAGTGCTCTAATCCCGGAATCTGACTTGCAACAGCCTTTTCCAACATAGATGAGTAAAAAAGGAACACCTGCCACATCTTATCCCTAACCACCACACAGAGCAGCTTTGTAATAGTCAGAAATTGTCCATATTCTTACAGCAGCTCCGTTAATCCCACACAGGACATTCCCTGGTCAGTGGCAAGCTCTTGTCTCTGTGAGTGGGGAACACTGAACTGAGAAGTAAACTGAGGTTTTCAATGACTTAAATTCCTGGGAAAAACAGGAGACACACAGAGGGGAATAGTAATAATAATAATAATAATAATAATAATCCTGCTTCATGTCTCAGAGTTTGGATTATTTTGAAACTGCTGAGAGCAGAACGCTGGCTAAAGAGGTGCCACTTGTTCTTGCCCCAGATGTGAAGGAGCTGGTTGTGCTCAATGCCGAGTGATTAATGATTGCCTGCAATCAGCCCTGCAAATCACTGGCTTTGAGTGACACAATGATCCCGTGACATCACACAGCCCCACATCTGAGGCTTGTTCTGGGACACACTGCTCCTCGTGCTGCCATTTCTGGCGCCCTGAGTGGCCTCCAAAAAGAAAAAAATAAAAAAATGGGCTTTCTGATGTTCATGAATAAACAAGTTTTCACAGGAGAGAGGTTGCTATTTCCTTCTGCCAGATTTATTTTTCTGTTCACTCCTGACCTCTCCCATCCCACTCCACCTTGTAGAAACACTGCCTTGTGCAAATGGTCTGACATTTTCCCATCTCTGCACAAAAATACCTGATTGAATCAGCGCTGGAAGCCCTGACTAGAACCAGACCTCCCTTCTCTGTCACATCCATACGAGCCTCTACCTCCCAGCAAAGATTCCCACTGTTAGTCCCTGCCTGTGCATCTGTGCATTTCTTTTATTAAATTTCTTGCTGTTATTACAGTCCCCCAGGTCACCCAGGTCTTCCTCTGTTAAAAGCCAGTCCATCTTGGTCCTGAGAAGCTCCTAAATTAAACATGGAATGCCAGTCTAGCAAGCAAGGGACAGGCAAGAGCTCTGACACTCCTTAGTTTTCCCAGATGGAAATCCCACAACCTAATAAATGAGGAGAAAAGGAGGGAAAAAAAGGACTGTAGATCCAAACACTCAATTTTACAAATTCTCCTTGATCACATCAAGTTGTCTTTAATCATCAAAAGTTGACCCCTAGAAAACCAATACAATTTCTGGGTTCATATTAATTATAGGCTAAGGAGGATGGATTTCCTTGTGAATAAATAGCTGGCTGCTCATAATTCGACATAAAACAGTAAAACTGAGCTGGATAAAGCTGCCCAGGAGCAGCACAGGGCAGGTGGTGTGAGCTGAGGAACATGGACCGGGGGTGCCTTGGAAGGAGATGATAGTTGAAGTCTTAGCAAAAGGTGGAACAACATCATAACTGTCAGAGCAATTTTCCACATGGGTAGTTTAACAGCTGAACTATTGCTTGTTTTTGAGGCAGAACCATTCCCAGTTTCTATCAGTTCTCCTCGGAATCAACAGCACCCGGAGATGTGTCATAAACACTGTTTGCCTCAAGAGCCAAGCACGGAGGTGGGGACTTAATGAGCAAACAGGAGTTCCTTAAGAACACAAAAATCAAGAGGCTGGTTCGTTTTCTGCAAACATCTGGGTTGTAAATAACTGTAGGCTTCATAGACATGATCATTAGACTGCTCTCACTAATGTCATAAAGACTGAGGTATTAATTTTAATTAAATGGGACCATAATTTCCAGCTTTTCATGTGAACAGAATCTGCCTCCATTACCTGGTACCTCAGGAATGCAGCAGCAATGACAACACTCCTATGGCATCTCATCTCCTATCTCCTACTTCTCACAGGAAAAACTGTCTAAACAGCTTTGTTTGTCAGGTATTTTTAAAGGGTTTTCATAGTTCAACAGCAGTGCACAAAGAAAGTTTCATTTCAAAACAAAAAACCAGACAACTTACTTATTATATTAAGTTTCCAGATTCAAAACAGCTCAGTTGTTTTCATGGTCTAAGAGAAATCTAAAACAAACTGCGAGGTGTAAAAGAATAATTTGTTTCCAATGGTTAATCCTTCAAAAAGCCACAGGGAAAGCGACTCAGGATGCAGAAATCATTAATGGCAGAGTGATTGCTGAGCTCTGTTCCTAGAAACAAAGAAATCAGGCTTCAGCTGCTCCCAGGGCAGGTGAGTTCTGGCTGACCTCCAGGGAGGACTCTGAAAAGGCTCATTCACAACCCAATCAAACTGCTGGGGTGGGAAGAGAAAGGTCGAGTACAATTTTCCGGAAAATACTCCTTAAATGGTTCCAGCCACACCTTCCTACCCGATGTCCTTTCTTCAAGCTGTTTGGATTCCCAACGGGTTTCATTTCCGTGGAACTGCCCTGAGAGGACCAAGTGAGTCTCTCACAACAACTGCAGTGCCCAGGTGGGGATGGATGTGCAGGAGGACAAGCCACGAGCAGCTGAGCCCCAAGTGCAGATGCTGTGGGGAGATCCACATCCCACGAGCAGCCCAAGCCCAGGAGGGTGAAATCCCAGCCCCTGGCAAAAAAACCAATGGGCACAAGGCAAAGAAAGCACCAACCAACCTCTAGGGAAAAAAAAAATCCCTCCAGAAGCCTAAAGTGTCCCGATTTCCAGCCATGATCACTCCATGACCTGGCTTGTGACACAGAACCTTCAGGACACTCAGTGCCTACAGATTTGTTTGCAAAACATTAGGCAGAAGAAATACAGCTCTTAAAGTGGCAACATTGACTTGGGTTGTTTTCCTTTCCCCAGAAGGAATCCTGCAGACCATTAAAAAAACAAGTCCAAGTGTATAAATTATTTCTGTCTCTGCTGTGGGTGATAAACCAAAAAGTTCTCAGGCACCAGGCCAGGGGGAGGGAACAGGGACAAAGAAATGAGTGGACTGCAGGTAATTGCAGCACTTATTTCGATTACATGCAGATCACCAATGAACTCTTTTGCCACTTGCTTTCTCCTCTGGGAAATCTCACTTTCCCAGCTTTAATTTAATCGTGGGGAAAATATGTCAAGTATTGATTATAACTAGCAACTAAAGTCTACTACAAGCGTGTACACATTAACACCACCACTCAGACATGACCTGGAAGAAATCCTCTGTTTGTCTTTCCTCATCCTGATTCCCACTTCTTCAACAGACTGTCTCATAGAGAACAGCATGTTCAAACTTGTAAACATCAGCTCTGGTGATGAAAAGTCCAGGAGGGAGTTTGCTAAAGCACTAAATTTACGTTGCTCGTGATGCTAAGTATAACTAACAGACACATCTCCCAGCTCTGAGAGCAGAACACAATGCAGCCTCCGAGGAAGGGCTGTGCATCAACACACACTGCAATTTACTGCAGTGGGAAATAATATTCCAGTCGAGTCCAGAAATAAGAGAAAATGGTGCTGTTTGTCTGTGACCCTTGAGAAATAAAAGAGACGAGTGACACACGGGCACAATGCACGAGATGGCAAAGCAGGGACAGGAAATTAAGGATGGAAGATTCTAAAGATGCCCCTCTGCCCACCCAGGCCACACTCTGCCCTTTGCTCTTTTGTCTGTGCCACACTCACAGTGATGTCACATTCTGAAACCCATCAGCATTAGAGAAAGGCGAGATGTGGTTTCACATCCTTGAGAAAGTTCTCAAGATTTCAAAACTTTCCCATTCTACTTTGAAGCTAATTCAGATCTGTGAGGGAGAAGCAACAGGAATGCTTTGCCACACACCTGTCTATAATAGTTTAGATTATATATTACTATTTAATAGTTTATATTCCACTGCAGCCCTACATTTAGAGGGGCAGAAGCTCAACCCCCTGACCTGAGTGAGGAACAGGCCTGTGAAACTGCCTCAGTTCCTTCCAGATATCGGCAAGTGGAGATGAACAGCTTCTCCTCCGAGCAGGAGTTCTCCCTCCTCAGAGCCAGTCCTCGTGCTCTGACAGAAAGATAACTCTGGGTATTGGCATGCTGGGATTAAGGAGCACTGGCATTTCCCTGGACTCCCTTCCCTCGGAATCCCACTACTGTGTCCGTGGGACAGAAACCCACAAGTGGGTCTGGAATTCCTGGTACAATTTGCAGGTCAGAACACACAGCATGTTTTTTTGTGCTTTATGTTTATCTCTGTCTAATTTAAAGTCACAAGAGTCTTAGACAACTTCAAAGCAAAAACCCCCATGTTTCCAGAACCTCATTCCAACGTGGGATACTCTGTGCTTCACTGAAGGCATTCTAGAGTCTGGAGTTCTAATTACACTAAATTAACCTTGCACAGCCTGGTTTGATGCACAGGTTCTACTTGTCTGGGTAAAGGCCGGGACTAACAGACATCCTTATATCTTTTTTTGTGTGTTCTGGGGCAGAACCACTCGTGCCATCAGCCTGGAAATTTGTGTCACGTTTCTACATCCTTCTACAGCCCAGGACTGACACTTGTGCTCACTCCTGCTCTGCCCAGCAACTCTGGTTCCGTGCAAAGCTGGTCTGAGCTCACAACTATGATCTTCTCCTAAAATGCCACCTGCATAGTCCAGCAAGGTCTTTATTACCCAAGTTTGCAGAATTTTCTAATCAAATACACTGAGTATCAAAACCAGCCCCAAAACATTGCTCCAAACATACAAACCACCGGCCACAGTCACATATTCTGACTTTACAGACCTGCTGGAAACCCTGTGGAATAACAACCATTTTCACTCCAACCACTCCAGTCACCTGGAAGAAGAACTAGAGGAAGTTCCTGAATATTCTGCCCATGTTTTTGGTTTGAGTTACCAAGTAATGACATTGTTAGAGAGATTAATGGTGGAGCTTAACTGCTCCTCCAGCACCTGTCCAGTCCACGCCTGACAGCAGCAGATAAATATATTTATAACACACAGCAAAGTGAATAACAAAGAGTTTATAGAGTTGTCTCTGCCAAAACTGACAAGTTGTAGCTGGCAGCTTTAATCAGCTCCCAGCTGAGCCTGGGAAATTGGAGGGAACACAGCACTGACCTTTCTGATGAATCTCTGAAGGAAGGGTAAAGTTTTGTTTACTTTTTTAATGGGAAGAGCTATCAAGTTCTGAGACCTCTGGATAAAAGGAAGATTCCTGGGCAAGAGCACTGTACACATATTTAACAAAGTAATCACTGCTTTAGCTAAAACTGGATTTTTCAAAGAAAGGAGATGGCCTAACGTTACACAGATGAAAGAGCCTGGAAGGTTTAATGCCACAAACAAGTGCCAGATGCTGAAAACGCACTAGATATGTTTTTCATACCTTAAACGTGAAAAATGCAGTAGAATATAATTTAAATTTAATGTTTACAGATCGGTGGTTCTTAAAACCACCAATTTGATTTTTATTTCAACAGGTATTCAGCTCCTACTTGTTTTACATGGAAACAGTGAGATTTTCAGCATTTGCTTCACTAGGACCAAGCAGACAAACACCAGTAATGACTAATTATTTGATCAGCTGTTTCAAATTAAGTTATAATTTACTATCTTGCAGTGTGTATAAAGTCTCTGGGTTTAAAACTCCCGAATATTTACTCTCCTAAAACTGAAAGCACGTTTGAGGATTGAGAGATCCAGCAGCATTTTTCCAAATGTTTCACCTCCTGGTTTACACCCCCCGAGCCCAAAAGGGACTGTTTTTTTTCTAAAAAGCTCAAACTGTTTTCTGATGAACAACATCCCATCACAAAGTGCCTGCTCTCAGTGCTGGCTCAAGTGTCCACTCCATGGGAGATACGGAGGACTTAGGAAGGCTGGCAAATCAGGGCAAGGCAGAGTTTTGCAGCAAACAAACTGCAAACCTTCTGCTTTTTCACCATCTAATTCACTGATTGCTTTCTGTCCAGTAACTTTTACAGCAATGAGCCCCCAGCTTTAAATCAGCAGCACACATGGACTGCTGCAGCTCCAGAGCTCTCTGCTGAACTGGTCACTGTGTAAGCCACTGCACAATTTTTCAGACAACACTGAAGGAAATGAGGGATTGATTTTTGCCAGGGCTGTACAGGACAGACCTTAATGTCCATCAACAACACTTGTACCAGTAAAGTAGCTCCATGTTCCAGCTTATTTTTCACCTTCCTTATGGTTCTACTTCAACCATTTCTAGTTGGTACCGGTGGCAGACACTGAAATTCAGTTCAGGTCCGGGATTTTCAACTCGCACTCGTCCATCCAGCATTACAGGAACGTTATATACACAAACAATGAAATGATATAACCAGCCCCTTCTGACTGGCATCAGTGGAATTGTTAACTGGACCATTTGTTTCCAGGGAAGATGGAGAACAACCTCACTGATGCCCAGGTGTTCCCAGGATCACCATCAGGACAAGGCTCTGAGTACAGCTTGATCTTTTCCATTCTGCCCTGTTCCAGTAAGGGATGTTTCCAGGACATATCATGGAATAGTGAAGAAGAACAGTTTGCACTTCCCTTGTGAGACAGGCTGTGCTGTATTCCCAGTGAAGGGATATGAGGATCAAGGCCAGGCTGGATGGAGCTCAGGGCAACCTGGTGTGGTGGGAGTTGGGACTGGAACGAGGCGGTGCTGAAGGTCCCTCCCAACCCAACCCACCCCACCCCACCCCACGCCCTGCCCTGTGATCACAGCAGGTAAAACCACGTAAGCAAAGCCCAGTTCCTGCTGCTCTCAGAGAGGGGCTCTGTCTCCTCAGCAGCAGAAAGCAGCCAGTGAATTATATCCTCCCTGGAAGCAGCAGACAACCCACACACCGCTGGGAAGTTCTTCCAAATTGTGATGGATAACTCCGTAGCTGCCTCCGTGTGTTCCTGCACAACAACACGGGGATCAGCTCCAGAAATTACAGGGGAACATAAAAGCTGCATTAACCAAAAAATACATGTCTGTACTACTCCAAAATTAGTGTGTTGGCACTGCAGATCTATATCCTCATTTAGCTCAGTTACACTCATTAAAATATACAAACAATATTATTAATATCGTTGTGGGATATCAATCCAAACCATTCCCAATACTTAGAGCATAATAAAAATCAACAAGTGGATTTTACACCAATAAATCTCGTTGAGTGTGGGTCAGAAATACTTTATATATATTTATAATCAATACATAAATAATTAAGGTTCTGCTTGTGGTTGAAAGGATCCATATCCTGATGTAGGAATGCAGGAGAATTATTTCTTAAGCTGATAAAATCACCATATTGTCACTGTCACTGCTGGATCTGAGTACCTGTAAAACTGAAAATATTATAGAAATAAAAGGAGATTCAAAATGCCACATTTAGTCAAACCCGCAGTCCAAGTAGTTCAGATTCCTTACTATTTACATGCTGGAGGCCTGCAAGCAATCCTTGACTAGCAAAGAGGGGATCATTGTTATCATTTCTATGAATACCTGATTTTTCATATGAATTATGCCAAATGTCTGGCATAGTTATGACCTCTGAGATATTCACAGAACCACAGAAAGGTTTGGGTTGGAAGGAACTTTGAAATGTCATCTTGTTCCACTGGGGAACCTTCCACTGGGTCAGGTTTGTCCAAGCCCTGTCCAGTGTGGAGGTTTCCATTCCCTGCTCCAGGTGCAGGACCTGCACCTTTATCAAGTGCTTTTTCACACCTTTCCTTCTCATCCCTGGGTAACTTAAAATTTCACTGGAGCTCTGAGACAAAATAATCTGATTGCCTGATCCCCACATTCCAGACTCAGCATTTATCATATGGATTTTTTATCCACTCCTATTCTGAGGTAAACAACTTCTCGCTCTTCCCCACAGCCTAAAAAGAGTTTTGCTGCATTTCGGAGCGTTCCTGTCACGTCTGCAGAGCTCACTCAGCTGCCAGAGCAGCAACATATCACAACTTCCTTCGAAAAGCCAATTCATTGGTTCTATCAATTGTGTTGTTCAAAACTCATTCAAATGCAAAGAGCTTTGGGATTTTAGTTGGACATTTCAAAGCGTTAGATCTGCTCCTAAATCAGAGCGTCACACGATATCCTTCTCACTTGCTAAGGATGCGAGCAGATATCTTGGATCGCTTCGAGGCTTTGGTGGAACGACACCAACTCAGTTAAGCTCAGGATTCGGATCCAAGTGATTTACATTGCAAGGAATGCACTTGGAATTCTGCTGCACTCACAGAACAATCTCGGGGTTTAATACATTCCCTTCAGCAACTTGGGGCTGGAATAACCTCCCTGAGTGCAGGAGGGCTCCTCCCTGGTCACTGGAAGCAGAGCCAGCTTCCTGAGCCTGCAGGCGTGATGGATAGGTCACCTCAGATTCTGCATGGAGAGCATATTACATAGAAGTATAAATATATATCACTCCAGCGGCAGACTCGGGGAACAAAGGCAGTAAAATATTTCCTCTGGGTAAAATACAGCTCCCAGGAGTCAGAAAGCCTGAAGCAAAAGGTTATTTTACCCAAGACATATGCTGCGGGTTTGATTATGTGGGGGGGGATGCAGTGGTGTTGTTCTAAGATGTGGGGTTCCAATCCCTGGGATTTCATCCCACTTGCCCTTCGAAGACCTTGGAAGCAAAACTTCCTTAATGACACCAACGGGCAGGAAGGGAAATGAAAGAGAGAAGTCAAGACAGCAGTGCAGAACAATTCCATGTTTAATGGAACACAGGGAAGAATGATGGATGTAGATAATTACCTGCAATTTGTATCTGAGACAATCTTTTAGGAAAAAAAACACCACATAAGGTTTTGAAAGTCTAAGGTGAGATTCCAGGAGGTGGAATTAATGGTGGGCAAAGCAATCAGCACCTCTGGGGAGGGGAAGAGGCAAGTGCTGGGCAGTGTTTCAGGGTTGCCTGTGCTGACTTTTAGGACAGTCCAGCCTTCCTCAGGACAGCTGGAGGAAAACCTCCTTCTGCCTGAAGGTCTCAAAGAGCAAGGAAGGAAAAGGATCACTCAGGATTAAATCCAGGAGAAATTTTAAAAAAAATAAGAGAACATCAAAATGGAAACTTTGGAAGGACACAGAATCCCAGCTGGGTCCATCCATTATCCAGAGCCCCAGGTAGAGCCCAGGAGAGCAGGAGCTGAGCCTGGTATCTGTTACACCTCCTGTTAAACAACCCACTGAGCCACTGCTGCCTTCTCCTGGGTCTAAACATCCTGAATTTTGACATTTGCACCCCTGCCCCCACACCCTGCAGCAGATGCTGCTTATGGGAAATGCTGAATTTGTTGAATATTTTGGAAGAAAGGCTGAGGAGCAGAGCTGAGTGGTTAGGCCAGCCTGGCTGGGTGCAGCTGGATACTCAGCCAGGGCTTTATGGCACCTGGGCCACATCACAGTGCTGTGATTCCAAGCTGCAGGGGGCTGGGAGGGAAACATTCCCAGGCACAATTCCATGCTCATGTCCAGCCAGACTCCACGTGCTGTAACAGATCCCAAGGCATGGTGTGGTGCATCTGACTCATCAAAGTGTGCAAGAAGCCAAACACTATTATAGCATTTTCCCCTCTGGGGAACTTTACAGAAAAAAAACCAAACAAATCAGTTAGGGCAGAGGAGAAAATAACAGCACAAATATTTCAACCTTGGAAGTGTCCTATTCATGTATTTCCAACTTCTCTTTCTATGGAATGACTTGCATACAAATCCAAGAGAACTAGACCGAGCAGCTTCTGAACAGACATACAGAGGTTTGGGCTTTTTTCCCCTCTTTTTGAACTAAAGTAATGAAAGGACTACATTTTGAGGGGTTTCTTTTTTTCCTCCTAAAGCAGAGATTTACTCCCTGCTGTCTGGAGAGCTCCTGATAGAGTCACTGGGATCCTTAAATGCAGAAGCCACGATTTAGGTACAGTGGGAAAACAAGGACTGGAATGCTGAGAGAGGAAATCATCCACAGAGGGTGAAGGATGGAAGAATTTGATAAAACACTTAGAGAGAGATGACTTAGGGCGTAACCTGGGTGAGGAGGCTGATCCAGGATGAATTGTGTCCATATCTTCTCGTCTCACACACTACTATTCCTCATTCCTGGGAATATGTGCACATGAGAAACGATGCCCATCCCTCGGGGGAAGATGCTGAAGGGGGAGCAGGTTCTGACTGGAGAGGCTCAGATCCTCTCTCAGCCAGGTCACAATCAACAGACTTAGTCCTGTTTCGTTATTATTTATCTGGTGCAGTGAGCAGGACTGAGGGACGGATGGAGAACTCCACACAGCAGCACAAGCACAGAAAATCCTTCTTTGTCCAATTAATACCAACTTCAAGTGACTAACTCAGTGCTTCCACCCACCTAACAGAGACAAAGCTCTGTCTGCACCGCAGATTGGAACGAGATCGTTCTGTTCTCCTTTTGTCCAGCCTCAAATTTTAGTCTGGGGGAAGGAGAATAATTTTTAAAAGCAGGACAAGGTTGCACAGCTTAGATGTTTCTCCAGCTTGCTCCATCCCCTGCCAACAGCCCCGAGCCCTGAGGGCAGCTGAGTGCCCCAGGAGCAGGAGCCCTGGCGTCCTGCACGTGCCGTTGTGCCTCCCAAGCTCGGCGAGCAAGGACATCTCCAGCTCTCGGGGAGAGCACTTTTTTTTTCTGTTGAAAAATCATTCCTCACTGTTTGGAATGAAACCCATTATTACCAATTAACCTGCTGTGAACCCATATCACTGGCTGAATTGAGCATAATTATTCATCCACAGTAATAGCTAAAGTAAATTCTGGCAATCTCGGCTAACATTGACTTCTCCTTTGGGAATGTTTTCAAAGATGCCGTGTCCTTGGGTATGTTTTTAAAACCTTTTTCGGTGTTAAACTGCAACTGAAAGTGTATCATTATGACTCATTTCTTCTTGTTCTGTAATGCTGTTTTCTTTTTTTCCTTGCACAAACATCTATAACTAACTCTGTTATCAACTGAAAAATTACCTCCACTCGTTCAGAAACCTGATGTTACTTAAACAAAGTTTTAGCGTCGGTAGCCCCACGTAGGTTGTCTAAAAATAAATTTTTCAATTAGTTGTTACTTTTCATAGCTTTTTAACCACACAGGCTGATGAACCGCAGCCCTGTGAGCAAATGCAGGCATAAATCTTGGTTTGAATTTATTTCAGGTTGTCAGATGTAATTTACTAAGAGAACATCTGCCAAAAAAGGATCCAGAGGCAAACCTAAGTTGTCATCTCAAATTAAGTGTGGTTCCTTTTTGTTAATCTTTCCACATAAAAGGTTGTAAAGTAGTGCATTAAAGATGCAGCAGTCCTCTTTCCTAATAAAAAGGCAGAGGTGGAAAACCAGAATAAAGACAGGCTGTTTCTCCAGCTGAGGGGACACGTGCTCAAAGCGGTGAAGGAAATGCTCCCTCGCTCTCTGAGGAGTGGGGAGTGAACAACCTGAGCACTGAGGAGGAGGAACAGCAGAACATCTGTGGGAGCTCAGCACCAGCTCTGTGCAGCAGAAGGACCTGGAAGGGGAGTGAAGGTCCTGTGAGAGCCCAGCTGGCTGCTGGACTGAGAGTGACCCCCCATACTGCGCTGACCTGAGCAGCTCATTTCAGTAGTGACAGGCCGGGCTCTGCCTCTCCCTGAAGATCCTTTTTACTTTCAGACTCAAGAAACCCTGAATTATTAAACCATGTCCAAAGCTCTGTGTCTCTGCACCCCTCCTCTCCTCTCAGCACAGGAAGGTTGTTCTTGCCCTCAGGGCCCAAATCAAGCAGTTACTGTATTTTTTATCCCTGTGGGTTCCTTCCTCCTCCACATCATCCATGTTCCACTGGCACCTCTTCTTACTTCCTCCAAACCCTTCCCCTGTGTAAAACTGTCAAAACTGATGCCCAAAGTCACCACCTTTCAGATCCTTCCCAAAGTTTTCTACCACAGCTCCTTTGCAACATCGACCTGGAGTGGCAAAGCAAAGCTCCAGCCACGAACCTGAAGCAGGACCCACCACACAAGTGACACAACTGATGTTTGGGAAGTGGGAAACCAGCAGGGAGTGCTGGGAACAGGAGCATCTCCCCATGGCTTTGCTCGTCACTGCAGGGCAGAGCTGCAGCACTGCTGAGGGTTTGTCTCAGCTCCTTGGGGGTTTTTAAAACAGCACCAGCTCCACCTGCCACCACTTGATGTGTTCGTGTGTTCCAGGGCCTGAACATCTGTGCAGAGTGAGGGAATTCTTGGGAACTTGGTTTTTAACAACCAACACTGGCCACACCACAAAATTCACAGGAATGCACCTTAAGACTGTGACTGTCTGATCACCACCTGGGCTATGCAGGTGTTTTGCCCTCTCTGGTTTGCTGTTTTTCTAAAACTCTTCCCAATTTCTACAAGAGTGAACATCCAACCTGGCAACACCCACGGACACTTTAACACACCTTGGTCTCTTCCCCCCAGTAAAAGGAGACAGGACAAGAAGAAATGGCCTCAAGGTGTGCCAGGGAAGGTTTAGGTGGCATATTAGGGAATATTTCTTCCCTGAAAGGGTTGCCCAGCCCTGGCACAGCTGCCCAGGGCAGTGGTGGAGTCCCCATCCCTGGAGGGGTTGAAAATCCATGTGGATGTGGCACTTGGGGACATGGGTCAGTGGTGGCCTTGGCAGTGCTGGGGAGCAACCTCAGAGGGTTTTTCCAGCCCAAAAGATTCTGTGGATCCATGAATATGAACAGGGGACTAAACATTCTTGAATGCAGTGTTCCTACAGCAGTGCCTTTGGTGATGAGCACTTGTGACTTTTGTTAGCCCGGCTAAATTTGTGTACAATAGGGCCAGGAAGGTCCCTTATCAGCTTCTGTAACGTGACTTTCTCTGTGCCCAGTTCCCAGATCAGAAACCAGTCTGGGAATTCTGGGGGGCTGAGGACTCCCCTAACGGGCTGGTGAAGCCTTCTGGCACTGGGCTTGTGTTTGCCACACAGAGCTCCCCTCCTGAACTTGGAAACGTGCAGGAGCCACAAGCTGAGCTCAGTTATGCAGATTTGTTAAAGCTCCTACCTAAAAAGCCCAACTTTTTAGCTGAAACTCATGAAAAGTGTGTTTTCAGGCCCACAGGTCACTCTTTTGGCCTTTGATATGCCTGTCAGACTCCTCTGCTGATCAAGCATCTCACCCCCCTGAGCAGGAGCTGTTTTTGGAGACTGGTCCTTTCTATATCCCTTCTATGGACAGAATTTTCAGCAACAAGATCAGTCACTGGGAAAAGGAGTGGCCACAACACTCTGGTGCCTGCAGTGGTCTGAGAGCTGGGGTTAAGCAAGTGAGAGGCACAAGCACTCTGGGTTCAGTCAGATTTATGGGCACCTCTGCTGCCCCCCTGGCTCTTTGCATAGATTAAAAGACAATATTCTACACGACCAATTAAGATCTTATCATATTAACTGAACTGCCATTACAGCATTATCACAAGCCATCTCAGTAATCACTGGATGAGAACTCCTTACAAACCAGTTCAGTGCCCCACCAGCTGCCTGAAGAAAAGGTGGGGTTGGCACTTTGCCCTGAAAGCTCCAAATCTGCCAAAATAACTCCTAAAACAAGGGACCTTTTTTCGCAGAAATGAAGCCTCCCACTTATCAGTGTGTGAGGGGAAAACAGGTGGGGTGTTTCTTTTATGGAAACATTTCTGAAGGTTTAAATATCTAGGCATTACGGAGAGGAAAAAAGCAAAAGATGAAGCTGCCACACTTTGAATATATGTAATTATCCATCATCTGAGATCAAGAGGGAGACAGCCTTTACAGGCCAAAGATCCAGGCTCTTGTTCAGGGTGGGAAGAGTTTTCCTTTACCCAGTAAAATAGAAGGACAGTGGCATCAGCCAGACAATCCACCCTCATTCTGATAGAACGTGAATTTCTCTTGGAAGCAGAGCCTCAGGAGGGAATATCCTGGCAGACAGAGCCCTGGAGCTGTTCCCCCTCCTTATCACAGCTTTGCAGTCTCATCCCAGTGTTCTGGGGGTCGTTTGGGCCCGGATCGGTACTGTGGGTTCCTGTGCCCCGTTCCAAGGGGTGTCACAGGTGTAGCACAGGTCAGGAAGCAGCTTCCAAAGAGCTCTGCCCATCTCCAGCATCCCTGAATGGAACGGTGAGACCAAAGCCTAAGGACGAGGGGGGAGATCCCAACATCCAAAAGGGATGTTCTCTGAGAGCTCAGATAAGCTACAGCCATTGATCCTGTGGGATATTCCTCCCTGGGTCATGGCAGAACTACACCAGCTGAAATGTTTTATTTAAGTGACGGATTAAAGTCTTTTTAAGTTTTGGCATCACCAAATAATATTTCAAAAAGCCCTGGATGGTGTCGAACACACCCCAACCGAGGTTTCTAAAAGCTGTTTACAGTTGTCTTGCAACACGCTGAGTTCCTGGGAAGCTCCATGGAACTGAGACAATCGG
>JAYRBT010000018.1:2309243-2320959 GCA_036023395.1 Myiotriccus ornatus | reverse complement strand
AGGTTTCTAAAAGCTGTTTACAGTTGTCTTGCAACACGCTGAGTTCCTGGGAAGCTCCATGGAACTGAGACAATCGGAGTACTTAACACTTCCCAAGACTGTGAACCTGCAAATTTTCTGTCAAAATCCACTGCAGCAAATCTGTCAGCAGCTTCCCTCAGCTTTACCTCAACCACACCTACTAACAGCACAATCCTTTTACTTTTCCCCGCTGATCCACCCATGCTACTATTTGTCATACAAAATGTTAATGTCCAACTGAAAGTGTTCAGGCAACACCCCACCTGACTGGCAGCAAAACCAGCTATCTGTAAATTATCACTGCGTTTTCTCCAGCTTGTCTGTTGACACCTGGCTTTTCTATGATTCACAGAATGGCCATTATCTGAATTTTATGCAGTGCAAAGTCTCCAGCTCCAGTCAAAACCTGTTGAATTTACAACTTCAAGCCCGAGTCACTGATTTGGGGACAAGAATTCCTGCTGAATAAGCCCCTCTGTTACAAAAGTGGACATGGGAGACTTCAATAACAGATGGGGAACACCAAGGTGCATCAGGTCACAGCAACGATGCTCTACAGGGATGCAAATCTCGAGTTCCTCTGGCATAGCCCAGATCAGGGCACTCAGATCCTGCCACCTTCCCCTCCCAGAGCAGCTTCTCCTCCATCTCTCCTCTTGTTCCCTGTTATTTCTCCTATTTTCCTTTCCCCAGCCCTTTGTGCTCCCTGCCTTGCAGCCCCTTTAACTCATAAACCTCACAGAAAACCAGACACATTTTTTGTTTTCCTGGCACACAGGACTTTCTCGGTGCTCTGTCATCTGTCTCACCTGCCTGCAAAGGCTCCTGTCACCAATCCTGCACTGCCCAACACCTTAATGGGGAAGAATTTCTATTAACACTCCAACTTAATATGCTTTACAAACACATTTTTTGGCTCTCCTCAGCCAGGCTGAGCAGAACGATCACTCATCTCAGTTCAGCCTCTCATATGCTGTGACAGAAGAACTCGGGAGGTTTTCACAAGCAGTGAGAAAGCCTTGAGACTGAAAAACCACACACTCCACAGGGCTGATCATGTTCTTCTCGAGGAAAAGGTCAGTGTTTTTTGTGGAATAATTCTCTCTGAATCCACACCAGTGATGGGAGACAAGCCTGATATGACAGGAAGAAGTTTAACACAGAACCACAGAATCCCAGAACGGTTTGGGTGGGAAGGGACCTGAAAGATCATCCCATTCCACCCCCTGCCCTTCCACTAGCCCAGGTTGCTCCAACCTGGCCTTGGACACTTCCAGGGATGGGGCAGCCACAGCTTCTCTGGGCAACCTGTGCCAGGGCCTCCCCGCCCTCACAGCCAAGGATTCCTTCCCAACCTCCCATGAATCCCTCTGGCAGTTTGAGGCCATTCCCTTGTCCTGTCATTACATTCTCTTGTAAACAGTCTCTCTACCCCAGAGCTGGAACAGGACCACCAGTATGAGAACAGTGAGAAAACTTTAGCTGGGCACTCACCAGACAATGTAATACCTGAAAATCCCATAATATACATTAAATTAACAGCTAAATTCCAGCAAGGTTTGCATTTCATTTTGTGCAGGTCCCCCTCTTCCATAATGCATGCTGTCAGCAATCACTCTCTGTTTAATATGCATTGCAGTTCCTCTTCTCTGTCACTTACTCAATATTTTTTCCCTTTCTACCAAAGAGAAGGAACGTGAAATCCTAATTTGGCTCTGGGTCGTGCAGAATCCAAGGAAATGTGTCCTCTCCCTAAGAAACCCAGGCAAGCAGAACTCCCACAAAGGGAGGGACACAGGAGACCAGGCTGGGCCGGGAGGAGGAGGGGGATGAGCCACAGCTAAAGCTGGTCGACACCACCCCAAATTCTGGTGCAGTCAGTGCTCCTTACTTGCCTAAAACCCTGCAGGATCCCTGACCACGAGTCCCAGCAGCTCCTCCAGGGCCCTCCACAACACCCACCTCTGGAGAGGCAGGAGCTGACCCAGGGAATTTTCGTGTTATTTGTAGCTGCAGAAAACGCTGTAAAACCTCCTGCCTGCAAATCTGAGCTGGGAGTCAATCAGAGGCTTCAACAGGAGCTCTTCAGTGGAGCCATCTTCAGCCAGGCATCAGCACGAGATCTGTGCTGAATCCAGCCTGAAAGCACAAATTCCCGTCATTCCAGTGGCCATTCCATGGAAATGCTGCATTTCCTGCTGTGCTTTCCCAGCTGCTCTTCTGCCTTAGTGTCATTAAGTCAGGGCACCAGGGACCTCAGCAGGTTTTATTCCAAAAAGCCAAGATGCCACCAAAAAGAACACGGCCATTTCAGTCTGAATAATTTTTCCTTAAGAAGGAAGAGATTTAACATCAAAAATAGCATCCAGCTCTTTTATCTGACCATGGCAGGTATTAGTAAACATTGTTGCAGCAGTGAGCTAATACTTGTGAAGATGATGCATTAAAAGTTTCAAAGCTTTACCTCAAGACTGCAGGAAGCAGGAGGATCTGCAGCCCACAAAAAAAACCAAACAGCTGTAGAGTTTGATGCTTTTCTTGCTAAGAACAGCCACCATGGAATTCTACCCTTCCCCTTCCTAATTTTTTCACTGCCATAAATCAAAAAAGTCTTGCATTTAAAAAAAAAAAATTAAAAATTGTCCAGCAATCATTCAGAGCAGACTAATTGCTTTTGCTGTTTAAAAAGAACCTAATTTTAAATGGCTAAAGTGTTGTGGTGTGAAGTAGCTATTGTACGTGTGCATTAATTAATTTGCTAAGGATTTTTATTACATCTCCATGACGCAGTCTAATTATCTGATAGTGCTTTTCCCCACGTGGGTGAGGATGACATTGCTCCAGCTGTACTTCCACTGTACTCCAGGAGCCTGCACAGAGGGAAAGCAAAGGGCTCCAGGTCTGTCTGCTCTGCTGAGGAACACGTCAGGAAGCCCTACAGCAAAAGCTTTCCATTCCCAAGGGATACAAGAGATAATCTGTCCAACATCAGTGTCCAATTTAGGCGTTTTTTGCAGAAAGGGAGAGAAAGCACGTGCACAGCGCTTGATGAAACATTTCCCTTCCTCTTGAATGAAGAATGCAAAGCCTGGCAGCACACAGAAGGCAGACAGTGCAGGCTGAAGTCCCTTCCCCTCATCTTCCACCCGTTTCTAATCTTTAAAATGTGTTTTGGCAACTCTGACTCCCCAGCACTGGGGGGTGTTCTCTCAGGTTCTCAGATTGGGGTCTAGGGGCTGGCCAGGACAACAGAGCTCCCCAACTTCCCCTCCCGAGATCCTGAGGAGTTTTCAGAAGTTCAGGAACAAGTCTCACAGTGAGTAGGGGAAATACAGAAGATAAAAACACATCCTGGTCTCTGGAAAGTACCAAAGGGATTTGCCCCAGGAATTTACAGTTTCCCTCTGTGCTGCTGTTCCACAACGGATCATGATAAGGGTTGGAAACCAGGGAGAGGTTCCAGTGGGATTCTCATTCCTGACAATCCATTGGGAAGAGTCTATTCACCACAGCACAGGAGAGATGATCCCAGTTTGGAGCAAACAGAAGAAGTGTCCATATATATCACCCCCAATCCAATTGTCATTTGAAGGAGAAGCCAAAGTCTATCAATATCAAATGAGAAATATATAAATGTCAGATTGAAGGTAAGGAGTAGATAAAGGCCTGGGAATCTGCTCTTTGGAGAAAAGGTGGCTGAAAGAGTTTGGATCTCAATGACAGCAAGGGGGAACTTGGAAGAAGGCAGGATAAATACAGACCTTGGGGAAAAAAAAGAACTTCTGTGTGTTGGTCTTAATTTTACTCTGTTTAGGAAAAATTCCAGTGAACTCAAACCTTGGCAATGATTTCAACTACCTTCCAATCAATTTAGACTAAATAGAGCAGGAAACAGCAGTGGAAGCTCCCCTGGTTTGGGACAGTGCTCATCTGGGCAGGGATGGAATAACAAGTCCAGGCTCCCCTCAGACTGCCCTGAGCTTCCTGTGGAACCATCAACACCCAGGAATCATCAGCAGCCTGGGAATACAGTGAGACTCCCCAAGGACAACATGATCTCCGTGCTCCAGGCTGGGAACTGAGGTGCAGATGAACAGAGCCCCTGCAGGGACTCCTGCCCTGCTCCTGCTGAGGACAAAGCAAACCAAGCAGAGCATGAACAGACCCTGGGGGAGGGAGAGCTGGGGACACACAGACCTGCTTGCAAAGCCTCATCTGGGTTTGACGCACACAACTTGCTCCCATTAACGTGAAATAATTAACATCCCACCAAGAAGAGACTGACCGCACTCCCAAAGTGGCTCTCTGGCCCTTCCACCCCCTCCTGTGCCGCTGCAGCACAACCTCCTGGGAGCTGCCCCCGATGGATTTCAGGAGTTAAGCCTGAGCCAAAGGCTGGCTCAGGGGCAGCTTGGCATCCTTACTGGGTGAGACACACACACACATACTCAGGCACACCTCGAGTTTAGCCCTCGAGCTTCTTGGCCCTGAACTGGCAGCCAAAGGAAACTTTGAATCCAGCAGACAAGTCAACAAATCACACCCCTGGTCCAGCAGTGCAAGGGCATTTCCTACATGCTGGAATTCTGTCCCTACCTCGTCCCAGCAACCAGCAGCAGTCACGTATCGCAGGGCTCTGGGTGCAGGTGGTGCACGTGCGGGTGCAGACACTCAAAGCCACTTCTCTGCTGCCTGAAGACTGGTTAACCACTGGCAAAGTTCAGGTTCAAAACTTCCCAACCCCGAGAGAAATTCCTGCTCCCCGAGGAGCCAGAGCAGCTCAGGGCCTGACCAGAGTGGGATGGCAAACACAGAGAGGAAAAGGATCACGAACTGTGCAGCATTTGCAGATATTCCCTCTGTGTCTCCCTGTATTCCAAGGGCTTGGCACGGATGGCCACGTGCCCTCCCTGGCAGGGGAAAGGCAATGGAATAAAAATAAAACACTGCAGCACTTCCAGGGAAACTGCAATTTCCATTCTATTGATCTTCTCTGGACATCAGTGACACACTGAGTTTATCTGGAAGACTAAATTGTAGAGCATGTTGCAGGAAGATGCTCTCGTTAAGCTTGTTTAAGTGACTAAAATTTAATTACATTTATTATTGCACTCCGAGATACAGCAAGGAAATACACGTTCACAGCTAAATAAGCAAATAATTTGAAGTACTTTGTAACTGTAACATATAGCACAAACTATGAGATAAAAAGGGGCCATTTTTTAGTGGTTTGTAAGATTAACATTTCACTGTAAATTATTATGAAAATTATGGCATCACGAAATGAAATTTTAGCTAAATTAGAATTCCCTTAATTGCAAAACCTCCAGGATCTGAGCACTTAAGTCATGCAGCAGCTTCAGATGCTGCAAAGCATCTTCCAGAAAAATTCTCCCGCAGAAACCAATAGAAAAATTGATACTTAAAAAAAACATTACATAAAAATAGATTTTTAATTCTCTCTCCCTGTAACTCCTGACAATAGTAAAATCCAGATATTAATTTGTTTCTGTTCATAATGTACTTTGCTGCTAAAGTATTTTTTGCTGACAACAAAGATGCCAAGGAACTTCCGTGTGAGTTGGGAATTAAACCTTTGCTCCTTCCCTGGTTAATAAACAAGACAACACTTGGATCAGCGATATTGGACACAAATGCCTGGGCTCCCCTGAGCGGGAAAATGTCATTAGGGCACAGGAGAAGATCATTCCCTGATCCATAAAGGATTATCTGCTGCCGGGATTGTCATTCCGCTCCCCAGTTTCGCAAAATCCGTGTTTTCAAACAGTCCTGCAAAAAGCCACTTTGCCCTTCAAAGTCCGACCCAGGAACCTGAATCCGCCTCTCTGGGATCTCTGTTAACGCCCCTTCAAAGTGTCAGCACTGCTCTGCTGCATCAGGATGACAACACCGCTCCCTCAGTCCCGGAAAAGCTGCTTCCCAACCCCCCGTGGACCATCAGCAAGTGCTGACTCAGCAACTGTCAGACTTTGTTTCCACCCCGCTCTAAACTCATTACTTATCTGACAGTCTAGTTTCCAATCATACATTTTTAATCACTTTTAGGAGAGCTTGTCTGTTCTGAAATCTGCTCAAAATAGTTCTTTGATTCTTCAGACTCCTGAATATCAAGACTATTTTTTCTATTTCCCTTCTTTATCCCTCTGCCACCACATGTGCCCGCCAGTTCTGCCCTTGCTGCTGCCATTCCAGGGCTCTTCGGGCAACGTCTGGTTCCACAGGTGGGTGATGATTCCCAGGTAAAGACCTTGTTTAAGGAGCACCTTGAATTCAAATTTTCCCTAAAATTTGAAAAGAAGTCCCCTGGAATATGGCAGAGTTTAGATAAGAATACATTAAAGATGATGTATGAGCCCAGCTCTGAATCTTTCAGTAAGTTCTGTTCGGATGAGATGAGGGAGCTCTTTAAATGGATTACCTGAGAGAAGAAAAGACTTAATGCTGCGTTATCAGAAATCTAGATTTCCGTGTAATTTAATTATTACGTTGCTCAGTTTCTGTAAGTTTTAAGGTGCAACCTTGTCCCCTTTCAGATCCATGTGCACAGATGTCTTTTGTACCTCGTGGAAACACTGGATAGGGAACAGCAGAATCCGAAGCAGTAAACTGAAAGCAGCACATTTTTACTAAGAAAATGATCAAAAGAGATGTCCAGGAGGTACTTGATAGGACAAGGGACAGGCACTGCAGGGAAGTGGTGTGGGTTTTGGTAACAATGCTAGTTGAGCATTAAATCAGTTGGCAAAACAAGATCTTACTGCTTAGACAAATACACTTTTTAGCCATTTTTACTGAAGACAGTCTAGCATATGCTTTAAGCCAACTGTGCAGGAATATTCCACTCCCTAATATAGCCTGGTGTGGAAAGACTCCTCCCGGGGTCTCCATGGAGGAATGACACATTTTGGAAGCAGGATTTCGCACCGGGGAAACGAGGAGGCAGAAGAAGTTGCGGAGGCAGAAAAAGTTGTTTTTTGTGACTTCCTCACCTGCCAATCACTCCCTAATTGATGGAATCAGGCAAATGGAACAGGTGAGTGTCTTTATGTGCCTGACTGCAAAACTAAATCCGACTGAAACCCCAGCCAAGCCGTCCAACTTTCTGTAGAGTTCACACCAAGTTAACACTCCAAAGGTATTAATTCTCCCTGTTCTGCTCAGTGCAGGCGTGTCTGAGAGCTCTGATTTGCTCAACTAAGCTTTCTACTTCTAGAAAGAAAGTCTCTCCAGGGCCTGACTCCGTGGAAGGCATCAGTGATCTGATGGAAGCTGCACTGACACTGTTCTCAAGCCATCTCTCCAAACTGAGCCTCAACAAATGCCACATTCCAGGCCACGGTTTTGGGAAGTTCATAAGGACATGACCCACTGAGAAGAGTGAGACTCATTCCCAGCTGGAGGGAGGATAAGAGGGATAGCACACGAGCAGAGCTGGGATGTCACCCAGCACGTGCTCCCAGTTGTAGCCACAAAGCCGTGGCCACCGTTAACCCTGGGAACTGTTTGCCCTGCTCAGTGCAATCCTGGGATAAAATCACCCACCAAAAGGAACATCCCCTTTTCCTGGGGGCTAAAAAAGGAATTTTAATTCCCACTGAGATGTCACAACCTGAAATTATTCCTTCTTTATTTAATCTGTTCTCTCACCTGAGGTCTTGCTCAAGGCACCTGCACCCTGGAATGGTGTGCACGGTGTGAGCTCCACTGGTTGTTTATTGGTGGAATAATAAACACTGGCCCAGCCATCCTAAATGTGGGAAACATGTCCCTTTGCTCAGGAAATGTAGCTTTCTAACCCTGCTGCCTTTACTGACCAGCAAAATCACATTTTAAACCTAAATTATTCAAAATCCAGCCATATGCTAATCCTCTAACTAAAAAAATATCAATGAAAAAAATCACTGGGTAGACTTTCACATGGAATTTGAAAAAAAGATTTCTTATCACAATGTCAGATTTCACTGTTTTCTTTTTATTGCTCCTTGGCTGGTTTTCCTTCCCATGTCCTTCACAGGCTCTTTTATCCCTTTCAGGTAAGACTTTCCAGAGGGACAGATGGGAGAGCTCTAAGCAGCAACTCAACCAGCACAGGACCCACAGTCTGCAGTTTAGCTCAGGGCAGTAGGAAATCCTTCTGTAGGTTTTTTTTTCCTCCAGTCTTAGGACCAAAAAAAACCACCCCAGCAAATGCTAGTCTTTCACATGTTCTGACACTGCCTACTTGTGTCAGCAGAATCCACTGCTGAGAAACTTAGAATCTTAACTTTTCCTGAGCAAGTCTGGCCCCCTGCCATGAGACAAGGCAGCCTCCACAGCACCATCCCGTGTCACCAGTGCTTGAGGTGACAAACTGGAGATGCTGGGGCTCACTGTCCCAACATTGTGTCCAAAACCCACTGAAATCCATGACAATGGATTCAACTGGCTGGTGATCAACCGCTGAGGCAGTTTTTATGTAGGACATGGAGCACCTGTCTTTGTGCCTGAGCCATTCCACACAAAACGAGGGAAGCTGTTCTCTCCGCTCAGTGCTAAACCACAGAGTTCACATTTCCTCCATCTACAGCAAAAGGTCAAAGAACTGCAGAAGAAATAAGGCCCCATGAGTGATTTATGTTGCAGGACAAGCTGCGCAGCAGTTGCAGTAAATCTGCATCTCAGGCACTGCAGGGATGTGCTCCAGGTGATCCCTCCTGCAGCCACAGACCAGGATGGGGCAGGAACCTGCAGTCCCTGTTCCAGTAATGACCACGATGGGGCAGGAACCTGCAGTCCTTGTTCCAGTAATGACCAGGATGGGGCAGGAACCTGCAGTCCCTGTTCCAGTGACCAGGACTGGGCAGGAACCTGCAGTCCTTGTTCCAGTAATGACCAGGATGGGGCAGGAACCTGCAGTCCCTGTTCCCTGAGATCTGTGGGGCAGCTCCACAAACCTAAAACCAAAGCACATCCACAAGAGAGATCTGCTCCAAGCCCTAAACCTGGAAATTTATCTTCCCATACTTCGTTCCTACATACAAGAGGTGTCTTTATTGTCTCCAAAGGTTTTTTCCTCGGTCCCTCAATGTTGTGCTACCCGATCATCCTCCTCAAAATGAGCTTGTGGGAGGCATCACCAGAAGAGCTGAGTCTCAAGAGCCAAAGAAGACAGATTTTGCCTTCAGGAGGAAAAGGAAGACGTTCATGGCACTCCTCCCACCTGGCCCCTCGTTGCTGTCACAGCCACTCCTGCTGCCTTCAGAGCCAGAAAAGAATGGAACAAAGCTTGGCCCAGGATAATTCCCCACACAGAAGGACCCCCTCTGCTGCTCAGAGAAACTATTTCAAGGTACTGGCATTTGATATAAATAAAACAAAAGCTGTTTGGGATTCGTTGTTCTGCCTTGCCGAGTAATGAACACCAATATGATAATTACATAGAAATTGATTGGTTTAAAAATGTCCACTCTAATTAATTTATTATAATACTTACAGGACAGTTTCAGACAAGCTCTAATGCACCGAGGATTAAATGGGTTTATTCCCTTGGAATGCCAGGGGACTGGACAAACCCATTTGCAGGGAATGGAAATTAAAATCAGAAATAAAAATCACAGAATCACAGAAATCATCATAAAAAGGGTTGGGGTTGGAAGGGATCTCAAAGATCATTTAGGTGCAACTCAACCTCTAGGTTTAACTTTTTAATTTCCCAATCCTGACTTTCTTTGCTCTTAGTATTACGGGAATGTTTTTCATATTTAACTTTCTCCTTTGTTATCTTTTTTTAAATAAGGAAAAGATGAGAGACCTCTGAAATTTCAGCTCACAACCTTTTTTTTTTTTTTTTTTATTTCCTGCCTGATGGGAAAACCTGGCTAGGGCTTTTCCTGCTGATCCAGCCTGTGGGAAGGACAGCTCTTCCATGAGCTGGGACACGTGTAGTAGCTGCAGGAAGATTTTTCCAAACCAAAGCAAATAATGGAAGCATGTTGATTTCTTAATTTCCAGATACTTTGCCAACTAATTTAGGCCACAAGAAGAAGTTATAATTTCTGCATTAGTATTTCAGTGCTCCAGCTGTGACCTGATCACATCGAGCTGGGCTCCTCCAAAACAAATCCTTCATTCTGGACCTGAGCCACCAGCCCACCCAGCCCAACTGCTGACACGGTAAGGGTTCATTTCCAGAGTGTAAATGTGCCCTTCCACCCAAACACACTGGCTGAAAGAGATCAGGCAACTGTTTTAACTGCAGATATAAAGGAAAAAGAAAAATATTGTTCAGAATCCTCAGAATATTTGATAATTTGTCAGATTCTTAAGCTAAAACTCAGTAACCTGGACTGGGTTTGGAAAGTAACACAACCCACCACGAGGGCAAGGGTTTTCCTTTTTGTGGCAGTCAGTTTACATTTCATCCAAGCTTTGTTCCTGTTTTGTGTAAAGGCAGGGAAGCGTGAGGCCACAAAGCCCCAAAGCCCTGTGTTGGTAAATAAAAACCTGCTGTGCTCCGAGCGAGAGCTTGGCCTGCCCCGGCTCCATTAACAGAGACTGGAGCACAAAGACAGGCGGGGAGTTCTGCTTGTCCCTGTTCTCCAGTGCCCCCCTCCAAAGGCCAAATTGGGCCGCTTCTAGTCAAGATTAAATAGCAGAGCAGTTCAGCTCCCGGCACTCCACTTGCAGACACGAAGGAGGTTTTGTCATGCGGGAAGAAAAGGGTGTTCTTCGGAACTGGGCATTGTCCTCCTCCCCTGACATAACGAAAGGGAAGGCTTGCCTTTTGAAGCTCTGTGACATGGTCAAACTGGGGGAGAGCCCAGCACAACACCAAGGCAGGAAATGATCATGAAAAAATCAGTGTTAATTGCTCACAGAAGCGGTGTCTGTTCCAGCCCTGTACACCAATAACTGCCCAGATCTGCCTCACCGCTCCGAGGGACTGGAGAGGGGGAAAAGTGACTTTCATCCCCTGGTTGTTTATCTGTAGAGTTACTCACTGTATAACAAGAGGAATCTGAGGCACAGCAAGTCAGCAAATAAATCACAATTGTCAGGTTTTTTTACTTCAGTCACACTGTGGTAAATTCAAATAATTCTAATGAAGTCAACTGTGACCCCCCATTACAGAGTGGGACAGTGTGTTAACAATTGATACATTGATGTATTTTTGCAGATATGTAACTTATATCCTTCATTAATAGTTTCTATTCAAGGCATTTAATTAGCATTATGATTAAACTGACCCAATTGCAGACAGGGCAACAAACTGAATTGACTTTTGAGGCTGCACAGTTAAACCCCTCTGACAGCCCCGTGACCTCCTGCAATCCTAATGGCCAGTCTGGCAATTAATGTTCCCTCATTCATCACTACTAATTAACTCCATTGATTTTTAACACTGGGATTTCCACATTAAAGCACGCTGCAAGAAGCACCACATTTGTTATGATATAATATTCAGAGGAAATGAAATAACACAAGTGCTGTGTCAGGAGACAAAAGCACCATTTAGGCCAGGATGTCAAGTTACACCAAAAACTCCACATTGATCCTCGCCTGCCTTTATTTTAACCATCTGCTCTCTCGAGCAGGAAACAGCAACTATTTGTTACATGGACATGAGTATGAGGGGAAAAAAAGGGCAAAGTTGAATGAATGGAGTGCAAAAGTTGCTCTTGCACAAACTCTGTCA
>JAYRBT010000018.1:2258184-2299919 GCA_036023395.1 Myiotriccus ornatus | reverse complement strand
GGCAGCCACAGCTTCTCTGGGCAACCTGTGCCAGGGCCTGCCCACCCTCCCAGCCAAGAATTCCTTCCCAGTATCCCCCCTAACCCTGCCCTCTGGTAGTTTGAGGCCATTCTCCTTGTCCCCTCATGTAAAAAGTCCCTCTCTCCATCTTCCCTGTCGGCTCCTTCAGGTACTGGGAGGCCACAATTAGGTCACCCCAGAGCCCTCCCTTCTCCAGGGTGAACAATCCCACCTCTCTCCACCTTTCCAGAGGGTTTTGCAATTAGGAATCAGACACTGAACATCTCAGCCACGTCTCTGCATGAGTGTTACCCACCCCACAGGGGCACTTCACAAAACCAGCCAACGTGACTCTGTGCCTGCCGGGCCACATCCATGGAAAAGCAAAGCTTCCACCAGCTGATGGGTAGAAAAAATACCTAAGTGACATAAACTGTTTTAGACCAGAATATATCCCACCTATGGGAAGAAATATCTGCTACAAACACGTATTTTTATTCCAGTCTCCTACAACTTTCCCAGATGGCCAGGTAGTGGCTCTTCCTTGGGGGTCACCATATGTTCCACAATTAGTGACTCATGTCTCTCATTAACATTCAGCTCCCTGACAAATGCCCATGAAACCAGAGCTGGAGACCAGGACCCTCGTGCATCAGGAAGGGAAAAGGAGGCTCTTCCCCAGCAAACTATCAAAGTCAAAGCCAATATCCCTCATGTAATAGCCACGAAGATTCTCCTTGCAGCACCACTTCCAGCCAAGACAACAGAGCAGGCTTAGTTCCCATTCCCTGGGAGGCTGAATATAGGCACAAAAATGCTATTTTTACACCATTACATTACAACTTTGTTGTTGCAGCCAAACACTTTGGCTCGAAAATCTGACTTGAGCTGGGTGTTAAGTAACGCCCAATAAATTCTCGGGCGAGCAGAAGTGCTGCAGCACGTGCAGAGCTGTGCTCTGGGCACAAACAGTTAACACAGCCCTGCTGGCCACCCCTCGTCTCCCTTAAAAGCTGCTGGGGGGAAAAAAAAAAAAAAAATCTGATTTCTCCCTGGAAGTTTTATGATTGAAAGCAGCAAGTTAAAAAACAGCAATATTTTTATGGGCTCCCGTGAAGAGGATTCTCCAGTGCTCAGTAGGGCGAATCCAACCTCCTCAGAAACACTGATCCCATTATTCAGTTTGGGTAATTAAAATGTTTTCTAAATGATTGTTCCCCAGCAGGAGGAAATTGATTAATTTTAATGCATTATTGTATTTTAGCACGGCACAACTTTCTCTTGTCTTTTCCCCTCCTCTTTTCCCCCACCACTTGCAGATGAATTATTTAGATGTGGAGATTTGTCTGCTGCCTTTGACGTGAAGCTTTAGGGAGCAAGTGGAGATACCCAAGGAGGGCCTTGGCATTTGCCAGTTCAGTTCCTCCTGGCTGGAGATGGATCAGCACAACACGGATCACGAGGAAGTGGCTTGGCTGAGGGAACAGAGATCTAAATGTGACTTTAGGACAATGTCCACCTTTAGAACTGCATTTAGGAGTTCATTAAGTCCTGCTTTTTAAAACAAGTTGTTTTGGTTGGGGCACTGGTTGGGGTTTGTTTTGGTTTTTAAATCAGGCCACAGAATGTTATTTAAGTATATTTTAATGACACTATGAGTAGCATTTACGAACACAGTGCCCAAATTCTGAGCCCTCTGAACAACACCCATTAACTGGAGCTGGTTTTGGGTGAGGCTGTTAAAGACCACAAGTGTTACAAAAGCTGAAGCCAGACACCTGCAGAGCTGCCTTCAAACACTGGTTCAAAACCACATGCCCACAAATGCCCACAGTGCTCCCAAGAACTTCGCAAGGATCTGGGAGCACTCCCAGGGTCTGGGAGCACTCTACAAATAAGGTCAGGTTTTAAACCAACAGGGAAGCATTAGAATGCCCGGCAAACAAGGCACTGGTGTTGGAGGAGTCTTTGACAAAGCCAAGAACAGGCTGCTCTTGATTCTCTAACACATCACTTTTCCTGGCAGTAGATTTACCCAATAAACAACAGTAACCAGAACGTTTACGACTTGATATCAAATTTACTAAAGTGCTCAGGGGTCTCAAGCAGAATGAAGGCCTCTATACATTATGTAAAGACATCCAAAGAAGCTGTTTGTCCTAAAATACCCAGTGTCCTACATATCTCTGATGAAAGTCTCATCTCCAAAGGAACAGCAAGACTTCAGTGCAGCTCAATATCCCAACTGCCAGCACTCTTCAGCACCACGGACTTGGTTTGAACCTCAGCTCTGACTGAGGCTCTAAACAATCCAGAGGGATGTCCTGCACACAGCAAATGTAGAAGGTGTGTTACAACACACCAGTGAGCACCACGGGATGGGTTTTTGCCACGCACTGTGTAGATTGAAGTCTTGTGTACCACTGAAAATATTTCAGGATGAAGGGGAATGGCAGGAAAACCACCTTATCCTGCTTCCAAACACCTCAGCACCTGATGCCTCTGAATAATTAGCTTTAGCTGGATGAGAAGAATTCTTTGCCATTATTGATTCCCACATAATAAATACCAAGCTATTGTGCTAATGCAAGAAATCACTTATTTGTAACAAAATATTTTTATGCAACTCAAGACTTCTTTGAATTCCTCCACAGGTGTCCAAGATGTTTGCTGGGAAGGAGGAGTCCAGCCAGCAGCTGGGGGTTCAGGCCGATCCTCTCCACCAAACAGGGCTGTTTTTGTGCTCACTGACTTACACAGTGTCTTCTGCACAGCTCCAACGCAGGAGTTAAGACTTCATGGTCCTTTTCTCTTTTTCCCATGCAGTGGAATACACAAGTGGAAAATGGAATATGGACCAAAGATGGTTTTAAATCGAAAAAGTAACATTTTCGTAAAGAGAGACAATGTTCTCGGGCACAGGGTGGGGTTGTCGGAGTGTCCTGTGCAGGGACAGGAGTTGGACTTCAATGATCCTTGTGGGTCCCTTCCAGCTCAGGCTATTCTGTGGTCCCTAAATGTGTTCACTGCAGTAAATCCAGAGTTCACAGCTGTCCACAGCTGTGGGAAATGGCAGGAACAACAGCCAGACTAAGGCCACGGTGCAGCAGGAGGGGGAGAGGCAGCACAGACACCAGGCCTTCCCCTCTCTGTGCTGCTTCAAGCCCAGCTCAGCACAGAGCCACCAGATCCCAGCATTACACATCCCTTTGGATACTCCCCGTGCTCTGTTCCTCACATTTACTCCTCAGCAGCACTTCTGGGTGCTCAGAACATTCCCCCTGCCCTCAGCAGCCTGCACATGGGTGGGCTGGCTGGGAACTCAGAGCCTGGTGCACTCAGAGGACCTGTGCAAACACGATTCCTTTATAAAAGTCAACAGAACTGCGAGTTCATATTCTGCTCCCAGGGCACATTATTTGAATTATTACTTATTATTTGAATGCCTGAATACAGAAGAAACACCCCAACCTCAGCTCTGTGCTACACAGAGGACACGGACTCTAAAACCACCCTGTGCTTCATGTTCTACCTGTGTCCTGCCAGAAGGAAACTTAAACAAAGCCTAAAAGAAGGGCTGGGGAGGGCAAGACAAAAGAAAGACTTGCAGGGCAACAAGAGAGCAAAAAATCTGCTACAGAAAAATTAAGAGGAGGATTAGATTATCCAGAAGCCATCAGTGTTAGGTGCTGGGCACTAATTAGGGCTAACTATTTGCCTCTCCTTCTGTTTAGCAAAAGGCTCTACAGATCTTACACAGATGATTCCTCACTTACCATTCCCAACTCAGTAATCTCTGGGTGAGCCTTTAATCTGTTGCTGAATTTTATTTAGTTGTCCCTTTGTCCTTTCCCGTTTATTTTCCTAATTGTGTTTCTTTTTCTCGCTTTTTTCTATATATAAGTGACTTTCTGTGTCATCCCTACCCACACACCTCTGCCTGCCAAGCCATTTCCCATTGCTTTTCTTGTTTAACATTGTTTGCCCCTTATTTAAAGTTCCCACATTCTTTGCATCTTCCAGATCAGAGCAAGAGGAACAAGCTCAGTTTCCAGGCTGCTCTCAGATCAGCCACAAACAATCCCACGGAACATATTTTGAGGAATAAATTTCACTTACATCTTTATGAGCCAAAGTGGTGCAATATAAATCAAAATAGAGCAAGAAAAAGAAAACTTCTCCAAATTCCTGTGCATTGGAGTGGATGCAGCATCTGCCTCAAGTTTTGAGAGCATCCACTGCATTCCCTCATTTGTTACCTTCTGACCACAAGCAGCAGATGGTATTTTGTCATCCCACAGACCTCAGTTTACATAAATCCCAGTCTCTGCCCTGCAGAATTTATAATCCAGTGCTGATCCACCGGTGGATGGATCCTCTCCTGCAACAGGCAGTGCTATACAAATGAGTTTTCTTCCACAAATCTTTCGGTATATTTGACCACCAGTATTTACTAGCAATGAATATTTTGTAAATATAATTTACCACTGTTGTAATTTCTGAGACTTATTCCCAGTGGCCCTCACTGCATCTAATCAATCCCCAGTTACTATGCAAACACATCCTACAGGCCACTGATGTCTTTCCTAACAAACAGGTAATTACAGACACTGCAATGGCACCAGAGAATCCAACCCAAAAGAACTCTGAGGTGATTTACACTCCCCCCAACCAAAGAGAACTGATCTGTTGGAGTCCTTAATTTCCAAGTATTGTGCCGTGCTCTGGACGAGTGATTCTTGTAGTTCCAGTCAGGGACTGCAGTTCCTGCTCCAGACAAACCCTACATCACTCAGGGTGGTGCTACTTGCTGTTGTAACGTTACCTGGATGAGTTGGGGCCACACCCAAAAATCCTCATCCAGGGAAAGCTTCCAGAAAACCAGCAAAGCCCCGGCTCTTACAGGATACACACTCAGCTCTGTCACTCTGGAACACCCCAGCTACCAAAACTCATCACAGCCAAACTAAAGCTCAGGGTTACAAATGATCATTTCAAATCTGTCCATTCATTCCTTTACCATAACATTTTTAGTCTTTCCTTACGAGTAAAATGAAAACCAGGCAGCGGATTCACCTCAGGAATGCAGACGTTGGATGCCTGGCCTGGCTGACAGTCCACTGCAGGACCAGGGGACAAGGATACCTTGACTTCCATGGAGGAAGGGGGTAGGCATCACATCCAGAGGGCAACTCATCCTAAAGGTGCTACCACTTTCAGACACAAGCCTCCAAAAGCCCAATCCCTCTGCAAACAAACACAGGCACAGAAGTCTCCCTGGAGTCCCGTGGTGTTTGGAGAACACAGTAACACCCAGAAGCAAATTTTCTGAGGCTTGAATTTGTGTCTATAAAATAACTGGCTGGCCCTGTTTGGCTGATAAAATGCCTCCCTGAAATATGCAGGGGAAAGGAAATTAAAGAGGAGAAGGGATGAAGAACATTGGTACATGAGACATTTTTACTCAGGTTGAGGAATGGTAGGTGTTACAACTTTAATGGTTTTGATCTGCCATTCCATTTTAACACACAGGAGTTAACACAAGTTCAAATTAATCAGTCAGCACTTCTTTAACCTGATATTTACAGCCTGTACATTCAAATGAAGGCAAACAAAAGTATAATTTATGCTACAATAATGCCATATAAAGTATCATTGTTTTAATTCTTTAATAGAATTAGGCTAGCTGTGGCAAGCAGATAAAACCCCTTTGAATAGTGAAACATTGCCACAGTTTGTCTTGTCAAGGCTCCTGCTTCTAAGGATATTTATGATTTTCCTGTTCCTGGAGAACCATAAATGACACAGCAGGTCACTGAGACAGTTCCCCTCTCAGTCTGGATATTTCCATGCAGAGCCAGAGCATAATTCAGTCTCCATCCCCAGATAACCCCAGCCTTTCTCCTTCCACTGCTAACAAAGGGCTTAGTGCTGCACTTGCTCCTGAGAAACAAATTCCATCCCTTGTGCTGACCCCCAAGATCCACCAGGGATGAAAAATAAAGCGGGATTTCCCTGGGAATTAGGGAAGCACAACCCAGCCCCCGGAGCGCACGGGGCAGTGGCACTTTCTGGAGCTCCCAGACTGTGCTGCACGACTCCCTTGACACCCTGAGTGTCACTGGAGTCACCTCCCAGTGTCCTGTGCTGCTCCCAGCAGCCTGTTGGCTGCTAAATGACTTTACATCCTTTTTTCTTTTTCTGCAGAGCCTATTTTAGAAAGGTTGTATATCAATCTGGAAATGCTGTGAACATGATGTTATCATAATGGTACCATATGCCAGTCGACTACTTACAAATCATCCATGCTTCCCTCACTTGGTAGATTTTAAAGGCATGATAAAGAACTTGATTCTGCTCATGCTTACACTGGATTTATATCAGGACACCTCCATGTTTTACACTGGTGAAAAAAAGGGAGAAATATTTGCATCAAACCCTCTAAAAACCTCTAAAGGCTCTCAAAACAGCCCTGTCAAAATAGAGGTTTTACTATTCGAGTGTTTGTCTCAAAACAGATGTGAGTGTGGAAGACTCAAACCCTGTGAAAAAGCAGGCTATGCTCCCAAATCACCTTATCCAGCTGTACAACCTATGGAAGTGGGTTATATCCTTTAACTAAAGAGCTTTGGAGCTGTTAATTCACCTCCCTGGTTTGGCCCCTTAAGGAGCCCACTGTGAATTCCAATCCTCCACCTGATCATTTCTCTACAGCCTTTTCCTACTTTCTTTGTTCCAGAGAAATCAGATTTTCATGTGTTCACAACACCCCATAAACCCTGCAAAAAATTAAGTACCATAAGAGTTGTGATAAAAGAGGAGGTTAATACAGGATCTTAACAAGGAATCCAAGATAAAAGGCCGGGTAAAACTTCAGCTGCATTATCTGAACATGGGGGAACCCAGACTCATTTCCACTCCTATCTACCAGTTAAATATATATAAAAAAGATTGTTCACAAATTTCACACTTGGCCAATCTTGAAGCTGTCATATTCTGGCAGCTCTCTGATGCCTTTTTGACCCTTCACAGTTTTTTTCAGAGTGACTATTAGTGCTCATAAAATGTTTTGCATGAGAAAACTAGAAAATGAAGTCTGTGGAGTTCGAGTTCGAGCAGAGAACTATTTTTGCTCAGCTACTCTTACTCCTGTTCTGTGCAGAGCACGTGTTTAGTGATTCTGATTCCAGCCTCGTGCCTGTTCATTCATCAGCCCCTGAACTCAGGCTGGGACCAGGGGAAATTCCCCCAGTTCTCATGGCAAAGGGAGAAGGGAGCCCTGCAGTTCTGCTCCTGTTTGCAATCTGCTGAGAGCTGGGTGTGCTCTCCCTTCCCGCTGCACTTCTGTGGGCAGCCCAAGTGCTGACCTTTACCTGCCTCTCTCAGGAAGAAACTTTCCTACAAATTTCAGTACTTTCCCTTCAGAGCAGCAGCCAGACAAGAGAAACTCTTGTTTCTCTTGCTGAGCACCACTGGTCACATCCAAGTGTTTGTAAACACACTTATCCTGGAGAATTCTGCACTTGTCTTTGGACATCTTGACTGAACGCCTTAGATACTCCCTTACAAGTGCCGAGTCTGATCTTCACAAGACTGTGCAATATTGTCTCTTCATAAATTTGGTACATGGTCTATATTAATTTATAAGGTAAGAGTCACACTCTGCAAACTCTTAACCACAGTTCCTCCTCTCTGCACGGATACACCGATTTACCTCACACACAAGTGTCACGTGGCTGAACTCACCTGGCAATCTAAAGCTGACTCTGCTGGGATTTGTTTCCTTTGAGAGCAGCTCTTAATTTTCTACAGGCTTTCTCATCTGCCTCTCCTTAACACACAGAACTTCCCCACTGAGGTTTCAATCAGCTTGTGCAAAGGGAAGCACCAGTCGCTGGGGCAGCTCGGTCAGTCTGTGCAGAACACAACAGTGAGCCTGAATTTTATCCAGCTTTTCCATTAACATCTGAACAACCCTTTCTGGGGTTCACAATGGGAATTGTAACTACTGCCTTGATCCCAGGTTTTATGTATTAGCCATTTTTTTGTGATATGGGAGATAGGCAAGGAAGGCTCAGTTGCCTGAACAGGGATGCCAAGGCTGTTTGAGACACACGAGGAAAGCCAGGACACCTCACTGGACACCAGATCCAGTGGATGTGTCACAGCTGCTGGAGCAGCAACCAGGGAGCAGGCAGGACACCCTGGACAACACAAGGAGAATGGCAGACCTGAAAATCCTACCCCCTACCACCTAAATGGTCCAAACCATCTTTCTACACGGTCTAAATCACCTTTGGACTGCTTAGTGGGGTCTAAAGTCCATCACCATCCCTGGAGAAATTCCCAGTGACCTTGGCTTGGAACTGGCACTGGGTTCTGGCTCTTGCAGTGCCACAGTTTCCCTTGCACGGACAGGCAAAGGGAGAGAAGGGCAGTGGAAGTGCCTCCCAGGCCTCCCACTGACACACCCAGAACGGACATATTTGCATAAAACGACAACATGGCAAAAAAAGTATAAACAGGTGGTTCAAACCCAAAGTGGTGCAACAGATGGACAGTTTGTGGGAACCCAGCACACTCTCCATGCACCTGGAAGCACACTCAGAGGCCAATGGCAAGCACACATGTTGCAATAATAAAAATGTAAAAACTAGTGCAGGCACCACACTCACACTCCCCAAAGGCTGCAACCCCCACGTTTCAAGAAGAAAGACTTACAGCTTTTATATAAAATAACTGTGAACTGTAGAAAGTCTCCGTCTGAATTCCCGACCCAGAGATTTGCACAGCAGTGCTGCAAAAAGTGGTAATTATATAGAAGCTTTTTAATATGCAATGGTGTGCAGCACTTCTCTCTTTGAGCTGAGCAGCCAAAGTAATATCATAAATATTATATTTAAATAGTAGCTCAAACCACATGGTTTGGAAAACAATAAGCAAGCACATGCTTTGCAGGAACACGGAATTAGAAATGATTTCACATAGGAGGATAAAAGGTTTGCAAGAACTGTGATCACGCTACAGGGAAATGGTTTATACAAGGCTGTACTCGAAGGTACATTCCCAGTTCCAATATAATTAACTGTTTTCAGAGATTTATAGTTTTGCTGTATGCATTTGCTTAAATATTAATTCTGCTGCCTGGTGTTTAAAGCACGATGGATTGTTCAAAGTGAAAATGGCTGAGTGCCCCATTCACAGGAAATATGGGACTTGTTACCAGAGAGCACGAGCTTCTGTTTGATACTTCTGAGTATTAATTTAGAGTTAATTGTAAAAAACAACAGATCAAATTAGTTCTTTCTCATAAGTAAAAAGTGGGAGCGACATAATGCAGCCTAATACTGTATATTTAACCTCAACCCATTTAATTTTTTTTAACTAAAATGACAAAATTTTACAAAGCAGCTGAGTGGAGAAAAAGACAACACTGAAATCTTATTTTGAAAAAGACAGTGACCACATGACCATTTTCAATGTTTGATGTGTTTAAACACTTTCACCATAAACCTTTTACAATTCCATAACAAATTTACTCAGATATCAACAAGGAGCAGAAAGAAAACTAAGTTCAACAGTCTGAACATCAAGGAAGCCTCCAGAGGTTTTGCCGGCAAATCAGAACTCGGGCACTTGCCTTGAAACTAATCTTGCAAATTATCATTATGCTTGAGCACGGGTGCTTATTAGCATTAATTAACCTAACGCAGAGCCCATTCAGGTGTCCCACATCAACTTTAACAGACTCCAGAGCAGGTCCCGTGGACGTCAACTTGTTCCCAAGCTTTTGCAAGACCAGCTCCTCGGTCTGTAAAGAGCACAGAAAATCCAGGGGTATGACGAGGCTGGTGCTTTATTCACTTTTATTAAAACAATTCACTACTCTGAGAAGGAAAACTTGTGGGATTTACTAACAAAGTGAACATGGAAGGCAGGTCCCAACAGAGAGGGACAGCAAAGCTCTGGCTGAGCTCTAAGAGAAGTCTAAGCATGGGAAGGATTCAGACTGAGACCCGGATATCCCAGAAAAACCTTCACTCACTCAGTCCCATAATGGGAATTTAAGAGACATAACGTCTAGCCACCTGACCAGAGACTTCTGTTACCAAAATACAGGGCTGAGCATGTTGGGGGGTGGGATCTCCCCTATCTGACAGGTCGGGGAAGGCACACAGGCTGCTACATTCTAGTTAATTTTTATCATGTTCTAAATCAGGAGGTAATAAAGACACGGACATGTAGACTTTCTTTTAGTTAACTGTGGACTTTCTTGCAGCTGGGGGGGAGGGCAGCGGCCACCCCGGTGTTTAGCGATCACAGGGGCTGCAGATTTAAACAACTCTGAGCGATGGCTGCCTTGGTTTCTCAAACTATTGATCCTCTGCCCACCTCCCGGGCCAAGCAGATGCCCTGTGCTTGCAGCTGAATAACAGGCATCACAAAAGCACAGGCATCAAACCGTGTGCTGTCACCTGCGGATCTCAGCTGAGCATTGATTTGGGGAGCTGATATCCCGACGCTCCGTAACTTCGCTTTGTTAGGAGCCATCTGGCAGCGTGGCCAGAGTCCTGCCTAAGCAAGAGAAGGGAATGTTTGGCAGCAGCGAGTGGCACCAGGCAGAGTGAGATTCCACCCACTCCCCAACCTCAGCAAACGGAGGTGTCACTTACACTCCGCATCCTACAACTTCTCCCCGCGCATCTCCCTACCCCAAACACCCTCTCGGCAGGAGCCCAGTTAAGCCCAGACCAGGAAAGCCGCTTCAATCCGAGCAGCAGGCGCCAGCCCGAGCCCGCTCGCCCGCGCAGCGCAGCAGCCCGAGGACGGGGACACGCGGGGACCAAATCCGGCTGCTGCAACCACAAGAAAGTTCGTGCCGATACAGCAGCCCAGTAAACCACGCGCGGGGTGGGAGGAAGCGGCTGATAGGGCAGAGTCCTAATCAAGGCGTACAATCTCACCCACGCACACATCTCCCAGCTCAGCACTCCCAAAATCACCAGCGAGCACCCAAAGATCGAGGGAAGGGGCAGGAGCGGGCGGCTGGGAAGAAGAAGAAGCCGGCTCGTCCTGGATGCCTGGGCAGTTCCAGGAGGAGAAAGAGGGCAGGGGGCTTCTCTCCTGCCAGCCGGAGGGTGCAGGGGGGGACTCCTTGCCCCGCAGCATCAACCCCGGGAACAAACAGGGGTGGGGGGCTCCGGTGCCGCGTCCCCGGCAGCGCCCAGGACCTGTCCCGACTCACACCTACCTCGGGATGCGGGGCCGCGGGAGGAGGCGGCGGGAGGCGGCCCGGGCAGCCACGGCCGAGCCGGGGCCGCTGCCCAGCACGGGCGGGCGATGCTGCTGCGGGGGACTCCGGGCGTCTCTTTGGCTCTGTTAGGAAAGTTACCGCGGCCACAGCACCCACCTTAAACCCGCCTCCCCGCAGGACCCGGGGGAGGGGGAAGGAGGAGGGAGGGAGGGAGGAGACGGGGGTGGTGGCTCGGGGCCGTTCTCGTCTCGCAGCGGCGCGGCTCGGGCTGGTGCTCCGGGATGCAGGGCTGGGGACACACCAGTGCATCCCTTCTCCCGCAGGCTCCGCTCCCTCCCCCTGGATTCCTGCTTTGCCGCGCGGTTCCAGCTTCAGAGCGCAGAAACTTTGCCGTTTGCTGCGGCGCTGACGCTGATTTTTTGGCTTATTCGTTTGGTGAGGGTTGGTTTGGCATCTCGTTATTTATTTAACCATTTGTTGTTTGAGGGAAGGGGGGGGGGGGTGTCCGGGTCTAGTCCTGATGCCTCGGGCGTTGTGTATATGTTTTGGGTTTTTTCTCCGCCCGATTCCATTAAAATGCCTTAAATAGACTAGAAGGACAAAGACTCAGACCGGCATCCCGAGCAGCGCATGAGGGGATGAGGAAGCAAACTATAGCTGAGGGAGGAACACTTGGCGGCTCAGCAGAGGTAGGAGATGGGGGGGAAAGGCACGGCTTCCTGCCTCCTGCGGCTGGAAAACCGGGATCTCCGGAGCAGAGACCTCTCAGATTCCAGCGGGAGATCACGCAAACTTCTGGAGCCGTTTCAGGGTTCCTCGGTTTGCACACCCAGGGGAGCACACGCAGCTGTCGGTGCCTAAACCATCCCCGGGATGGGGAGAAGCTGCTCAGAGCTGATACCAGGCGAGGTATGGATGTATGAGGGGATGCTGACAGGGAAAGGCGCCGCGGAGAATTTACCTCTTCTCTAGCATCCTCTACCGTCCAGAGCTTCTGCCCTTGCACTGTCACAGCGACTGCACCACTGCTGCCTTCGAGTGGCTCTGGGTGCTCAGAGCGGCATCAGCCAGGGAGGGAATTGCACCCCGTGGGTGTCATTTTCTTCCTGAAAGACGTACCAGAAGTTACAAACGTGTAATGATTTAGCTCATTAGACCAAAAGGCTTATGACAGGTGATCTGAACAGCTGCACTCACTTAGCTCTTAGCCAGGAACCTTAATCTTGCACGGGCTGTTCCAGATGAAATGCTCTACTTGTGCTATGTACTATTAGTGATTATTTTCTAATTAGAATAATAACGTTGGCTGGGTTCCTGCTTTTTTATCACCTCAGGAATATCTGTAAGAAACACAAGACCAAGCCCCTTTTTGATAATACACCAGAATGGTTCACAGAACTTTTTTTGTCCCCGTAGCCACACGATGAATCCCCACATTGTACAGTGTTTTATGGCCATGGGAGGCTGCCAAAATCCTTTGTCCTGCACCGTGTGTCTCTTGGTGCCCTGCCAGGACATGACTGCAGGTGGTGGCAGCGTTTCAGGATGGAGATAGTTTGGGCCAGTGTTGGTACAAAGCTTCCACAGGGGACTGCCTGCAACCTCCCAGCCTCCCAAAAACCTCCTGCCCTCGCAGGCTGCGCTGGTGCCTCCCCTGCGGGTTCCCGAGCTGCCCCTGGCCGGGCTGGTTGCAGCCTCCCCGGGACGCTGCAGCAGCAGAGCGGGGCAGTGGGGAATCAGTGTGTGCTGGAGTGGTTCCTGCTTTCCTACCTCCTGCTCCAAGCCCAGCTCTGCTCCCTCCCCAGCTCCACAAGCTATTTCTCTTCATTACCCACGACTACGGCAAACTGAGCAGGTTCTGCAGCAGTTCTGGTGCCTCAAGTGAGCTCATCCCCCTCTTTCCCAGCCTGCTTTTAATTATTTTTTACAATCATCCCAATGATGAGTATCAATAATAAATTAGCAATCGTGTTTATTTATTAAATTATTTTCAATATTTAATACAATTTAATAGATCAAATTTGAACTCGATTTATTGAATAAATAAAGATAATTAGGTTTGGTTGTTTGTATAAGAATATTAAACCCACCAGTTGCTCTGTCCTGATGGCATTGTTTATAACTCAGTTTTGTCACCAGTTTCCAATTGAGGAACTACTTAGCATCCCTGATTTTAATTTTTAAACACTGAGATGCTCTCTGAAATGCACAAAATGCTTAAAATTAATCAGGCCAGCCTGCTGCTATAATCTTCTTTTTTTTTTTTCTTTGTCTTTTAGAGTTCTCTTTAAAACTTTCCAAAGAAGTGGCCTGGCAAACTATGAGTGCCCTGGGCGTCGATGAAAACCAAGATATTACACCTTGCATGGCTGTTTGCAGATGTTTGACACAAAGCATTCAGCCCTGCTCTTCTTTCCCTTCTAAAATCCCATCCAGCTCATTTATTTCACTTGGAAAGTTCTGGAATTCTCTCCAACATGGTTGTCTACTTGCAGGGCAGCAGAGGGTAGTAAATGCCAGTGAATCTGGCTGTGGATGTGACTGCTAGAATATTCATTTATTATTGGCCTCCATTTAAATGCCACCCCCTTCTAAGAAGACATTCAGTACAAACAGCACTAGATTGCAGCAAACTGGTTCTAGTTCAGTGCTTCTGTTTTTAAAATGGGCAGTTTACAAATAAAGATATAAAAAGACAGTTTGGCTTTTCTTTTTTTTTCCTTTCTCTCTTATTTTTGTTGACTCAATGAGTGTAGCCTAGAGTTATAACTCTGGAAACTCCAGCTGAATTTTTAAGCTTTAGCCAGATTCTTTCATAAATCAGAATGAGTTGTTGAAATTCTGAAGGACAAAATAACTCTCAGTTATGAGTGCACAGCCTCAGTTTGGTGAAATGATCACTGGTTATCCCCAGGAAACCTGAGCACCAACATGGAAATGAGAAAAGGACTGGAAAAAAAAAAAAAGGGCAAGCAAGAGTGTATTACAAGAGTGACTCTGCACAGAAAACTGCTTAATAATTCTGCTGATAAAGTGTGAGCCAGAGAAGAATTCATTTCCCTCTCCCAGAGCTCAGCTGAGGTGACAGGAGTTTAAGCAAGTGCAGCCTCTCAGAAAGGTGAGCAGGAATGTCCTTCAGAGCAGCCAATGAGTTGGACAGCCCTGGAGTCACCGGGAGCTTTGGCTTTTGGGGAGGCACAGCTTTACCCTGGCAGAGCTGCTGAGTGCAAAACAGCCACTTGGACATTTTTTCAAAGTCCATTCACCTTTCAAGAGCATTTTATTGCTTCCCTTTCCTTGCTTCTCCATGTCCAATTCCAAACTGCTCCTGTCCACTTTCTTACTTTCCACATGTTCTTTTTGCTCCAAGGGGCGATTGGGCCTCAGAAACATCAGCAAACTGAGTCATGTTACTGTTTGTGAAAGCATCACTTATCAACGCTCTGAAATTATTATTCTGTTAATACTAAAGCTCAAGAAATTAAATATGCATCATTTGTGTCTGAATGAGCAATTATTATTGAAAATAATGCTTGAAAAAGAAAAACAAAGCTTTTCAGACATAACATGAATTTTAACTTGTGGGGTTTTTTTTTAGAAAACCAATCAGGGTTTTAGTTTATGCATCATTCTGTTCCCTGCAATAATACACTGTCTGTGCAATCAGTGATGATAAATGGGCCATAATTGTAAACTTGATATTGGTTTTCAATATTGAATTCATCATTCTGTCCTCTTAACACATATTAAATACTTTAAAGAATTTATATGTTTGTTTGATTTATCTGTGATTTTTTTTTTCCAATATGTAAAATTTATTAGTTTTCTGGTTTTTGAGAAACTAAGAGTAGACAACCTCATTAATAACACTGAATAATAGCCTTGGCCTCATTTATGCACGCCTCCCTTCTCCCAAACAAAGTGTCCAAACCCAGTACAAACATGTTAGTTGGAGGCAGGGTAGAAAATACAGCCTGAACTAGAGCCAGTTCTGCACAGGTTTTGTTTGAACTCCCTGATCTATCCCTGATCCCTCCAAATAATCATTGCAAGAATTTGCTCTCATTTAAAGGCAACTCCTGCGCTCATATCTCACTTTAGTCCATGTCAGAATTGTTGACTAACCTCTACAACACCTAAATTCTTATTAATGTTAATGAGAGTTATCCATGTGAACTGAGGAGCAAAGAGACCCCTCACCATGAGAAAACCCTCTGAACAGCAGCATTTACAATGCATAATTAACAGCAGTGTCACACAGGTCAACAGCACCTTGGCTGTCTTGTGAAAACTCTTTTATGGGAAGCTGCAAAGACTCCATTTTTTTTTCGTCAAGAAAACCCACACTGTAACTGAATCAAAACCTTCTGGTTTTGAGAGCTAAAGGATAATTTACCCACCAGGCTCCTGCTCGTCCCCAGGACATTCCTCCTGCCTGAGGTAGAATCCAAGCTATGGGAGGATTTTGACCAATTCCCAACTTCCCACCAGCACACAGGCATTTACAGGTGGAACATTATCAGCTGTGCTTGTGGTTGAGTTCATTATTTGATTATTACCAGTCTCTTGAGTCTGTACCTCTTTGAATTCCTCTTTCAGCTGAACCCAAAAAGGCTGGAACTGCCAAAAGCAAATAGAGACAAAAAAAAAAAAGAAGGTTGAATCACTCCATCTGCCTTCACCAATAAACTGAGGTTCCCCAAGTTCTGCTCCTTCCCAGAGAGGCTGTTCTCCCTTAGGAGAGTCTTCCAGAGGCTGCTTTCCCTCAGGAAATTCCCCCTTGGAGAAAGCTGCCCAGAACTGCAAGTGTTAGCAAACCAGAAACAGAGTTAAAACGAGGAGGGAAGCAGACAGGAGTTCATGTGCTTGGCATTCTGAAACAAGCTCAGGATATATTCATTTAGACCTTATTTACAGATGCTTCTAAATATGCTGGAGCAAATTTATCATCAAGCTGAACTTGTTCTCTTCAGACAGCTGTCTCCAGACACACAGAATATTAAGGAGAGGACTCAAGTCTGTAGGAAATGTACTGTTGCAACAATTCCTGCCCAGAATCTTGGTCTGTCCTATGTGTGCTCCAGAGATTAAAATTACAATGGGCACGTTGAAATTTTGTGGAATTATGTTCATTGCCATTCAAACTGCAAAAAGAAATCAAATCATAACAGAAATTCCTACAAGTTTTACTTCTGTTTTCAAAGAAAAGCTAAGAAAACTTGGCTGCAAGTAATTCTTCTCATTTTCATCCATCCACAGGCACTCACAGAATAAGTCAGGATCTACCAGGAGCTGATCCCCAAAATGAGAGAATGCTGCAGTGCATTTGTTTGTTTGGTTTGCCACTTTACAAGGGAAAAAACCCCACATTTCTTTCTAAGATATTTTTGGTAACGTGTGACTAAGTAGCAAAATTAAAACTAGGAAATTAATAACTACATGGCATTTCAATCCCATCAGCTCTAATCAACATAAATCCATTCTAATTAAAACCTGCAAATCCTGAGGATACCAAACAGATAGCCCTCTGTTATAGGGAGATGGCAGCAACAGGCACATTCCACACAAAGGAAGAGGATGGAAATCTCTGAGAGAGGCAAAATGAAGCTGTACTAGAAGTTGTATTTTCAGAGTACCATTAGGCCCTAATAATCTCTAATTGGTGAAATAAAAAAAAAACCTCGTAAATTCTGTCCTTTAAAACATAAAAAGCACTTTTATGAGCTAAACGAAGCTTCAGAGGCTGAAAAGGGTCACTAAGTTTATCACAATCATTGCTATAGTTTCAGATTTACCCCTCAGGAATCCCTAATTGGCGAAAACAAACATAAATTTTGTCCTTTAAAACTTAAAAAGGCACTTTCACAAGGCAGCTGAAGGATCTGAAGGAAGTGTACAAACTTCCCAGGCTGCCAAAGGTCCCTCAGTTTATCACAGTGATCAAACCAGGAACAGTGCAGTGATGTAAAGCATGTTCTGATCAGTGTGATGAGTAACACACACCAGTTTAAAGGAGGATAATAGAAATTGTGTAATTGCACCAGCGCCTTTGTGTCAAAGTCAAAACATCTTAAATCTCACGTCTGTCTTAAGGACTTGATCAAAAGCCCATAAACATTAACAAGATTCTTTGCTCTGACTCCCCTGGGCCTTGCATGTGTCCTTTTTACAGCACCTTCACTCATCTTAAATCAGTTCAGGGAGCTCCTCATCTCTCCTGCAACCCATTCCACCTTGCACTTACAACTGGCATCAGCTCTAAAGTACGTAACTGTAGCTGTCAAATCCACCTGCTCCTGGTGACTTTTCACGTTACACCAAGAGCATCAGTTCCCCTCCCCTCCTCCTGCCCTGCCAGGGACGGGAGGGACCCGAGCTGAGCGTGGCTGAGTTTGATTTGTGCACATCTACAGGAGGTGACACTGCCACTGGGGGTTAGGGAGAGCACCCATCTTCACCCAGCTCTTGAAAAAGAGGCCTCTTTTGTCCACTGGCAGTTTTTCTCCCCAGCAGCACATTAAGGAAAGGCAGGTTGTCACCCTGCCACGGAGCTGCCCAGGAACAAACAACCCACTGCAGAGTCTCCCAGCAAGGAGAAGGGACTGGAGTCAGGGCTGGAGCTCAGACTGTTCCCGTGCTCACATTCCATCACAAACTTTCCCCACCGTTGCCCTGGAATCACAGCAACGGTCCAGAGCCGTGGGAGTGCAGAGCTGGGGGAACCAAAGCCGTGGGTTCCAAAATTAACCGACGAAATCACAGCGAGCCTTGTCTTTATGATGTTTGCAACAGCCACTGGCACTGAGGGGGCTGGTGGCACAAGTCCTGAGGGCTGACAGTGGTTTCCCAGGCTGAAAAGCTTGGGAATCACTGATTTTATTCCTGCAAGTTACACCTGGACACCTCCTAACCTGTTCATTTAACTTGTTCTTACAAATGGTCAGTGAATGGTAATCCACAACCTCTTTACACAAACTGTGCCAGAATTAAATGCAAAATAAATGTACAGAATTTAATACATGTTCTTCAAGAATATTTAATGCTGGTTATGGTTTCCTTTCCAAAACTGCAAACTGTGGCTTGGTTGGTTTATTTTCCTTGCAAGGAAGGAAAAATGGAACATCACATATATAAAGGCTTGGACCACATTATATTTAGAAAAGCAAGAAAATAAAATTTATCATTTTTATCCATCCTACCTGTTGTGATGTCAACTGGTGATGGTTTAGTGAAATACCTAGTCCCTCTGTGTTTTCAGTGTGAGGCAACAGTTACTGCTGGCCTTTGCCATGTGAAAGCATGAATTCCACCCTCTGGAATTAGTGCCTGGAACAGCAGGAGGACTTTGGTGGATAATGAGGAAGGCAGCTTTAGGAAGGTTCCTCAGCTATGAGCACAAACACTCCTCAGGTGCAACTTTCATCTGAGTCTCCCCTGCATGTCAGTCCATTGGATCAAATCAACGGGAGAAGCTGAAAAGAAAACTGAGATAAAAATGTGTTGGGACACAGGAAGATGCTTTAATAGATAAAAAAACCCCACAGTCTCTTTAGAAAGGATTTTTCCACTTTGTATTCCTATTGTCTGAAATCAGGCCTGAATAGAAGAAGATAACTTGATAAAATATAGGCAAAAAAAGAAATCATATAAGGAAATAATGGAAATGCTGTTATGGACTTTTGTGAGTATAAATAGTTTTGGAAATGAAACTGTCAAGCCCAGCATATGAAATGATGTAGAAATAAAGTCACTTTAATGGTCAGTCTGCTGCAACCACATAAACATTCTCTACTTCCTTTCATAGCCCAGCATCTTGTAAATTCTTTTTTCTTTTAATCTGACATATGGGGAGACATTAGTTGGAGACTCAAGGGGACAGAATGTGAAAGAGAAGCAGAAATGGATCAAGGGAAGATAAGGAAGAGAAATCATCAACGGGAGATATTAAATTCCAAAAATGAAACTGAAGGGATGGGACATACTAGAAGGGAAAAAAAAGAAAAAGGGTGGTGAGATAAGCTGGAAAATAACATGCTGAACTCAATTTTAAGCCAAAATATTAGACTGAAATAATCAGGGACTGTCTCTTCAGCTTTTCCTCTGCTTCTAAAGGTCTGGGCTGTGTCTGTGAGAGTTTTCCTGGCACCTTAGTGTGAATGCAGAACTGTTCTGCCACAGAACTGGGGTTGCTCTTTGGCCTTCACTTGGCACCAGCAGAAGAACTTTCTCCCAGTGCAGCTGCACTGGCTCATCCAGCCCCTGCTCACACTGGGGCTCTGCCCTCCCTCCACACCTGCACACTGGAATGTGGAACTGGGACTAGAGAAAGAGTGGGGAAATATCTAAAATAACATCAATGTAGAAAATCAGGCAGCAATCTCACTAGATGAAATGAGCATTCTGGTATTTGATTGGCATTCTCATGTCCTTCCTGTCCCCAGAAAGTCCCACATCTTACCAGCTGCCACATGAAAGAGCTTTATTTCTAGAACTAAACACAAGAGTTTTCTCCCGAGGAAGTGTTGGAATGCTCTTATCCCTGATCCGTAGTTATAATGCCTTAGGCAACCTCGGGCAGCCTCTTGACACCAAGGGATTCTCTTTGGACCACGCCCAGCATTCACTTTCTTCCCTGTGTCCTGCAAAGCCAACCTCTCAACCCAGGGTGGAATTTCCCTCTGGAAGTCGTGGGGACAGCCAGAGGTGACAGGCAGCCCAAACTACTGCTCCAAGGTTTCATTTCTTCCTCTGACAGTATTTTTTGCATCTCGTTTCTTCTGAAGTTTCATTAGCCCATTAGACTATTTCCTCATTAAAATGGCTGGGCAGTCTCTTTCAGAAACTTATAAAACATATAAACCCTTCCTAATATCTTCATAAACCAGAATTAAATCTACTATGGACAGTCAAGGGTGATGAACCAAGGGAATGGATCTTTGGCTCAAGTCCTGGCTGAGCCACTCAGTTGCCATGTGACCCCAGGCCAATAATTTGATCTTCTTTAATTGCAGCAGTGATAAATTTGGCTAAGAAGCAAGACCTTTCTGAAAATCACCAGCCTTTGACCTCAGCTTGTGTGAGGAAATGCACCTCCAGAACTTCAGGCTGAATGATGCAACAATTTTTCAGTTATCTACTCCCAGAAACTATGTGGTTGCTCACAGAACTTGAACTCTTCAGCACAATAGGGGATTATGGCACAGAAATCTGCCATAAACTGCACTTTGGCAGTTGGATCAATGGCTTGGTACTCACAGGACAGTTATTGACACCTGACTCTTCCTTCAGTGAGACCTTGTGGATGAAAGCGGAGTGGAGGGAGAAGAGCCTTCAATCCACATCCTGCTCCCATGAAAGCAAGTGAAGAATGGAGGTGTAGCTCAGCTTGCAGGAGCTCAGCCTGTGTTGAATAAACACAGTTATGATCCAGACTCTTCCCTTCCCCAGGTATTTTTCCTACATACAGAGGGATAACTGGAGTCCTGGGGCTGTTGGAAATAGTGTTGGAAGTAATGTCTCACTCAGCAAGGGCCAAAGACCTGAGTTGCTTTGACCCCACCCCATTTAAGCTCAGTCTCACAGCAAACCGGTTTTTAACTGAACACCTTCTCACCTTCCCCACTCCAACAAAGCTCTTTAACCACATCAAGAACTAATTTTGCATGATGACTGCAACGTGCAGCTGTAACAAAACTACCCAGGGTTTGCCATGGAAGCCTTAAGGACGATGACAAAGGCACCCAGTGAGAAGAGGTTCAGCAGCAGAGTGTCCCAGCAGAGCTGGGCAAACACTGAAACCCATTTCCCTTGGATATTCATTGGAATTTTGAAATGGGTTTCTTTGACTCTTCACATCCCTTTTGTGCTCACTTTCCATGAATAGCAAACGAGCTTTAATAAGGGGGATAATCATGAAAAACACATTTTAAGCTTGAACATTTGCCAAATGAAACCCTCCAATTGCACAGTGGTTAGCAGTACATATGTCATTTTATGACTTTTCCACTAAATTAAAAATATTCACTGCTGGTCAGTTTTCACATCCACAGCAATGAAACCCAAATAATATCATTACAAGCAGAACTGGGCAGCAGAGGTTAAAGTATTATTATATACAATTAGATATTCCTGAATTATTTGCTGCCTGAGACTTAGTTCTTGACAATAATCATGACAAAATAAAGTATCTTGAAATCTTGCACTTTTTTCCCTTGCAATTTTTTTTTTTTTTTTTTTTTTTTTAAGAAAAAGAGTAACCTGTTATTTATTCAGCCCTGCCAGGTCACATGATTTGCCAGAGGATAGAGCAGTTGTAGGTATAAAATCTTTACTCAGAGGGCTTTTAGTGAGTACAATTTAAAGCCCCTGAGATGCACAGGTGCAGCCCAGAAATGCAGTGAGTTATATTTTGCTTTGGTTCCAATATACATCACTGAGCTCTCAAGGAGAAACCTTTTATATCCCATTTGTAGAGCAGATTCCCCACAAGTCAACCGCAGTTAGTTTTTTATGATGGAAGCCTAAGAGGGAATTCATCAGCTTCACCCAGAAACTCCCCCACAGAAACTGTGACTAAAAAAAGTCCCCCTGGCAATTCTGGTTTCTGTTTACTGGGATATATAAATAAGCAAAGCTCAGAATGATATTGTGCAGCACTGACCCCAAAGCTGAGCTGGAGATACTATAGGGAGCAATCCCAATTTGGAAGTGGCTGGAAAAGGTGACCTGTGAGGTCTTTCCACCTCTAACCACCATTGTCTTTGAACCGGGAGGCCAAGGCTCCTCTGAGCATCAGGGGAAAGGCTCTGACCAAATCAGAGGCATTTTGATGACAAAGAGATTGATGTGGTGGCCTTGTCCTTTGATCCAAATTGTTTTCATAACTTCCAGTACAACAAATAGAAACACATTTTGTGAAAGCAGGAATTCTGGAATCCATCAGGTGTAAATAACCTAAAGCTCCTCGAGCAGATAAGGTTTAACATTCTAATGATGGCACTAGCAAGGCTTTTTTTCCCTTGAAATAATATTTGAGATCTCTCATCACTAAATATAGTGAAAAGTCTGGCATAAACTAAGTAAAGTTACAGAAAATTAGGTGAAACAAAACAGTACATAACTGATTTCAGTGCTGTAAACTTTTGAGCTGCATCCACGGAGGAAAAGGGTGGTGGGAAGAAAATCCAATGCATGCCACAGTAAATACCAGGTATTGTGATAAATTGCTTTTATGCTTCCAGTAATTGTAAACATGGAGGAGTTTCATATTCCTGACATGCTCGAAGAGCTCTGCAAGCCTTGTTTTTGTTATTGTTGTAGAGGAGCATCAGTCCCCAGTTTATTTTGTGGAGAAAATTGTCGAGTTGCGTTATAAGCAACTCCGAGCAGTTTGTTCAGGGAAGCTGAAAGGCGGAATTTGAGCCCATTAGACACGGGCAGGGAAGCAGAAGGTCCCGTTTCAACCCAAACTCGATTAAATAGCGTCTCCCAGTGGTGCTACCTCCTATTGCAAGCGCGAAACACGGCCCGAAATCCAGGGAGAACATTCCAAAGGCCAGCAACGCACGAATACAAAATCCTTTTCTTGTGGCTAAAATAAAAAAGAGCATCAGTGTGTACTTTGTAATGCTATGTAAATTTCAAAGGATTAAATGGGATAATCATCAAAGTGCAATATAACAGGAAGTCTAATTAACATGGGTGCTGACAAAAATAATTGAAGGGGGGTGACATAATTAATGCCAGTGAACACGGGACTCCAGAAAACAGACATTGTTAAAATAACTTGATATCTTTCTCTTTTATGAGTGCAAGGAGTGGCACGTTAATCCTGAGACCATGCTAGATGTGGGTACTGTTTTTACAACACTTTTACAGAGCCAGCAATCCAGGAGAAGGAATCTCCAAGAGGAAAGACAGCATTTATCCAGTTTAGTGTGAGTCAGAAGAAGATGCTGAATTGCCAATTGCTCCACAGTTGCTTTAAGAATGGAAGAACCTACTTCAAAAATGTGCTGTAAGATAATCAAATCTTGCATCCTCTACTTCAGTGATGGAATTCTTGGAAGGAAAAAAAAATAAAAAGGCCTTTCTCATGTAAAAAGATATGATTTCTGTTGACTCCATGACTGTGTGGATCCCACACTAACACTCTCTCTTGGCTGTGGTATTTGCCAGGTAAGTTGGGCTTCAGGTTTGGCAAACACGAGCCAGACTCTGGTATTCTCCACTGGCCTCAGGGTTCTTTGCCAAAATACTGGGCAACTTCTATCCAAAGGTGACACACTGAAATTCTGAGCTGCACCTCCTCACATGCTTTTCCAAGCAGGGATTGCTCCTGGGAGGCTCAAACTTTCCATTCTAGGAAGCACAAACACACAACTGAACTTTAAAGGCTTCCCTTGCTCATTTAAAATAAAAGCTTCTCTAGCACTCTCTGGTGTTATCCAAGGAGCACTGTTTGAAGTGAGGAATACTCTATAAAAATAATGTCTGTACCTATCTCTTGCTATTCTACCATGCTTTTTTGCTTCACAAAGCACTTTGAGAAGTAAAACTGCACGAAGAAATGTATGTCCCATCGATTTGCAGCCACACCACGCTGCACCTTCTTGCTTCAACATTTGAGAAGATCTTCTAATGCTGATGCTCAGACATTTTTGAAACTTTTCTTTCAAAACTACTGAAAATGCCCTTGTTATCCTGTTAGTTTTGGCTGTTCCTGCACAAACCTCTTGCCCTGTATAAAGACAAGTTACCAGATGAGCATGAAAGTTCATCTCTGATCTCACAGGGGCAAACTCAGTTGTTACATAAAGTGCCAAGAGTTCTTTGGCTTCAGCGACTCCAGCTTTGCCTTTTGCAATCACAGGAACTTGCTCTCCAAAAGAGGAAGGAAGGGGGAAACTGAGAAGGTTAAAACCGTTCTGAGTAGGATGTTAGAAATACATAAGGAGCTACTTGACAGCACCAGCAAGGCAGGAACTTGGCCCAAAGGTCTTCCATTTTCCTCTGTGAAACGGTGAACAAATGAGAGCAGTGATCTCAGCTACTTTTCTTTAATTAACCTTCACTTTATTGCAGTCATTGAATGTCACTGAGTAAGCACACTGGTCTGCGTTCCTCACTGTGTCAGCACTCAGCATCCTCTACATTTCGAACTCAATTAAATGTCTTTTCTCCCAAATGTTGTGTTTTTCTTACCCTTTCTCTCACCACGGGTTACTTCATCTTTGTTCCTACTGAACAAGAGCTCCATCATTTGGTCTCCATTTCCCCTTTCCTCTCACATCCTGCTTACATAATACATCTAAAATCATCCCGACTACCAAGCCCAAGTCTACACTTCGGTCGTCTCTCACTAAGTTATAACACCTCCTCCTCCTCAGATGTTTGAGAACTTGGCTTCTGCAAATCAGTTCCTTACAGATGGTGCTTCCATTTACTGGCACCAATTGGTTACTTGAAAGTATTAGTCACTGCAGATACACATTTTATAAAACGTGAAAAATAAGAAGTGGAATAAACAGGAACATACAGTGACATACTGCCTTGGCTCCTTTCCAGTTTTTTTTTCCCCTCCTAAGGACAAACACTACACAGCTCACACCATGTATTTATGTTCAAGTGAGGTTATGATGGAGGCGCTTTGTGGGAAAGTAGGAATGCTTTTCTAATAGTCAAAATAATCATCCCCAAAATGCCATGTTTTCAGCATTTCAGCCTTATTCACAGGGCAGTGACTCAGACCCAGAGACAGTGCACTGGACTCACGACCTTCCACTGCTTTTCTGTTTCTTCTTGGACTAGACTTAATCTGTCAGTGCCTTTATTCCCCTCTGCTGTAAATGTAAAGGACAATATTGGTGTCCACTGTAAAATTAGCTGGCATTAGAGTTGCAATTCTCATACCCCCTCGCCCTGATCCCCACCTCAACTCCCCGAGTGCTGCAGGTGATCCCACAAAATCAGTACTGAGGAATGGACCTGGGATCTCTCCTGGAAGATGCCAGAAGAACCACGGAGGGTCACACACATGCACTCATGCAGGTCTAGAGCTTAGGCACAGCAAGGCATCCTCGATTTGTTCCTGTTCTTCACTGCATCCTTTTCAACCCTCCAGTGCCTCCAATATCTCCACATCACTGTCCTTGGAGTGGGAAACCTAAAAACAAACAGAAACCCCTCACATGTGTCTTCACTCCAACCACCCCATCCTCCTGCCACTGCAGCCCAGCAGAGTTTAACCGGTTCTTCTCATTTGCCTCCCATGGACACCCCAACTGCTTTTTCAGCATTTTCTCCACTGTACCCCCAAAATCTCTCAGTTTTCCCCTCACTGGAAGGGTATCTGTTCCCTCTGCTCGCCCACCCACACGAGCTGGGGCTCTCCTGGGGCTCAGCACCTGCATGGGCCGGGGTTCCCCTCAGCGCTACCTGGCCCCGACCCCTCAGAGCCGCCCGGTTCCCTCAGCTCCAGTTCCCTCAGCTCATTCCCGCCTGTTCCTCAGTTCTGGCCCCGGTTCCCTCAGCTCATTCCCGCCTGTTCCTCAGTTCTGGCCCCGGTTCCCTCAGCTCATTCCCGCCTGTCCCTCAGAGCCGCCCCTCAGGTGCCGCCCCGGTACCCTCAGCTCGTTCCCACCCATCCCTCAGCTCCAGTTCCAGCTCTCTCACCTCATTCCCGCCTGCCCCTCAGAGCTCTCCCGGTTCCCTCAGTCCGCCTCAGCCCGATCTTTGCCGTTCCCTCAGCTCGCTCCGCCTGTCCCTCAACTCAAGTTCCAGTTCCCTCAGCTCGTTCTCCCCTCTGTCCCTAGAGCACTCCCGTTCCCTCAGCTCGTTCCCCCCCGTCCCTAGAGCACTCCCGGTTCCCTCAGCTCGTTCCCCCCTGTCCCTAGAGCACTCCCGGTTCCCTCCGCCCGCCCCTCGGTGGGGCCGTTCCCCGCGGTGACCCCGCGCCCCGCCCCGCGCAGGCGCCCCGGCAGTCGCGGCCTCGGGGCCGCCGGTGCCCGCTGCTCCCGGTTGTTCCTCTGCCGTCCCCGCCGGTCGCTGTTGTTTCCCCCCCGCCCCGCTCCCCTCCGTTCCCCGCCGGTCCCGATGCTCCGCACGGAGAAGGTGCTGCAGCTGCGGGGGCAGCAGGGCCGCGCCGTGCGGGTGGTGCGGGAGCACTACCTGCGGGCGGACGTGCCGTGCCGCAGCGCGCTGTGCCGCAGCGCCCTGTGCCGCGCCCGCGGTGAGTGAGGGGCGGCCCGGGCCGGGCTGCGCGGGGGCCGCGGGTGAGGGTGGCCCGGGGGCAGGCGGGGAGGGGGCGGAGGGCAGAGCTGGGCACAAAGGGTGGGCCCTGAGCGGGGATAATCCCTGAACGAGAGTAATCCCTGAACGAGAGTGGTCCCTGGGCAGGGGCTGATCCCTGAGCGAGGGGGTTGATCCCAGGGCAGGGAGTGATCTCAGGGCCGGGGGGGGTGATCCCCGGGCCGAGGTTCGGACGCTGCTGAACCGCCCTGGAAAGACCAAAACAGTCCCAAAATCGCGGCCGTAGCAAAAGTTTCCCTTCGGAGCAGGATCCTTCGGAAATCAGCGAGGCGTTGAGAAAGGGATCGCGGAGTTGGTTGTCCCAGGGCTTAACTGTGAGCAGTTTACGGGCGGTGATAAAGGGCTGAAGGATTGTTCAGTTTTTACACTCCCCCTGTTTTAGAAGATCCTTTAAAAAGGCATTAATTTCTGCAGGGTGGTGGTTTATAGCGTGCATTAAATTCTATACATACCTGTTAAGTATAACAATGGGGCCAAGCCATTATCTTGAAGCGACTGTAATTCTGCATCAGCAGTTCTTTCTGTTCAGTAATTAAATGTAATTGCCTGTGTTATATCAGGGCATTTCAGACACGGGAAGGCTGCCAGGCTCTGATGTCTGCATTTGTTGTTGTTTTTACAGACTGTGGTGCTGTTTATGTGCATCATAGATCATCACCTGGGCTTTGGTTGATATTTCAGTCTGTTTTTTTGTTGGTGTTAAACAGCACGATTTATTAAACATTAATATCTGACCTGTTTAAAGAGACCAAATTATTTGCTTACCTAAAAGAAGAAGTTGAGAATTTTAATTCTTTGGAACTGTCACTGACATAGATGTTGTCACTTTTGGTTTAGGTGTTTGTTACAATTGAGGGCAGACGGTATATTACTTATATTATTGCGGTGTATTGCATAGGATGTCAGGCCTAGTGATAGTCACTGCTCCCTAATATATTGCATTTGGTTTTGAATTCCCTAAGGATAAGTTAAAAACACATAGAAGAAATGTCTTACCTCTCCTGCCGTGCCAAACCTCCCCTCTTCTGCACTCCAGTGTAAATTGTGCTGCAGGTGACTGTCAGAATATGTGCCTTTGTAATTATTCAAGGTAACCCAGAGGTGAGGGGAACGTTTGTTTTCCTTCCTGACTCTGCACAGTGTGCTGAGCAAATTTATTTCCTACACTGTGAGGGACTGGCTGAATAAATCACATCTGCAGGTGCTTGTGAGGGTGAGCTGTGCCTGCTCAGAAGTTATTCTGTTCTGGATGTATAGGTTAGGCAAGGATAGCTTAGTGTGGGCAAATTACATAAATCTTCCAGTGACATTTCACTTCTAATGCTCTTCTGAATTATTAATAAATATTAGCTTTCTTGTGTGCATTCTGCCATCATCCATTATAATCCTTCAGTGGGAGAGGAAGCCAAATTACAATTGTGCTGACTGGATCCACACTTCTAGTGATCACAGTTCACTGACAGATTGTCCTGGGTCAGCTTCTAAAAAAGACATGAAAATAGCGTGACTTGTCAGGGTCTGTATACTGTTATTATGTATTATTTGCCTGCACTCTGGTGAGCTCAGCAGTTCAGTGTTTGTAATACCATGAAGGTTAAACAGGTACCAAGAGAAAATACAGTGGAGATCTCCCCCATCTGAAAGTTTATTGGGTAATCTTTGAAATACCAAAACCAGTTAAACTCACTGATTTTAAGGTGTCATCTGTGATGGGCTGGCTGTGGTATTTTGATGCTTTATTCCTAAGGGAAGGAGTCTCTTCAGAGAAAATGAGCAGTGATGGTTAATAGTTTGGGTTGAAGAACATCTCTTAGCAATAGCATTGCTTTTCTCCACGTGTGCCCTTACCTGTGCTCTTTTATATGAAGATATACCAAAAAAGCCTGCTGTAAATGGGTATTGTGAACAGAGAGAGCTGTGGGGGCAGCATAACAACTGCTCATGATTCTACACCCCTTGAAAATTCCAGTAAAAGGTCTTCTCTGCCAGAGGTGTGGTCCCTTTTTCACATGGAGGGAGAGACAAAAGGGCTGTTGCCTGTACTCCTTAAGTTACGGGCTTTTCATTATGAAACTGGCTCTTTTTCACTCCTTTGGGTAGAATTTACACTAAAGTTTGGCATCAGTGGATGCAAAAAGGGTTCTGTCATGAATGTAGAGACTTGACCACAGAACTGTACCGTAGTAGCCATAATTTTGTTCAGCAGAAGAAGGGAGATGTATATCTTGGAGGACACACAACTGAAATTCCCTGAGGTCTGAACCAGTGTTACAAGTGGCAGTTTAAGCCTTTAAACTCTGGGTTATATTTCAGATGGCAAATTGCTCTCAGATGACGTCACACACTACGTGGTCCCCGACTGCAAAGTTGTGCAGGAGTACCTGGAGATTCTGGAGTTTCCAGAGCTGAAAGGGATTATTTTCATGCAAACAGCTTGTCAGGCTGTGCAGCATCAAAAAGGACGCAGGTACTTATCCCATAAAACCTTATTTTTTATTTAGATTGAAGGGAGAATAGTGACTTTGTAAAATGTATTCTTTGTTTTTAGGTCTTTCAAGTGTCTTAATCTAATTTTACAGCAGGGGAAGAACCGGGGTCCTTTGTGATCCACGGGCAACAATGCCTGGCATAGTTTTCGCTTGACAGGAGCGGTATTAAACCTGTGACATTATTAATTAATGAGATGGTTTGTGATAGGAATGAACGAGACTGCAGTAATGATACATCATGAGCCACAACTGGACTGTGGCAGGTTCGGGTTTGCTCTGTTGAGGACTGAGCACTTGTCTCTGGGCAGCAATTAGTACTATTCTGAGGCACTCACCAGACATGAACCTGTGTGTCCCCGTGGCTTTTTAGAGTAAAATTTGCTCCCAAGGCCCTCCTGTATTTCTGAAGCACAAATGCTTTTGCAGAAATAGCTGTTGGCCCCAAGTGACAAGATAAGCTCCTCAACACTTAGGATGTTTTGTGGGACTTGCTGGAAAACAAATAAGTTTAAATCAGAATGTTTAAAATGAAACACGTTGAAAATTAAATCAGAGTGTTTAAAATCGTGTGTTTAAAATCAGATGCATTCCCAGTGGAAGTTAGAAAAGCTTGCAGGTGGTGGTTTAGGTTGTACCATCAGTGGTGTGATTTAATGAATGTGTTTCTTTGTGCATGGCAGTGATATGCCTTGAGTTCTTCAGCTGTATTTTCACCTGCAGTTAGAACAGCATTACCGAAAGAAAGCACAAAAGTATATTTATGTCTTTTGTATTCCAGACAGTACAACAAGTTACGAAACCTGCTGAAGGACCCCCGTCACGACTGTACAGTGTTTGCCAATGAATTCCACCAGCACTGCTATTTGCCAAGAGAGAAGGGAGAATCCATGGAGAAGTGGCAGAGCAGGTTGGGTTTAACCTCTGGAGTGCCACACTGGACAGGATGATGGCTCTGTATTTAGGAATGTGAGCACTGGGTGCTGAGAGTCCATGCCCTTGCTCTGCTGGGCTTTGGAGCAGTTCACAGTCACTGAAAGTCTAGATTGGCTTTAATGATTAAGAAAGAGTCTACAAATAAAGTTAAAATGTACTAAATTAAATGCAATAATGCTAAAAAAAGCTGGGTCATTGTAAAGTTACACCACAGCACTGGAGTCTTGGCAGCTCCCCTTGCTTTTTACAAACCTCCACTCACAGGAACAACATGTTGTGTTGCAGCCAGGGCACAAGTGGGTGTGCTGGGGAAGAAACATCCTATTTTCCTCTCTTCTCCTGGGGCTTATAAACACATAAAAGTTTTTGCAGGTAACAGGTTTACATAGTTTGTGTATATCTCTCAAAAGCCTGTGTGTTAAACCAAAATCTCCTTTATACAAGGGCACCAAAAGTCTTGCAAGTTGCAAATGAGCTCTGCCAGAAAAGTTATTTCAAACTTTGCTTTTCTAGGAACATTTACAACGCAGCAGCCTGGTATTACAACCACTGCTTGGGGCAGATGCCAGTTGTTATGGTAACAGAAGATGAAGATGCCATCAGGCAGTTCGGGAATGAAACAGAAGGAGTGTTTGTGATTTCCTTCAAGGTAACGTGCCAGGAAAATAGAAGGTTTCCTTTGTGCTGCACCAGGTACATTGAAGTGTATTGCAAATCATCCCAGAGTTTACATTTGAGGAAACTGTGAGGGTAACTCGTGTCTTTGTTTCTGAAAGAAAGCAGAGATGTCACTTATGGGAATGTCAGAAAAAATGATGGCAGGGAGCAAACCAGAGAACTGAAGAGAAAAACAGCAGCTCTGAAAACAGAGGTCATCTTTCTTAGGAGCCCTTTTCAGTGTTTTCTCTGTTTTTAAAGAATTTGGTGTTGATGAGCTGTGATCAGTTCCCTCAGTGCCAGCAGCTGTACCCTAAATATCCATCAGCAGCATCCTGCCAGTTCACTTCAGCCCAGACTGCTGAGGATACAGGGATGCCTGAGAAGATAATTCTGCATTTTGGTGTTGATCTCTGAAGCTGTTTTATTCAGTGGGATATGGGGATGGGATGTTTGTGGTCAGCTGGGAAAGGATGTTGAGCAAGAACAGGAGCAAACCAATTCACCTTGGTTGTATTTATCTTTGATTTAGCTTGAATCCAGAATAAACCTGTGATGTTTCATGTCCAGCAGGGGTTTTCCAAATGCATTATTAAAGGAGCAGATGCCTCTAAATACCTTCCTGTCTGTTTATATTTGTGCCTACAGAATTACCTGGATAACTTTTGGCCTGATTTAAAGGCTGCCCATGAACTCTTCGACTCCATAACTCAAGCTCGGCGTGAACGGGAGAGTGAAAGCCAAGAGAACCACGGGAAAGAATATCCTGAGCACTTACCTCTGGAAGTACTGGAGGCTGGCATCAAATCTGGAAGGTACCTGCAGGTAATTTGTTACACAGAGAACACACACAGAGAACAGGGCAGTCTTGGGCTTGGGCCCTTCAGCCTGAATAAGACTGATTAGACAAAGAAACATTGCTGTGGAAGGGATTAAGATTCTTAAAATATTTCTTGCGAATACGTGGATTTTTTTTTTTTTTGACTCTTTTTGTCTTGGGAGAACTTATAATGAGAACGGGCTATTGAGGATTTTAAATTTGCTGTGGATTTTTCTTCAGGTTGATATGTGACATACCTGGGAATTGAGAAACCAGGTGTGTTTTGAATCAGCTGGATCTGATTCCTAAATACAAAGAATGCTGCACAAGGGCAGCAGTTCTTACTTCATGTGCACAGAGATCTCTCAGTCAGTGACATTAATTTATGGTTTTATGGCTGTTCAGGGCCTTAATATGGATTGTTGGTGGACAAGTGTCTTTCTCTTAAAAATGATTTAAAGAATTAGGGGCAGTAATTTGTTCTTTCTTGGCAATTTCAGCAGCAAGGCAGGAATAAAATACGAACAGAGAGACTGAGGTTTTTCTTTCTTGTTGGACTAATGCCAGATTCCATGTTAAAGCAGGCAGCAAAAGTAATCTTGCACTGCCTGTGGCTGGAATGAAATCACCTTTACCATATTAGAGTTAAATTGAGCATTTAGAAGAATTAAACATTCTTTTCCAGACATGAGTACTTCAAGTCCTGCACCCTGCCTTGTTCCCCTACAGAGAGAACAGTTGTGTTCCAAATAACCCTGTATCAAAAACCCCTACTGATTCATGCAAAGACAATTGCAAACCCCAAAATGCTGTCCTTTAAAGTTGGCTCTTTAGGGGTGGGACTGTCGCATTCCCTTGATGGGTTTGTTGTTTTCTTTCAGGGCACCCTGAACGTCAACAAGCACCGAGCACAACTGGAAGCTTTTGTTCGACTTCAGGGGTGTGGCAGCAAAGACACAGGTGGGAAAAAACACGGGGGACATTTGCTCGGGGCCTTTTTGACGCTGGGCTTTTTCCATGAAGGAAAGTGTGGATGTAGCTGTTGTTGAACAAGATGAAAGCTGAGATAGTGCAATGCTTGGGTGATTTTCATGGGCTGGAAAGGAGGCCTTGAGAGCAAACACAGGAGCCTTTATGGCCTTCCTTTCTTAGCACCTTTGGCCATGTTCTTGTCCTCCTCGAGGTTTCTCTAGACCTCTCTGAAGTTAAATACTAATGCCAGTTGTTATCCCTGTGCTTTGCTCTCACTTCAGGTGACCACTCATTTGACTGCAGTAAAAAATAGGGAAAATGCCCTTTGGATCAGACTGATCAGTGTTGTCTCATTGTTCCCAATAAACACCGTTGAAGGCACAGCCCATTTTCCTGTCCCAGCTCTCAGCAAGGACTTTGAAAGGTTCCTGTGACAGACCTTACAGTCAAACCACTGTTCATACACTAATTATTTTTTAAAAGCTTGTTTTGTTCTGAACCTTGCCCAGAATCCTGTGGCAGTGGCTGCCACAATTTGACAGTGTTGTGTGTTTTTAAAGCTGCTGCTAAGAACAATGAACTCTGCTGCTTTTTCTCCAAGAGTTCACTTAAAGAACTGCTTAATATCTCCTTAAAAAAACAGTGGAAAAGGTTTTAATTTCTTTGCAATATTAATTACTTGCCAGTAGTCCTTTTCTTGGAAGAAAACATACTACAAATGTAATTTTCTGTTATTTCAGCAGAATGCTGCAAAGAATGGAGGGTTTGAAATTTTTTGGAGGATTCTAGCTCTATTTCTTTTTATTTGAAATACAGAACTTCAAAGTGACATCCTTATTTACGGGACCAAGGCTCGGAATCGTGCCATCCATGGGGATGTGGTGGTTGTGGAGTTGCTCCCTGTGCAGGAATGGAAGGGAAGGACTGTTGCCCTCTGTGAAAATGAGACAGAGGATAAAGCCCCTGCAGATACCACGGGTGACCCCATGCCCACAGGTGAGGACACAGCATGCCTTGCTGATGAATAATGAGAAACCCCAATTTTTAGGTGAAAAAGTATCCCAGTGTGACCTGCCTGTGTGCCATGGGAACTTGGGGTCTTACTTGAAATTAAAGCTTTGCAGCTATAGGTTTGTTGAGGTCAGAGTTAAAAGTTTTAAGAGGTTAATTCTCTTTCTGCAAGGAAAAGATGTTTGGTTTTGCTCTGCCTCCTTGAAAATTCTCTGTATTTTTCACTAGAACTGGCCACATTCCAGCAGCAGTGGGAATGTCTGAATAATTTATGGACTGCCTCACTTGAAATCTATACACTGAGATAGTCTCCCCATAAGTAAAGGCTTGTTAAAACCTGGCTGTGCCATCAGTAATTTGTAACACACGGGTATGGTGTGCACACCAAACGCTGATGGCACTTGGGGCACACGTCTGGGGACACGTCAGTGCATGTTGTGTGACAAAGCAGTGAATCTGCTCTGCCTCCCACGTCGTTCCTTCATGTTCCTGTTTCACCCTGCGATGTCCAATGTTCCTTATTTAAAGGTAAAGTTGTTGGGATCACGCAGAAGAACTGGAGGGATTATGTGGTCACTTTTCCCTCCAAAGAAGAGAGTCAGTCCCAGGGCAGGAATGCTCAGAAAGTCCTTGTAACGCCCTGGGATTACCGAATTCCCAAAATCCGGATCAGTACCCAGCAAGCTGAAGCATTGCAGGTAATGGGACAGAGGTGCTTCTCCAGTCTGTGCTCCTACAAAATCGTGTGGCTGTTTTATGCTCTAATGATGTTTCTCTTGGCAAAAACGTGGGTAAAAGTGAAGTCAGAGGGGTTCAGTTTCTGCCTTGAAGGAACGTCTTCAATTCAAAACTGCCTTCTGGTAATAAAGCTTATCTGAGTTCTGAATTTGGGCCACAGGACAGGTGCACTAATACACTACTTGTCTTGGTTTTTTTCTGATAAATTAAAGGTCATTTAAGGGTATGAGTTGTAACAGCCCTCGTGGCTTTATTGGTTCCACGACTGTACCTACCTGTGATGAAAGCAGTAAGGAGAGCTTTCACCCAGTTAACAGTGAATTAAGATGCTTAGCCTGCCATGGCTGTAGAAAGAAGAATCGTGGGTTTGTTCATTCCTGCTGCTCTTACTGGTGTGTGGTGGACTCCCCATCCCTGGAAGTGTCCTAGGCCAGGTTGGGTGGGGACTGGAACAAGCTGGGATAGTGGAGGGTGTCCATGGCAGGGGGTTGGAACGAGATGACCTTTAAGGTCTCTTCCAACCCAACCCATTCCAGGATTCTCTGATTTACTTGTAACATTAAGCACTTCTTGAAAGCCAAGAACTAAATTCCAGCTGTGTCTTTGGTGTTGTAACAACATTTGTGGACATCTTGGCCTTGCTTTTTTGAAACACTTCAAGGTGCAGATTCTCCCTATAATGACCCAGGGGGGCCCTTGATGGGGACAGAAATGTAATTCTCAGTATTTGTATCTTTGTCACTGTGGGTTTCTCTTCCTTTCCATAAAGTTGATGGAGTTTGCAGTCCCTGTGGAAGCTCTGTGTGCCCTGGGGTTGCTCCATGGCCTGCTCTCACCCAGGTGTCTCCCTGCAGGATTACAGGGTTGTCGTGCGAATTGATTCCTGGGAATCAACTTCCCTGTATCCCAACGGGCACTTTGTGAGAGTCCTGGGAAGGATTGGAGATCTTGAGGGGGAAATTGCAGCTATTCTGGTGGAGAACAGCATCTGTGCTGCCCCTTTCTCAGAAATCCAGGTGTGTTTTGGGATCAAACACATTCTTTTCTGTTCATCTCTGGTTCCTCAAAGAGAGGGACCCTCTTACAGCTGAATGGCGTCATTGCCAACAGGTGTTTGAAAGCTGAAAACTACTGAGAGTTTATTTTTCTGGAATCTTTTGGATCAGTGGTTCTAAAGATACTACAAACTTTCAAGCTAAGAATGATCTTAAGATAATCTGTTCTCTGTGAGAAGAAGATTACAAACTCTTAAATTTGAGATAAACTTTTAAGATATTACTGTCTTTAATATGTGCTTATGGTACTGATCCAAAAGGCCTGGTCTTACTGGAATCTTTGTCTTAAATCCTTCTGTCACCGTGATCCTGCAGTACCACAGTAATATCAGTTGTCATTGATACACGTAGAATTCTTTTCAGTTCTGTTTCATGTTTTCCATCAAGTAAATGGAATGGACTGACTCGGAAAACACAAGGCAAGAAGAGTTTGAAAAACCACTTAAATCTGATTTGCTGGCTTTTTTTTTTTTGGTAGAAAACACGTAAATCTGCGTTCACCACCACCGTTTTTGTGTGCAGATGAGCGAAATGCCCGCGAGTTCTTCCAAGAATCCGTGGCAGGTGAAGCCGGAGGAGGTGGAAAAGCGCCTTGACCTGCGAGACTCGCACCTGATCTTCAGCATCGACCCCAAGGGCTGCGAGGACGTGGACGACGCGCTGTCCGTGCGGGCCCTGCCCAGCGGCCGCCTGGAGCTGGGGGTGCACATTGCAGACGTGACCCACTTCGTGCCTGCCAACTCCTACACCGACGTTGAGGCCAGGGCGAGGTGAGGGGCTCCCTGCGAGTGGGAAATGAGCGGAGCTCGGGAGTTGGTGGCGCTGCCCCAGGGAAACTTGGGATGGAAGGAAGGAAATGCTCGCTCTGTATCGTGGGAGCAACTGACTGAAACTAATGTATGACACTAATGTACAGCATTCTGCTTTTATTGGGGTAAATCTTCCCCAGAGTTATGATTTAAGTTTATCTTTCCCTAAGCACCACTCTGCTCCATATTCTGCTTGAACATTTGTGACATGAAGTATTTTTGCAATCCACGTGTTTGCATTCCAGGGGGGATGAATCTCCACACAGAGCCCAGAACAGCCACAAAATGGAATTAAGTCTTACATGGGTTTAATGCCAGAGGTATTTGTCAGGCTTATGCTTTAATACTCAGTCTGGTGTTTTAATGTGCCCATATCTCATTCTCTTTGTTGAACTGATTTGAACTGCTGAATCACTTCATGAACTGCATTCTTTGTAGATGCAAGGAAGTGTAAACGGTGTAGGCAGCAGAGATGTTTGATGGAGCCATTAAATCACCTCTTCCTCCCTGAGCATATTTTGTCCAGCCCTAGTTCTGGCCTTAAAGGAGCTGCAATACCAAGGCAGGCAAAAGCAGGGTAGTACTGCACAAACAGTTAGTTAAACCACTTGACTTGGGTCTTGCACCCACATGTGCTCTGTAGGAATAACCCCTTGGAGCCAGGCTGTGTGTCCTGCTGAGCTGAAGCAATCTGACAGCCCACCCTGCTGGGAGCTGCCCACCCAGGAGCCTGGGGCCAGGGCAGGAACTGTGTTTTGTTCCTCAGGGCCACCACGTGTTACCTGGCTGACCGTCGCTATGACATGCTGCCCGCTGTCCTCAGTGCCGACCTCTGCTCCCTGCTCAGTGGGGTTGACAGGTAAGGCTTTGTAATCCTGAGGAAGGAGATTTCCACCAGTAATTTAATTACTATTTAATTGTTATTACCATTCTCTGTGTTCGGATGTTTTTGCATTGTTACTAAATCCTCAAGTGCGAGAACAGTGTACATTAAAAAATACCTTTCAGTTCTACCAGAGGTAGTTGAAAGGATTATCCTTTGGAATACTTTATTCTGTGTGTGGTGAAGCATTTTGTCTGAGCAGAATCCAGCTGAACACAGACATGAAATCACAGAGAAGACTGAGGTTGGATTTTTTTCTTTAAACATGAAAAACGCATTCCTGAAATCGTTTGTTGTTGACACATTTCCCCACTAGAGAGCTCTCGTAATATTCATCTTTCATCAGTGTTGAGTATTTTCTTAGATGAAATAACCGCTGACAGAAGACTTGTGAAGCAAAAGCAGGGTTTCCTACCTGTGTTACCCGTTTCCAGAGAGCACCAGGAATGATTTGCTATGTAAACTTCTTTTCTGTGTGATTTAACACTGGATGTTAAATGTCCAGCTATAATTCCATGAGCAGTTTTATGGAGTGTTACTCAGTGTTGCTGCCAAGAAGTGCATCCCTGTGAATGGTCACATTTTTTCCTATTGTGCTGTTCCTCAAACAGGCCATTATCCCATTTTGTTTCAGTTTCCAGGGTCAGTTGGTGGCTGGCATGAGGATATGCAGAGATACTCATTGTGGATGCATCTGACTAATTCAATAAAAACGAATAAAAATAACTATTGCAGTGTAACTGCTTTAAAATAGATGTGACCTTATATCTTAGGGGTTCTCTGCCCTAGATTGGATTGGATTGAAAACATTGGGTTTGGCTGGACTGAGAACACTGGTGATGTAGCCGGTCCTTATTTATGAAGCTGTGGTACATGAAAGGCAAGTGCATTAGTTAGTGATGTTGCTGAACTCTGGTTTCATGGAGAAAAAAAAAAACAGAATTAAATTTGGACATTTCCAGTAGCTGAGTGTGCTTGCAGTGAGGGTTGAGGTGAAGCAGAGCTGGTGCAGAGCCGGGCTGTTGTGTTTCAGGTACGCTGTGAGTGTCCTGTGGGAGCTGGAGGAGGAATCCTACGAAGCGCTGAGGGTGCGGTACACGCGGAGCGTCATCCGCTCCTCCTACAAGCTGGAGTACGAGGTGGCCCAGGGATTGCTGGATGGAGACCCCGCGGTCCTGGGGGACATCTCCGAGCTGGAGCACTTGCCTGAAGGGACGAGGCAGAAGAAGGTGTCTGAGCTGGTCTGGGCCATCTCCAAACTGACGGAGATCGCCCGGCACGCGAGGGCCAGGCGGGACAGGAGCGGCGCGCTGGAGCTGGAGGGGATCGAGATCCGAGTGCAGCTGGATGAGAGACGGAACATCCATGACCTCATCCCCCGGCAGCCGCTGGAAGTGCACGAGACCGTGGCAGAGTGCATGATCCTGGCCAACCACTGGGTGGCAAAAAGGATTTGGGAGGATTTCCCCCACCAGGCTTTGCTGCGTCAGCACCCTCCCCCACGGCAGGAGTTCTTCACGGAGCTCCGGGAATGTGCCAGTGCCAAAGGCTTCTCCATAGACACACGGTACCTTTGAGTCATTTAGTTCTGTAAGTTAAGTTAAGCAATTAACTATTTGGCCATGTTATCATTACAAACCACTCCAGCTCTGAGTGTCAATGTTCACAGACACTGCAGAGCAATTCCTAAAAAGATTTTTAATAACCTTTCTGATGATGTTCTGAGCAGGAGAAACTGTTCTAGTGCAAATGGCAGTGGCTGAATCATTGGAGACATATCCAAAAAAGCATTTACTCAGTCACTGTGCAGTGGGCAAGCACTGCAAGAGCCTTGTCTGCACCGTGTGTCCTGTGTCAGGGAGTCCTGGGTTAAATCAGGTGAACTGTGTGCAATGTAGTCATTTTCAATGACTCAGAACAATTCAGAGTTAGTTGGTCAAGATAATGAGAAGGCCACGAGCCTCATCACACTGGGAGAGTCATGTCTGGATGTCACAGTGAAGGGCATCAGTAGAGCCTCTGTGACTTGGGTGTCACCTTGTCCCATTTGTGCTGACAGAAAGATTTTGGACCAGCTCACTCTTTTGTGGTGCACAGGATGGGGTTTTGCTCCAGTCCCTGGTTCTCCAGGCTGCAGCAGACAGGCCTGTTGGTTAAAACTCTTTTCCTAAACATTTTCCTCGAGCAGAGCTGTTTCTAAACTGGAGTGAAAGTTTCAAGATCATCCTGCTTTCCATTTCTGTATTACTAACTGTTAATTTCTCCGTGGTTTTGAATGCTGTTGTTAACTCTAAGCCCTGATGACCATTTCCTTCAGGACTCCCACTGTTTTCCAGGTCTAACAAAGCACTGGCCGAGTCCCTGGACAAAGCCAACGACCCCTCGGACCCCCTTGTGAACAAGCTGCTGCGCTCCATGGCCACCCACGCCATGGCCAACGCCCTCTACTTCTCCACTGGCTCCTGCCCCGAGGAGGAGTTTCACCATTATGGTATCTGCTCGTTTTTATGCTGTTCCTCTTGTTTCTGGGTGGTGGGGAGGCAGAGGATGGATGGATTGCTCATCTCTGCTCCCCTTTCCCTGGCAGGACTGGCCCTGGACAAGTACACCCACTTCACCTCCCCCATCAGGAGATACGCGGACATCGTTGTCCACAGGCTGCTGATGGCAGGGGGAGCTGCAGGGCCTGGGAAGGACCATGTCAGCAGCAGCAAGGATCTGGAGGAGCTGTGCAGGCACATTAACAACAGGAACAGGGTAGGGTGGTCCTTGGGGAGTCCCCATGTCTGTGCTGCCTTAGGGAATGGGATCCCGTCCTGACTGTGGCTTTGGGGCCCTGTGAGGACACAGGATCCCTTTGGTTTTATTTGGAATGCTTTGGGCTTTTTTAAATACCAGGTTTTATTCTGAGAGTGGAAGTAACAGTGACTTCATACTTCATTGCACCACATGTAGGATTCCCTCTTAGATGTAACTGTTCCAGGGGATGGGCAAGGGAGTAAGTAAAGGGAAAAAGCAGCCGTGGAAATCAAAGCCGAACACACTTGTTGAGATCTTTATGTAGGTTTTTTGTCTTCTCTTTCTGTGGGGGTGTTCCCAGGCAGCCCAGCGAGCTCAGAAGCAGTCCACGGAGCTGTTCCAGTGCATGTACTTCAGGGACAGGAGCCCCGAGACAGACGAGCACTGTGTGGCTGACGGGGTCATCTACTCCATCCGCACCAACGGCGTCCTTGTCTTTGTGCCCAGGTCGGTCCCTGGGAGTTCAGTGAGCTGAACGACGACACCTACGTGGTACCAGGAGCACCAGGACACACAGCAGTGTTTCCACACCAGCTCAGCCCCTGACTTGTGCCAGCAGGAAGCAGTTACATGAAACACTACGCTTTAATTTCTGAGCTTCTCAATCTGTATTTTAAAGTTTCCTAGATGTGGTGTGCATTCCAGAGGGTTGGCTGCATGGCTCAAGAGCCAGAACCTCCCCAACCGGGAAGAGCTTCCTTAGAGAGAACCCAGGGCACACATGCTGCTGCTTTGAAGTAACCTTATTTTTAATGCACAACTGTGTCCTCACTGTGCTGTCTGGAAAAACCTGTAAAGCTGCTCTTCTCCCCTCACTGAGCCATCCCAGGCCCCACCCAACCCTCAGATAAGGGAGCACTGACTATTTCACTTTTGCTTCACTGCCCTCAGAGCACTTCAGTCACTGTCTCAGCTGTTGTCCTGTACTCCCTGGGTCTCTCTGACAGCTCCCTCAGTGTTCCTGCAGGATTCCCAGGCTGCTGTGCTTGCCCTTCTATAATCGCTCTTCTGTAACCCCAGCCAGTTCTTTCAAAGCTGAGAGAACTGCTAAGGGTGAAACCAGAGCAGGCTGTGTGTGCTCTGTGTGTTGTAGGTATGGAATCAAAGGTGCTGCCTACATGAAGAACAAGGAGGGCTTGGTCCTCTCAAGAGGGGCTGGGAGCTGCGAGTGGAAGCCTGGATCCCTGCACCGCTCCCAGGGCCAGATCACCTCCACTCCAACCTCCGGGGACTCGCTCACACTGCGCCTCTTCGATCACATCACCGTGAGTCTGGCAGCTGGGGGGGGGAAGGGAAGGAGCACCATCAGAAATTTCCAGAATAACTGCTTTCCAGGTGAGGATCCTCGTGCAGAGCTCCCGCTGCCACGCCGACACCATCCGGCTGGAAATCATCAGCAACGCCCCTCAGCCCAGCCCAGCCGGCGAGGCTGCCCCGAGGAGTGCCCAGCTGGGCAGGTCTGACTTGGTCAAGGCAGTCAGTCAGGGGGCAGGGGAAGCCCAGCGTGCCCAGGAGAAAGGCAGGGGGGAAGTGCTGGAGGAGGAATACCGGGAATTCTGCCAGACCAAGGGGCCCAGCCTGTACCAGCTGCTGGAGGAGATCCGGGAGCTGGCGCTGCTGGATGTGTCAACTGAGGCGAGACCTGAGCTGTGACCCACCAGCAGCTGCTCACGAGTGCTTGGGGGATGTTTTACAAAGCAGTTTATTTAAATAGTCAAGAGTCCCTTTAATAAGAAGCTAAATGTCTATTTTAAATAAGAATTATTTTTATCTGATTGTGAACATGTATTGAGTTACCAAAAGATTTTATATGTGATAAAACTCATCTTTCAGACTAAAGGCAGTGTGCTGAATTCTTTTAAATATCATTCCAAAAATCCTTTCCTCACGTTGTCCATAAATTATTAAAACCTAAATACTTCCTTGTTCTGCTCTAGTTCCCTGAGTTTAACTCATTTCTACAAGGATATAAAAGGCAAACTCCTCACACTAACCTGGAGTAGGGA
>JAYRBT010000018.1:2217233-2236883 GCA_036023395.1 Myiotriccus ornatus | reverse complement strand
CTGCACACACCAGGGGTGGTTTTGGGAAGCTGTGGTGTCCCTGCACACACCAGGGGTGTTTTGGGAAGCTGTGGTGTGTCTGTGTGCTCTGAGGGCTGCTCTGCATTCTTTAAACCCTTGAGGTGACGGAAGTGCCTCCTGACCTGGAGGCCACGGCTCCGGCAGCACTTCCTTGAGCACAGCGAGGAAGAGATGTTGTGGACTTCAGGATCCTCCCTGATCAAGTGTGGGTGGAGATAATTCCTCCTCTGGGGCACCTGGTACCTGCTGCTGCACTTGGAGGAGGGAGAGGAACAACCAGCTTCCCCAAACACCTGCCCTGAGTGTGTGTTCTTTTTAACTTCCTATTCGGTGTGGCAGAGGCAGGTCTTGCAGTAATTGTGTCTGAAGACACTGCACTTTCTCAGAGGTTTTTGTGCTGGCTGTACACCACTTCTCTGCATTTCTGCTGCTGAGTGAGGACACGGTGGTGGTGTTCTGTGGGATTGCACTGTTTGTGTAACAAGTGGGGAGAACAGCCCTGCCCTCCCCGTGGCTTCCTCCCTCAGATCCCACTGGGCAAGCTGGATCCCATCCCCAGTGCAGCACGTTTGGAGTGTGCTTGGCTTGCAAACTGGGAGCAGAAAATGAAATGATAACCTCCTGCTGGCACCGGGGAGCCCCGAGCTGATTGGATGATCTCCTGCTTTGATGGATCCCTGGCAAAGGCTCAGGGCCCTGACAGGGAAAAACACAACCCCAGGACTGCAGCAGGTAGTGGGGATGAATTTTAATGGGAATCTTTGTCTCTGAATAAAAGTTTTATAGAAGATTAAGTGACTCCTGGTGCTCCTGGAGGCACACAGGAGTGTGCTGCTGCTTTGAGCTGCCAAAGCTTCCTTAAGGTTTTCATGGTGTCCTGGTGATGAACTGACCTAAGTGTTCCCTCTTCTGTGTTTTGTATGTGCTTTAATTCAATTTGGGAAGCTCAGTGTGTGATGATTTCTTTATCCGTCTGTTGTGATGCTTTTATGTGGGGAGGGTCCAAATAACAGCCCTGGGTACCTGGCAGAGGAGGGTTCTTAGAGTAGTTCGAGTTAAAAACTGAAACTTGTGAATTCCTGCCCCCTGGAAATACTCAGAAATTATTGCCACCACCAATTTTGATGACAGAAGTACTCTTTTTACTTACCTGTTTGCATTTTAAATTGATTAATATTTAGTGCTTCAAGCAAAGAACCAGAATGAAAAAAAAATCAATTCTTTCCTCGTGTCTGTCATTCAATTGTCATAAAACTAATTCTAGTTACATCCTTCTCCTAAAAACCGACTGGAGATGGTATAGTTGCATTCTGAATAGTGATTCTGACAGTGCATTTATTGGGTTAACACCTTTCACAAAATGTCTTCAGATTAATTTGCTTTGCAGTTAAAGAATTGGTGCTGAAAACCTCAAGTGAGATGTGAGAACTTCTTTGCTCGTCCCCATGAGTAACGAAGGTTTTACCCCGAGAGCTGAGAACATTCTGGGGATTTTTCCAGGTGGCCAAACTCTAGACTGAGAAACCTGATGTGCTGAAATTCATGGAGGCAATATTTTCTCTAGGAGAGTCTAGGAGAGCCTTTGGAATTTCTTGACTTGGTGTTTGAGCAGGGACACCCCGACAATAATTTACGCTTTCAAGCAATGAAATGCTTATTTTTAGTGAATGCCAAGATTGAAACGGGCAATTTATTAAAAAAAAAAAAGCTTTATCCAGACAAACATGAGACTAAAGAGGTGTTATAAATGCTACCCCAGCACATTTTTTGTTAGTGAAGCAGCAGCATGAGGAGTGTTTTGTTCCATCACACCAGCACTGGCTGCTCCGAGTCATGTGCTCGAGCATCCCTGTGTTGTCTCCGAGGCCAGAAACCCCCTTGTGCTGGAGAGAAAAACTGAATAGTTGTTTTCTTCGAAGCACAGCAGGGAAAGCCTCGTTTCATCCTGGTTCTGTGTCTCTGGATTTTTATTTTTCCAAATGGACAGCCCTGCCTTCCTCAGTAATCCCTAAAATGGCAGCAAGTTCCTTCTCAAAACTTGTGAATAATGATACAGGTGTGAGTTCTGTCCCTCACAGCAGAGAGAAGATCTGAGGTAAAATATGGAGTTTGTGTCCAGCATTCTGGAATTTGTCGTAGGAAAGTCAGGGGTGCTTTGCTTCAGTTCTTGTCCCCTGATCACAGTGTGAGGAGAGCTGGTTGAGCTCTGTCCTGGGAAAGACACTCTTGGACTTCAGGCTGGGATTTGTTGCTTCACTGGGAGCATTTGAGGGGCAAAATAATCTTTCAGGCTTGCTTTTTTATTTTTGTTTGTTTCAAAGATTTGTTTCTTTCTTAGTGCTTGATCTTTAAAGCAGAGTGTGTAAGTTGGAGTGATTTGGATGTTCCTGTGAGCCCTGCTCACCTACACTTGGGAATTTCCCATCATGGCTTTCCAGGATAATTCTTGTATGAACAGACAGGTATAAAAACTGGTATCATTCTGTCTTTCAGTGGAGCTTGGGGTTTATTTATCATCGTTCATGGAGAATCAACCTGACCAGCACCTCACTGGGTGCCCTTTTGTCCAACAGGGTTTGAAGTTAAAGTTGTGTGAAGTTATAAATAGAAATAGTTTTCTTGGTTACTGGTAAAATTTGGTTTAATTTTTTAATGGGAAGCAGTTTAGGCTCTGAAGGAGTAGGTTCTTTCCTTCAAGCTTTTCATCCTAGCAACACTGTATTCCCTGAGAATGCTGCATTAAATTTGGTGAAGCAAAACGGGTATTTGCTGTTAAATACTTACTCTTGCAGCAAGTTATTGTTGCAGTTGGAAGCAGGAAGTTTGAAGCTGTCATATTGGAGTGAGGTGTTTCCATAGGAACTGAAGTTACTGAAATCTTCCTGGAAAACTGAACTTGTGTCTGTAGTCCCAAATTTAACTACTGTTAAAGGTTTTATACTTCTGCTCTGTATGGCTTAATGATGGTAAAACTGGTTTTCCAGCAGATGTGCCCTTAAACAGATTGGAAAAATAAGCTTAAAACCTTTTCCAGTGACTGTGCCTTTAATGAGTTTGTGTTTGGCTGTGCTTGATGACTTTTTACTAAATGAGAAGCTCCTGAATGAATTGTTAGTTCTGTAGTTACGTGAAAATCAGTAGATAAAACATTGACTGAACTCTGTAGGAAATCACAACACAACCTTGAGAACACAGGACTAAAAATAGCCTGGAGTGCTGTGCTGGGATTCAGGAGCTGAGCTCAGAAATGCAGAGTCACTAAGGCAGTTCTGGAGGGAGTGAAATTCCACGTGGATTTGGACAGAACCTCAAGGGGAAACTGGGTATCACGTGTTTGTCACTGCTTTGTCTGGAACAAAATACTGTTTACTTCGATCAGAGTTGCAACAACACAGATTTACAGGAACATCTCGGCAGTGTCAGGTCCTAAATGACATATTTAGGTGCAGAAGTGTGGTGGATTTAATAACTGCCCTCGGTGCTCCACTGCTCGTCCTCCAGGCCTGCTGGGTGAGCTCAGCTCAGTAATGGTGCTGTCCTTTGTCTCTGGTGCAGGACGAATTTGGAGGCCCTTCAGAAGAAGCTGGAGGAGCTGGAGCTGGATGAGCAGCAGCGCAAGCGCCTCGAAGCCTTCCTCACCCAGAAGCAGAAGGTCGGGGAGCTGAAGGATGATGACTTTGAGAAGATCAGCGAGCTGGGGGCGGGGAACGGCGGTGTGGTCTTCAAAGTGTCCCACAAGCCTTCGGGGCTCATCATGGCCAGAAAGGTGAGGGCCTCCAAACCGGCTCTGGGCCGGTGTTTGTCCAGGAGGCTCCGAAATACAGGGGCTTTGGTTAGGGGAGTAAGTGGTGGTGACACAGAGAAATGACTGTTTAAATGCCACCTCGCAGGGAATTTGACCAGAAAGGGGCCTCTGGCTGATGCTGGAGGAAAAGAGAACTCACAGAAATGGGAATGAGGGAAGGCACTGGAGTTCAGGGACACCTCCTGTGTGTGGTTGCATCGTGGGGTGCAGGTTTCTGTGCAGGGACCTGTCCTTGTGTTGGGAGTATTTTTCAGTGCTTCAGCCTCGTCCTTAACAACCTGCAGCAGTTGGGACCTGCTCTGTAGGAGAACTGAGAGTTTAATTTTTGTTGGTAACTGAAATAGCTGGATGTTTTCATTCTCACTTGGTTTATGTGAGGAGCTTTCACTTCCTTGCAGTATCTCTGGGAACAAAATGCAGTGCAAAGGATAAAGCACAGGTCACAGTCATCCCAGGTCCCATTGTTATGCTGCACTGAGAACTTCCTTCTTTTAGAGAGAAATGAAAGATTTCAAGTATTTATTTTTAAGAGGGATACACTGCTGACTTGTAGAATAAACCATGCTAAGGACATGCTTTGAAGAGAAGCAAAGAAAAAAGCCCAATTCTGAGGTGTGAGAATTACAATATACATATACATATATATATACACATATACAAATATACAAGTCACTGAGGCTTTCTTGATCTAAATCAATTTAATTGATTTTTTTTCTCCCACCTACTGTGGGTTTAACAGGAAATTTTGCCCAAATTCATTAATATTTGATGGAACTGGTTGCTGAATTGCAGTTCTCTTTGATACATTAACTAAAATTTTATTTTTGTAGTGGCTCCTAATCTTTCATAAAAAGAACTACACTTCTTGTATTGTGTGAGATGAACTGTCTGGTGGAACAAAGTACTGGGGAATTTTTAACTGGGGGTTCAGCCCCTTCCTTCCACTAATGCTTTGCAAACACCTGTACAGATATTTTTCAGCAGCTGCTTCTGAGTCCCTGCATCTTTGACACATTTCCTCAGGGAAATGTGCTGGAACAAAAAAGTTTCTGGTGGAGAAGCATTTTGTGAAAAGAAGGTGGAATTCCTGCCTTTTCGTGGGTGCTGGGGTTACACCTTTGCTGTGGGGGGTTGTAGTGCCAGTAAAAAAACCAAAGATGGGTGATTTTAGAGTAAAATTGCAGAGTAATTCCGGTTGGAGGGGGCCTCTGGAGCTCCTGGAATGCCAGCTCAGAGTCAGGGGGATTGGAAAGCTCCCTGAGGAACCTCGGGGAGGGCGCTTTGCCCTGTGACAATAATAACCAGGAGTGGCTTGTCCCGCAGTTAATCCACCTGGAAATCAAGCCAGCCATCAGGAACCAGATCATCCGGGAGCTGCAGGTGCTGCACGAGTGCAACTCCCCCTACATCGTGGGCTTTTACGGGGCCTTCTACAGCGACGGGGAGATCAGCATCTGCATGGAGCACATGGTGAGCCCTGGGGCGCTGAGTTAAAGCCATCGGTACAGGTCCTTGGGTGGAAGTTCGTGGTGTCCTTTGGGATGAAATGTCGATGAGGTTTTATACTGGCTCTTTTTGTGGGTTGTTGCCTCAGAAATGTGTCTGAGCTGGGTGATTAGCAGCCCCTTAGTGTGAGTGTCACAGCACTGAGGGGACAGTGCTTGAGAGAGTTCTGGGGTTTGGGGTTACTCTGCATAGCTGAGCTTGGGATTGCTGACGTTTGATTTACCCCCTTCTCCAGTGCCTGCTCATCTGTAGAAGTCAGAGCTGTACAAGTGGAGCCTCCCGAGGCTTCTCCTTTATCCATGTTTTTCTGTATTTCAAAATATTTATCCAATCCTGCTACTTAATTACTCATTCTGATTTGGGTTCAGGTTGGTTTTTTTTGTGCAGAACGGACCAGATAACTTCTAGTATTTTCTTATTTAGATGAGTCCATTTTCCTAGGATTTGCTTTATCCCCGTCTCCAGTCCCTGCTCTTCTCTGGAAGTTGAAGCTGTACAAGTGCAGCCTCCCAGTGGCTTCTCCTTTATCCCTGGTCCTCCTGTTTTGTTTTATTTCCAAATATTTACCCAATTCTGCTACTTAAACACTTGTTCTGATTTGGATTCAGATTGGTTTTTGTGCAGAATGGACCAGATAACTTCTAGTTTTTTTCCTTACTAAGATAAACCCGTATTTTGTTCCTTTTTTTTTTTAAATTCCACAGAAAATGCAAACACAGAGAGAATCGTGAACGAGCCCAGATTGATCTTACACAACTTTTTGAATGCCAAAAAATCCACATTTTTAACCGTGCTTCATTTTAATACAAAGTACACGTTCTTCTGGGCATCTGTTTGCCTTTCTGCAGCCATATGGAGCCAAACATGACAAGTAAATTCCCTGGAATTAAAGCCCAGCCGGCTCTGTTGCCTCCCTTGCTCTGCGGAGCGTTTGAACGATCCCAAACACAACCTTTTCATTTTCTTCCCCTCGGAAAAAAAAAACCCACAAACAAATCACCCAAAACCTGTTCCTTTGGAGGGGGGGGGAGTGTTTTTGTGAGGAAAGTACGTGTGATTGTTGTAATGCTTCTGTGGCCTCTCAGAATTTTGAACAGGAATCGATGGTTGCTTAGGAACGAGCGCTGCCGATCCGGTTCTGAGGCGCTGAGAGAGCCGAGGGAAGGTGTGCACCCCCCAAAACACACATCCCTGCGGGGAGCTGGGGACAGACAGGCTCTCAAACTCGTGGAGAACGCTGAAAACCGGGAAAATAGACGTTAAAACTCACTGGGCACACGTGCAGTTGGTCAAAGAGCACGAGAGGAGGTGGTGGGGTGTGATCAGAGGGAGAATAAAAGGCCTAAAGAAATCAGTGTATTTCTCCATGAGGAAACAAACAGGAGTGATCAGTGTTTGCAAATCCCAGGGATTGATATATCTGACAGGGAATATAATGTATCTGGCAGTAAATACATTTTCAACTTCAGAGTGGAATTAAGTGTGGAATCTGGTGGTCCAGGGCTGGATCGAAGTCAGGCTGGAGGCGAGATTTTACACATAGAACAGTTGATCACCAAGTTCTAAAATAGAAAGATTATTTAAGATGTAGTCTTCATTAAGCCATTAAACCTCATGCAGATCATTGGGTGGAAGTTTTTGGCCTCCTTTGGGGGAAAAGATGGGATGAAAATCTCCATTGTCTTATTTTTTGCACGTACCTCTCAGTTGTTACCACTCAGAAATCTTATTTTTAGCAGCGGGTTACAAAACAGAAGTAGGGATGTGAACAAAAAGTTGGAGGTGGAACAGGCATGGAACTTGAGTGTTTGATATTTTTAGGTACCTAAATTCAAGATCGATGCCTGACTTTGCTCGGAGCAGGGATTTAACAGGCGAAAGGAGTGGAGGCTGCTCCTCAAAGGCACCGAAGGTTCAGTTGTGTTCAGTCTCGTCTGGTCCTCAGGGAGGGGCAAAAAGGTGGTTTTTTTCTGTACAAAATCCTTGCTAATACACCAGTGTCTCAGCAGAGACAGCTGCCCAGAAATCCAGGCTGCTTTTACAAGACATTTGTATAGATGTCTTTTTTTTTTTTCTACTGGTGTATTTTTAATCAAGTGTGGAGTGTGTGGGTGTGTTTTTTTACAAAAATACATGATCAAATAAGTATTTATAAACTTCCCTTCTCACAGAAGTTTTAGCTTTTAGCCCTCTTCCAGAGTTTTTGCTTTACATGTTTTACTGGTGGTGAGAACTCCAAAGGATGGGACAAGGCAGAAGGCCTTTAAAACCCAGCTGGGTTTTTATGTTGAGTACTGGGAGTTACCCAGTGCTGATCCAGACAAGAGGACGTTGTTTTAAATTTGAAAAATAGCTTTCTGATTTCTTCTTTGGTCGTGCATTCTCTGCTCTGGAGAGTCTAGACCTTTTGCACAAGCCTATTGTTGAATCAGTTGCTAAAAATAAATAGCATTTTTTTCTCCAGTTTTCCTTCTCTTGGCAACAGTGGGATATATTTGCCTTTGCTCTGTGTGTGTGTGTGTGCAGTTTATTTAATCTAATAAACAAGGCCATCACTTACCATGGGACTTTAAAACCGTTTATTCCAGTTCTGGTTCTTTCTGTGCCAGGCCGAGTTAAAGAGTCACCCTGGAGATGCAGAATAAGAGGCCAAGGGTGTAGGATTTCCTGATTTTCAGGAAGAGAGCTCTGTCTTTTTCCAGTCTCATATGGAGATTTCTCATCCCCATAATCAGGATCCATAAAATCTTCCTCTTGTGGGAGGGGAGAGCTCCAGGAATCTGTAGAATTCCCGCTGTTTGCGGACAGAGGGATCCAAAGCACGGAAACACTCCGTGGGAGAGCACTGTGTGCAGTGTTTATTTGAGGGGATGTTGTTGGTGGCCAAATGTTTGTTTAAAATAAACATCGAACTGGCCAATTCTTCCCAGGGAGTGATTTATCGGTGTCAGATGGGAACGGTGTGGGATCGAAGGTGAGGTGCTTCTTTCTCTGCACATCCTTAGGCTGTGGTCTGTACCGCTGTCTGAAGTGTTTGAGAGTCCTTTAAACGAAGCCTGACTGGTCAAATGTTTATCCTTAGGACGGTGGCTCCTTGGATCAAGTCCTGAAGAAGGCTGGGAGGATTCCCGAGCAGATCCTGGGCAAAGTCAGCATCGCGGTGAGTGCGGCCGTCGCTCCCAGGGCTGGAACGGGGGGCTCTCTTCTCCCAGCCACGAAGGCACCTCCTCAGGGGGAGGGACAGGGGCAGCATTCCCACATTTTGAAGGGTGTTGCTTGCTTTTAAGCAGCGTCTTTGTGCCTGTCGGTGTGTGGTAGCTCAGGGTGTTGGGGAGGTGCGGGTGGGGTTTGCTCTGGGAGTGGTTCCCTTGGGTGTGCTTTGACTGTGCTGTTGGGTGAGCTGATGTGCTGGGTGAGAACTGAGTTAACACTTCCTGAACACAGCTGGGATATTGCCTTTCCATGTCTGTTCTGCTCTGTATCTAAAACTTCCAGCAAGGGGTTGGTTGGCTGTTTTTCCAGTCTGAGCTGGAGGCACAAATTAAAACTCAATGTTGATTTGCAGTGATTACTTTCTGGGGTTTCTGTTAAGTTGCATTCTGTTGGAATTCTTACAGAGACAAAGCATACAATCAGCTCTTCTGCATGCCAAATTCACTTCTTTTATTTTATTTGTCTTTAGGTAATAAAAGGACTCACATATCTGAGAGAAAAGCATAAAATAATGCACAGAGGTGAGATAAAAGTTGACATTGTAACTTTCCTTGAACATATTTTTTTTTTATTCAAGTTAAATTACACTTTTGTTTTGTGATTGGTTCTTTGTAGTTCAATATGACTTTGGTTCCAGGGGTTTTTCTTGGGTAGTGTAAGGCAACCTTTCTGTTTTAAATCCAGATCTCTTACCATGATTGTTGTGTATCTTCAACATGTGTCTTACTGCAGTTTCTCTGGGTTCATAATCTGTGCTTAACCCCCTGTTCCTGTATTATTTGTGCACACAGAATTTCTGTCTCTTTGCAACTGCTTGCAGTTAAAACCTCTGACCTAAAATTTGTCTGACTGGTCAACACTCCTGATTGCCATTAAAACTTTTCAAAAGGAAGTCCCTCTTTCCCCCAGCTGTTTAGAGACATCTGTCCTGCAGAATTGCGTCGTTTTTATACTTTTTAAGCTATTTTAAAAGCGTGGTGAAGCTCGGTAAAAGGGGAGTGTTGTAGTGCAGGTGAAGCTTTTTCTGGCAGTTCCACTTTTCCAAACTGCCTCTTCCTTGAATCCCAGCTGAAAACAAAAAAAAGAATAGTGCTGGCAAAAGCACTTTCCTCCTGCTCTGTGTCAGCATTATTTTGGTGACCCAGCTCTAATAATTGCAGGTTCCTGAGCTCTGCTTTCTCCAGCTTTGCCATAGCAAAGCTGCACTGACAGGGTGTGAACAGCTTCTCACAGGGGCTGTTTGTTCTCACTCATCCACCCCTGGGGAAAAATGTGTGACTTGGTGGGCTCGGTGTAGTAAGATTTGTTGGGTTTGTGTTGTGGGGAGAGTGGGTGGCTTGAAAACGAGGAGACATCCACGAGAACACAGGGCCAAAAAAACCTGTTCTTAAATCTAAAGAGAGCAAGGCTTGGGAGAGCTCGTTTTCGGGGAGGAATTCATCCCACTGTTGTGTTTTGGTGTGTGGCAATGTCAGCACGTTTGTCATATTGAGCTTCAGCTGCTTCCACCACAGGCGTGCCCTGGAGCAGCTGTGGGGAAAGTGTTCAGTGGTGACTGCAGGCAGCTCAGGGAAGGAGTTGTTGGGGCTTATTGGAGCAGGAATGGAAAATAGAGTCCCTTTTGTAGAGTGTTAGTTCATCTGGAGTGCCCTGCTTTGTGTTCTGGTCCGTGAACAGACTTGACAGAAATCACAAACCCTCCAAGAGCCCAACTGGTGGGACACAAAGAGAGGGAAGGGGCAGGGAAAGTGACTCTGCTGGATATTTTCAGATCATCTCCTTCTCTGTTCAATGAAGACATTTATGGGCCTGGCTGGAGTGAAACCCTCTCTGGAAAGTCTCTTTTTGTGAGGTTTCTGAGCCCCGGGGTAGGAGGTGCCACACAGCAGGAGGTGTCAGGGGTCAGCTCACAGTATTGTGGGGAGATCCTGCCTTGGGACGTGGAAATCCAGTGGAAGATGCCAGTCATGTGCTGCAGGACGTGGCTGGTGTGTGTCCCCAGCGTGTCACTGCTCAGCGAGTGGCACACAGGGAGTTCTTGCTGATGGTGCTGTGATAATGTCCAGGGCCACCTTTCAGAGCTGGGTTTGTGCCTGTGGGGCAGAGCAGAGGGTACAAACCTCTTCCAAGAGACATCTCCAGGCATTCTGGAAACTTCTTTGTGTTAACTACCTCCCTTTTCAGTGCCATGTGTCCCTCCCTCTGGACTGGTGAAGGAATCCTCTAGAATTCTCCTCCTGGCTTGTCAGGGATGATATATAAAATTCCTGTAATTTTCTTTAAAACTTAAATACTTACATAACACACTTTAGTGTTCCTTTTGTCATCTTCTTCCAAGTCCCAGCACAGATTTTGCAGGATGCCTTGGCATTCCTTGTTCTTCTGGCAGTCCAAATCTCTGGTTTCCAGAGAAACTGCTCGAGCGCTCAGAGGCTCCTTGGAATGAAAATAGCAGAGGTGCTACATTTAGAGGGGTGGGAAGGCAGCAGCCTCCCAAACATCACGCTGATCCCACTGCCTGAGGAGAATGGAAATGCTCCAGGGAAGTGAAGCTTTTGTGCAGAAATGCAGGGAGGAGACTCCTGGCTGTGCTGCTGGGAGAGGGGCAGCGTGGCTTTGTCACCGAGGGTCACAGTGAACTCATCCCGTTCCAGGTGGATTCTGAACCACCTCAAGAGGCTTAAAAATAGAATGTTGTTTGGGTCACTGGCAGGGGAGTGCTAATGATCTTTTTTTGTCATCTAATTATGAAGTATTAATGAACTCTGGAGATTAAAGGGAGGATTTACCTCTTTGTTCTGAGCTGAACCCGGGGATGTGCACTGAGGAGCAGCACAAATCTGGGATTTGTCCAGGCTCTGCTGTGCTTCCAGAGTATTTTGTAAACATTTTCCACCTTGATTTTGCACAGAGCTTTAGGTGCAGATTCCTGTGCAGCTGGGAATCTGTAGGCTCTGCTGCCTCCTTCCCTGCACCATCTGCTTGGGCTTCGTGTTTGTGTCTGTTGGTTTTTTTTCTTTTCTTGTTTTTCCCTCCTGCTGGAATTTAACTGGAAGGTGAAGCTCCTGGACTTGCTGCCTGGCCTGCAGCTGAGCTGGTGCATCCCCAGATCATCATAGGACACATCCCAGTGTGCCTGCACAGCTTCAGTTCCGTGGGAAGGGAATGTCAGGGACCAGAAAATGGACTTTTTCCAAAAGTCCCGACTATTCAAACTTCGTGTTGTTCCTTAAAAGGGGAGTGGGGGGAGAAACAGCTGAAATAGAGTTTTGTCCCCATTTCCAATCCCTGTGGATCTTGTTCAGGGGGGCAGAACCCCCTGCCTGGAGATCTCCAGTGCTGAGGAGTCACATTCGTGTCCCGTTCCCGGGGCCATCCCATTGACACCACGAAGGTCAGATCTGCAGTCACTGAACTGAAAACTCCTTGGGCAGGAACTGAAAACGTGCTGCACACTCTGGATTTCTGGATCTGCTTGAAAGGGAAATCATGATCCTCTTTTCTTCAGAACAGATCCATAATTCCTTTTCTTTTCCTGCACCACTGCTTTGCCACCGTGGGCTGGGGGTTGCCTGTTTGGATGGTGTGTTGGTAATGACCAGCTAAGCAGTGAGATACATTAAAAAACCTTCTTGCAGCTCAAAAAGAAACACTAAACACTTGTTCCCTGTACCTCGGCATTCACAAAGAGCTGTTATTAGTTGCTTGGCTACCAGTGACCCTTATTAAATTTCCATTTAGCAAAAAGAGATGAATTCGAAGTTGTCAGGGGGTTTTATCGCAGGGAAACCTCAAAGTGTTTTAAATACATGTTTTCAACAGCAGGATAATTATTTTTTCAGAGCTTTAAAGAAATAAAACAAAACACCCCAAAACCGAACAAACCAGCAAACAACCAACCATCAGCACCCCAAAAACCCCAAACAAACCCAAAGGCAAGAACACACTGCAGGGAGTGTTTTGCTATAGGATGATTTGTGGTTACGTAGATATGAAGGGATGATGGTGTGGCTGCTGTAGTTCATTGACCTTTGTAAATTAAATATGTAGGGCCTCCTTATTGATCATTTCCAGGCAGAAGAGCATCCTTCAAGAGGAGTTATGCTGGCATACACTTATTTATCTCAGAGGAGATGGTTCACCTGCAGAGGGGCTGTAGGTGCCCAAACCGAACATGTAAAAGCCAGGAAATGGGGTGAAAGCAAAAAACTAACAACCTTTGTGTTAGTTCAGATATTTTTGTTTATCTGTAGTTAGAGAGTCTGGGAGGGAACCAAATCTCTTCTCTGCTCATTCCCAGAGAAGGGACAGAATTGTGCCATGGAAGGGAAACAAAGGGAAACACGGAATTCTCTCCTCTCATGTCACTTTTATTGTCAAATTCCCATTTTATCTCTTGTCAATATAAATCATCCATTTGTGGGTTTTGGGTATTTTTTTTTCCAGATGTTAAACCCTCCAACATTTTGGTAAACTCCAGAGGTGAAATCAAGCTCTGTGACTTCGGTGTCAGTGGACAGCTGATCGATTCCATGGCGAACTCCTTTGTTGGCACTCGCTCCTACATGTCTGTAAGTGCAGATTTCACAGCTCTGAGTGTGTCACGGTGGAGTTCCCAAACTTCTGGAGATCAAACGAGATCCCAACTGTTGCTGTGCCCGCTGCTGTTCGCAGTGCAGCACTTCCTGCATTCCAAGAGCATTCCAGTGTCACACCAGACTGCTGCAAGAAAAGCCACGAGCTTGGAATATTTATAACCCTCCTGTGGGTTTAGACTTGAAGGAGAAAAGAGCAATCTGCTGGCTCTGTTCAGCAGGGCACCTGCATTTCAGCAGCAAAGCCAGCGCTGTGTTTTTGTCACACTGGTGGCATGCTTGAAATCAAACTGGGGTTCGTGTTCTCCTGTGGGTCTGGGGCTGCTGCTGATGAGGAAAAACCAATTTACAGCTCCATTTCATTCTGCTGGTCTCCCTTTTCCTTGTAGTGGAAGGAATGAGAGCCAAGTGCTCTCTGCCCTCAGATTTCTTCAGTTTATTGTTTTTACAGGTGAGGTTTAGCTCTGCTCTCCTCACATCACAGCCCAAGCCACGAGGGTGATTTTGCTTTCACAGTGTCTGAAGTACCTTTTTTTTCAGCAGCTCCCTTTCTGTACTTATGTACATATGGAATTGTTCCATGCCAAACATCCTTTTCTGCCATCTGGAGGTGTGTTCAATCAGCAGTGTTTAACTTGAGCAAATGTCTAGATTTTAATTTTATTTTTTTTATAACTGCTGCTCTCCACATTTCCTGCTTTTCCTCATCCACTCACTTCTTCCTTCCACTGATGTTTTATGAAAACCTTTGGGTTTGGGCATCTCTTGTCCAGTTGTGTTGTTTGTCCAGGGGACTTTGGAACTGACTGAGGTGGAACCCTGGAGAAAGCTCAGCTATAATCTTATTTAACAGAACTCTCACCTACCACGGCAGAGGGAACACAGTAATGCTGCATTCCCACATTCTATGGGAGTAAGGCTCAAATTACAGAGGGATTTTTCCAAAATGTGCATACAGTGGGACAAGAATCTGCACCATTTCCATAAAATATGAGTTTGGCTCTTAAAAAAGACAACAGGAAAGCAGAGTGAACATTTTCTCTGAGCAAAAATGGATCCAGTATCAGCGAGTCACTCATTGGAGCGTGTCACACTAATAAGTTGGGGTTTCATCCTTGATTTTATGTATTTTGTTGCAGAATTCAGGTTTTAATTTCTTGTCTCCATGTTCTCTCTCCTCCCCCTCCCTGTTTCTTACAGCCAGAGAGACTGCAGGGCACTCACTATTCCGTGCAGTCGGATATCTGGAGCATGGGCTTGTCACTGGTAGAAATGGCGATTGGCAGGTACCCAATCCCCCCTCCTGACTCCAAGGAGCTGGAATTAATGTTTGGCTGCCCCGTGGAGGGGGATTCTCCAGTCACAGAGACCTCCCCCAGGCAAAGAGCACCGGGTCGACCGATGAGCTGTGAGTTTGGTTCTGCCCCAAGGCCCTGCCCTGTTACCTCAGAGGGCTTTTTTGGCTGATTTTGGTCTGCACAGCGTGGCTTTACACTTTGAAAAAACCAGGCTTGGACTGGGCACCTGGCTCAGCCTCATCTGAGGTGTCAGAGAGTTGAGGAGCAGGGATCCTTTTGGTCCTGGTGCTCGTGGACAGCCCAGTTATTCCGAGCCCGGTCTGCTCCGGCTCCTCTCCGAGGTGCAGTGCTGATCCAGGTGCAGCAGGACGATTCCCAGGGGAGTTTATGCTTTGGATCAGACCTGATCCAGTGTCTCCCTGTGGGAAGCTATTCCCCAGCTGCTGTTGCACCTCTTTTTGCTGTAAACCTGCTGGGTGCTGTGTAACAGCAGTGCATGACTTGGGCTTCCTGAAGCCCCCCTACCGTGGCAGGATCCTAAAACTGTGTTTCTCCACTTCTCCAATTCCTTCTCAGCCTATGGACCAGACAGCAGACCCCCCATGGCAATCTTTGAACTTCTTGATTACATCGTCAACGAGGTAATTAACACACTTCCACATTCGATCTCACACTACTGTAAAGTTTTAAAGCGTCCCAGAGTTTGAGGGGACGTGGGGTCGGTGCTGTTTAATTTGGGTTTAGTCTTATGACCAGCCTAATTCACAAAAATACCTTTCAAATAGCTCCAAGGCTTGTTAGAGGCTGATATTTTAGGATTGATTGTGTGTTTCCAGTATTTTCACAAGTTCTGCTGAAGCTCATGTGGCTGCACTGCTTGTGTTCTCCAAAAAAAAAAGCATGCTCATGTTAGCTGTGGTTTGTAAGAGCTGGATGATGGTTGTTCCAGGTGAGGGAATTCCTGCAGGTGTGTCCAACACACCGATCCAAAAGGCACGGCTGGTGTCTGGTCCCTGCACTGCCTGTGCTGTCCGTGGACTGACAAATCGCTGCTGTGACTTGTCTGCTCACACAATTCCCTCACATTTACAGGCTGGTTTGCATGTTATGTAACACTTTAACATGCCAGCACCAGCTCTCGGAGTGGAGTGAGCACTGAATTACTGGAGCTGCTGTGGCCCTGCTCCTGGAGCCTCCCCGAGGGCTCACTTTGAGCTCAAAAGCCGCAGTAGTTGAGAATTTGGCGAGGTTATCTCCTGCCACCTCTGATTTAGCACAATCAGACAAGAGCTGCTCCCTCCAACACAGCCTGTGCTCCAGGGAGTGACTGAGAGCAGGTCCCACCTCTGCTCTGCAGATACAGCCCAGTGTAGGAGTTTGCAGGGCCCACAGAAGGAAACCTTAACCCTGGCCCTGCAGCAGATGTCCTGGGGAACAAGGCATAACAGGCAGGTTTCTGCAGTCCCTCTTCTTTATGTGTCAGAATTCTTTTTGAATTCAGAGCCTGAACAGACTCATTCCCTGGAACAGAATATTTAGATCCAGATGATTGTGGAACTAATGAGGTGCAGGACATTTTTCCCTCAGTAGTGTGGAAAAGGACACTGTGCCGGTTCCTGCCCTGAGCCTCAGCTCAGGCTGCCCACCCCACTCAGGGCTGTGTGTAGGGAAAATAAACCCACCCAAACCCAGCCCACAGCTTAGAAACTGTCCCTGCTCTGATTTATTGCTGAAACCCCTGAATCCTGCAGCTGGGAGGGATAACCCAAATCAGGCAGGGCTTCACAGCTCTGCTCAGATGGAGGACATGGAGTTATGCTGAATGACTGCTGATTTTAAACATGTATTTATTTCTTTCTTTATTTATCCATAGCCACCTCCAAAACTGCCCAACGGTGTTTTTGGTTCTGAATTTCAAGATTTTGTTAACAAATGGTGAGTATTTTCCTCTCTGGCTGGGTGGCAAAGGGGCACCCTGGGGGTCAGCCCTGCTGCCCTTCTGAATCAGTCCCCTGGCAATCAATGTCCCTGCTCTAGGCCGTGGCAAATGTGAACTCACTGCAATTAGCACAGTCCTCTTGGTGTGTTAATTTGTGCCCAAAGCTGATTTTACAGCTTGACAGCACAGAGAACCCCAAAGCTGAGAGCTGTTCCCCTCTTTCACACTGAACTTGTGCTGCTCTGTGCACCTCAGATCAGCACTTTGGCAGCACTGAAGGCCCCCCCAGCCCTCAGGGACTGATCCTACAGCACAGCCAGCCCCTAAAAAGGATCCTCATTGTGGGGGTAACTGGCACTCATCCTGCAGGGGCTGTGCCGTGACATGCAGGAATTTTGCAGGCTCCAGGTGCTTTTCTTTCCCAGTGTGTCACAGCAACCATTCCCCCACCTCTTCACCTTTCCAGTGACGCCAGCACTGAGCCAGGACATTCACTGCTAAGGGAGGCAGCTCATTACACTTTGAAAAGTTAGTTTATTTATGAAATATATGTATTTCCAGTTTCCAAAAGGAAGGACAACAGTGCCACAGCCCTACCTGATGCTGAGCACGAAAAGACTTGGGTAAAAAACCTGGGGAGTGAAGTGGTTCCTGCTGGTTTTGTTTAAAATGGGGATTTCTCTCTCCAGCTTGGGTGTAGACACTCCTGCTGCCTCCACTGAACAGTGTCACCACTGAGGGTTTCACCCCTAAATCTGTACCTGTGGAACCCCCAGAAGGGAATCACAGCCCCAGATCTGTGTTTGGGGGTCACCACAATGCTTTTCTCTGCAGTCACCGGAGCAGAACACACCCAGCACGGTACAAACCCACGGTTGTTTTCAAAGGTAACAGTGTGTAACTTGTGCAACACTTTGTGTTTTCCCAGTTTAATCAAAAACCCTGCTGAGAGAGCCGACCTGAAGCAGCTGATGGTAAGTGCATGTTCTTCACGTGAATTAAGACCCCCCTTCCCTGCAGGCTGGGCTGGGGTGTGTTTGTGGCCCTTGACATGAGTTTGAGGAGGAGCAGCTTTTCTAATGCAGAGATGAAGGGGCTGCAGGTACCACACACTCCCAGAACAGGGAGAGTCAAGGAGACCAACACGGGGCGGGTTGGAGTCTGCCTTTTGATAATCACAATTAGTCTTATGACTTAGTGCTTATAAATCAATTATCAGAAGAGCTCTCTTGGATTTATTAGTCATTAATAAAGTATATAAATTACTACTTTTAGGGTGACAAAAGAACAAAATTCCTCATAGTGTATTAATAGTTAAATACATTTTTATAATCTGTTATGAAACACAAAACTTCTCTTTTTGCCAGCTTTGTCTTGCAAAATCTGTAGAATCAAAACCTTGCATTTTTTCACGAGTGTCAGTGAATCTTTCCATGGTTTTAAGTGCAATGCCAGGACTTGAGCTGTGCTGCAGAAAATCAACTTCTCCCTGCCCCCTGGTGCAAAATGCAAACAGCCTCTGTTCCAAAAAGCCTCTCAGAGCACAGGCAGGCATTTTCCAGGGTATTATCTCAAGTGGCTGAGTCACATCCTTCTCACAGTGAGTGGTGTGAGTGCTCTGCAGCAGGCTCTGTGTGGGCAGGATTCCTCTGCAATGCTTTGCCATGTGCACGTTTCATGTGCTGCTTGTTTCTGTATCCTGCAGAAAAGGATTACAGAGGGCTAGTTAGAGTTGGGTACTCCTCTGGAATACTTTGCCACGTGCTGGTTGTTTCTGTGTCCTACAGAAAAGCTCTCCTGTCACTCCACGTGCCCCGCTGGGTTTTATTACTTAGTTTGACTCCTGCAAGTGGATTGCTTGGGTTTCTTGTGTTTTGGGGGGTTGTTACTGAGCAGCCTGAGTGCCTGACTAACCTGCTGTTCTCCTGTGCTCAGATCCACGCTTTCATTAAGAGATCTGAAGCAGAGGAGGTGGATTTTGCGGGGTGGCTTTGCTCCACCATCGGCCTTAACCAGCCCAGCACCCCCACACACGCCGCCGGAGTCTGAGCTGGGGCAGCGGCTCCGGGGCTGTCCCTGGGCACAGAGATGCTACTCCAGTCCCATCCCCTCAGCTTGTACCTGTTCAAACATGTATTTCACCTCTTAAGGAAGAATGTCTTGATAGCATGTGCCAAATGGTTTTCAACTTCGTCATAAACTAATTGGTATTGTTTCGGGTCCCGTTCGTTCACTGCCCAGAACGTGAGCTGTGTGAATTCAGTGCTTGCTGATTTTAGCTGATTATGGATATTCTTTCTTAATGAAAATAGCACTGGGGGAGGGGGTTTGCCCCCCCAGCTCGTTTGAACTTTCTCAAGACTCTTTGTAAATCGTTGGTACTTCAATCATGCTTTCCCTGGTCTCCCCCTGCAGAACGGGATAGGGATGCTCCCAAACTGTCTGTCGAGCTTTGCTGCTGCCCAACTGTACCTGAAAGTTAGGCCTGAGGGTTCCAATTGTGCTCTTGTTCAGAGATCTCTCTCTTTCCAGGTGAAGAAGGCAAGAGCTCTGCATTTCTTGGAATGTACAGGGCAATATTCTAATTGTAGACTTGTTCATATTTCTATATTTATTTTTCGAACATATCATCCTCCTTGGGTTTAGTGATGTTTGTCTTTCTAATTGATTTTTAAAAGTTAGTTCTTGGAAATGTCCTATGGAATCAAGACAATGATCCAAGCACTTTGCTTTCTTTTAACCTAAAGACTCATGACAACTGTGTTTAGTGTCTAAAATGTATGAAGATCCTCTATTGTTTTATTCTCTCAGATGTTTAGCAATGGGTTCTCTTAATAAATATATTATCAAGTAACTCCTTGAAGCTTTCTTTTAAGACTCAAAAAAAACTTAACCAAGGCTTTAATCTGCTCACTACACTTCATAGTGTTCTCCTGATCAGGAAATGCCTGGAATTCTTTCCCAAAAGGAATCCCCAGCAGCCTGGACATGAACTTCCACATGGCCAGCAGTATTGAATATCAAAGGGACAGAACATCCCTGAGCCCAGCAGAGCAGGAAATGACTCATTGACACATCCAAGGTCCCTCCAGCTTGTCCTGGCTGGAATGGGGCTGTTGGAGCAGTGACAGCTGGGCAGTGTGTAAATGAAACCCTTCCCTGAGCTTTGCACGTGGATCACACACAGAACTCCACGGGGACCCTGTTGCTGTTTGGTAAAAGAAATGTGCAGTGTGGGAACAGCAAATCTTTAGGGATTTAACACCCCCTTCC
>JAYRBT010000018.1:2187947-2208098 GCA_036023395.1 Myiotriccus ornatus | reverse complement strand
CCAGCCCAGCCCAGCCCCGCTGCCGCGGCCCCCCGCGCTCCCCGGCGCCGCTGCCCCGGCCCGGCGCTCCCTCACCCTGGCGGCGCCGCCCGAGCTGCTCGTGGCCGCCCGTCCGCGCCGCGCCCCGCCCGGAAAAGGAAGGACGCCTCACCCTCCTCTACTTATCACCTGTGTCCCTCCGCGCCGCGCGCGCCGCTTCTGCCGCGCCGGCCGGTCGATCCCCGACCCAGCCCCAACCCCAACCGGGATCCCGTGCAGCCCCAACCGGGATCCCGTGCAGCCCCTCCCGGTCTCTCCGGCCCCGCCGCGTCTCTCGGTGCCCGCCCGAGCCCTCCGTCCTCCTCTGTCCTCTCCCAAAGCGGGGGACTCTTTTCCGGCGGAGGGATCCGGCGCGGCGCTTCGCCCTCCCCTCACAGCTCTCCGGTAGCTCCGGCGCGCGGGACCTTCGGTTGTGGCGGCGATGGCGGAGCGGCGGCGGCGGGCGGCGGGCGCGCTGGGCGGGCTCCTGCGGCGGTGGGCACCGGGCCATTCCCGGGGCTGTTCCCGGGGCTGGGCGGGCTCCTGCGGCGGTGGGCACGGGGCCGTTCCCGGGGCCGTTCCCGGGGCTGTTCCCGGGGCTGGGCGGGCTCCTGCGGCGGTGGGCACCGGGGCCATTCCCGGGGCTGGGTGGGCTTCTCCTCTGGTGGGGATCGGGGCTGTTCCCGGGGCTATTCGGGCTCCTGCTCCCACGGGGATCGGGGCTGTTCCCGGGGCTGTTCGGGCTCCTGCTCCCACGGGGATCGGGGCTATTCCCGGGGCTGTTCGGGCTCCCGCTCCCACGGGGATCGGGGCTATTCCCGGGGCTGTTCGGGCTCCTGCTCCCACGGGGATCGGGGCCATTCCCGGGGCTGTTCGGGCTCCTGCTCCCATGGGGATCGGGGCTATTCCAGAGGGTACTCCCGGTTTGTGCGGGCTCCTGTTCCCGGGGGGATCGGGGTCATTCCCGGGGGTCTCCGCGCTGAGGGATTTGTGGCCCCGGAGGAGCCGCCGGTTGTGGTGGTGTTTAGTGTGCGTGGGTAATTTGCTGTTAATTAGGAATGCCGAGGGGAAAACGTAATATAAGTTAATGTTCTCTTTCAGAATATATGAAGAGGGAAGGGAGAGTATCCCTGAACATCCATATCTCTACGAGGTAAAATTATAGAATGCTTGTTTTAGTAGTTGTGTTAATCTTGGGATTTTTGTAAGTTTGATAATAGTTCGAAAAGAAAACCAGGTGGTTATTTAAATATGTAGTAATATAGAAAAGCAGGCTAGATACAAAGAATCAAGGAATGCTTCTCTGTATGGGGAAGCTTAAGTAAAAATTGATGTTCCTTCATTCTTGAGACAGAAGTAATTTTTGTTAATGTCTCCAAACAGCGTTTAGAGCTCTCTTGACACATTCAAAGAAGCAACTGGTTGATATTTAATGTTACTTTAAAGGCGTATCCTCCATCTCAAGGATATCTGGTGACAGCAGTTGATGCTTCAGTGTTCCCTCACAGTTCAGATTCTCTGAAGTTTTGTTCATAGAAACAAATTTCAGTCTCTCCTAGAATCAGCTTGTTGGAATTTAGGTTTTCTATGGCTAGTTGAAAGTTGTTGCATTTTCACAGTTGATTTGATTCCACCCATGGCATGCAGTAACTGTGTTCTCCTCAGGAAAAAAAGACTGGGATTCTTGAATGGATGCGATAGGGTTGGAAAACAGGCCGTGGAATTAGTTAATTTTGCAATTTCTGGTATAAAAAAATTGCTGGAATGCAGCATTCCTGTGTGGTATTTCAAAAAGTTTTAATTATTATTTCCCAGGGTGATGTGGAGATCTGTTTGGTTGGTGGCAGTTGCAAAAGTCCCGTGGAAAGATTCTGGAGTGGGAGCAGCCCAGTGTATATTTTGCAGAAAGCAGTAAGTTTGTGTGACAGTTGTTAATTTTTTTAAAATGTAATCCAGGCTTTTGAATTCCCATCAAATATTTGCACACACTTTGCAGTTTTTGATCTCCCTGCACATTTCTCTTAAAGACGCAGAATGAAGAAAGTGACTCAATGGAAGAATCAAAAGCAGATGAAGCTCTTTCTCACTCTGAGCTTTTGCCAAAGGAGAGTCCTGGACCAGCAGCTCTTTCTGTGGGAAAAGCAAAGTAAGTCTCAAAGGTTTCCCTGCCCTGTTGATGTACTTTTCTTTTGCAGCTTTTGTTCCCTCTTCCCAATATTCAGAACCTCTCATTTTCAATCCCCAAAATAAAATCGCTCATTAGTTTGTGAGATTTTACTATTTTCCATCCTGAAAAGTTGTCTCCTCTGGTTAAAAGTTTTTATCAAAGCAGCTCAAATCAAGGTACTGGAAAAGCACTTGTGAGCTGTCCCACTGGGTTCATGGGATTCACTGGGGGTAGGAGACCAGAAAAAGCTTCCCAAGACTTCAGTGCTTTTCTTGTTTTGCTAAAGCTTCTGTTAAAAAAAGCTTAAAAATCTGATTGGGGTCTTTGGTGTTATTAAAATACCAAGGCATGGTACCAAAATGGGGTTTACCTAACTGATATATTTTAATGAGCTTAAGATGTAAAATTTGAGATGATTTTAGAATTCTGCTGTCTAAATTAATATATTGATTATATTTTGAAGTATGATGTCTTCGACTTCTTTTGTGACTTTACTGACTTATTAAGCCTCTAAAAAGAGGGTTATAATCCTGCATTCTTGTTGTAAAATGATTTGAGTCTGCTCACAAAGCACGATAGAGGGGAGTCGAGTTTCAATAAGGGGTAGATTTAGGATATTTGCTGGCATCTAATTTTCCTCCTGTTCCCATTTGTAGGCAGTTGCTTTCCTTGTATGCAATGGTGCAGAATCCAAACGTGACCCACTTGGGGATAAGTGACCTGGTGGTGCTTCCTCCCCTCTGGGTCAGGTGTGATGGTTCTGATCCTGAGCACACCTGCTGGGTTGGAGCTGAGCCTCTCAGAGCTGGACAGAAAATCACAGGCATCAACATTTACCTGGTGTCACGTGAGGGTAAGCTTTTATTTGCACATGAAATTAAAAGAGCAAGGCTTAAAAATGTGGGAATTCTGATGTGACAGCACTGTCTTTGCTCTTTGTGAGTGATGTTGGCTTGGGAACGCTCTATATTCCTGGTTTTAAAAGACAAAAGGGATTAAAAAAAGAGAGAAAAGATGTTTTTTAACCAGTGCTGTGTGGGGAAAATAGCTTTTTAATAGAATCAATGCAGCTGTGTCTGTGCAGTCTGACTCACTGAACCCTTCTGTGTTCACACCAGTTCCTGTCAGCAGGACAAATGCAAGGAGAATCCCTTTTTCTAAAGGATATCAGGAGTCATTCTTGACCAAACAGAGCATCTGAGAATAAATTTTTAAGTGTCAGATTTGAGTTGTGTCAAATGGGGTGTTTTTGATTCTCACTTTTTTTTTTCCTTTCCTAGGTCCTACAGCTGATAAAACCTGTTTTGCAAACCTGGAAGAGCTCAAAATGGAACATAAAAGAAGACATCATTCATGTGTTGTAGGTTTTTATGCCCTGTCACGGCTTCAATTTCAGTTTAAAAACTCTTGTTTTGGGATTTATGGTGCTGGTTTGGAGAAGCTTTATAAATTCTATAGAGAAACTCAGTATGATTCTGTAGTACAAGAGTCTGTGCTGAGGTAACATTTGTGATGCATTTGTCTGATATTAACCCTTCTTTTGTGTGGTTGTGAAGTGCTTTTAAAATGGCTTTGCCTGCACCCAAACCAGTCAACGCTGTGGTGGTTTTGTTGTGTTTATTTTTAAATCTGCTCGTTCTCAGGTGACAACAAAAGGATTTGCTCAGTATGAACTGATCCAAGTTGCTGCAATAGAGGACACCATTCTAGAATCTGAAAGCAATATCTGTGTTGATATTACGTGGAATGTTGTTGATAAGATCCTGGAGACTCCCCCCCTGATTTCAGCTGCCACTCTGGTAAGTCCAGCTGGGAAAAGGGACCAAACCAAGCTCTTTGCACAACTTACATCATGAGCAGTGTAAAGGATAGAAAATACGACAACAAACCTTTAGATTAGTTCATCATCCAAACTGTAAGCGATGCTGATGTGCGTTTCACTAAGGACAGTTTTAGGATCGATTTCCAAAGTTTGGAACTGACTGAAGCTTGTGGAACTTGCAGAGCATTGCCCTGCAGTCTGGGGATCCCAGGAGTCCCGTGTACCAGGTGTATCGGGAGCTGCAGCTTCTCCTGGTGAGTACCAGGGAGGAATTCCCATTTCACACCTACATGAAATAGGGGGTTTGTGTGTTAATAACTTACTTGATTTAACACTTCATCACATTTTTCAACGATAACTCTGAGTTTTTATTTTAAATTAAACTTCGAGTTCAGTTTTAATTTTGAATACAAAGAGGACAACTCATCCAGAAATTCTGGAAGTTTCTAAATTCCTGGTTCTCTGCAGAGATTGATGATTCTTGGCAAAGTTACCTACGTTTTGAAGTGTGACTTGTGCAGAACCTCCCAGAAGAGCTGATTTGTTGCTTTGATTCTCGTGCTGCCTTTAGGCTTTGGCTGAAGGTTTGAGGACGGGTGTGACGGAGTGGCCTGAACCGCTGGAGTGTGAATCAGCTGTTGAACTGGTCCAGGAGTTCCTGACTGGTAATGGCTGCTGGTTCCATGGGGAGAGGGTTTCACATTTCACAGAAATAAAAGCAAATGCCACTTAAAATTTCTAAGGCATTAGAACTGCAGTTCATTTTTGTGCTATAACCACCTGCACAGAGTAGTTAAAAGCTTAGCAAATGTCTGTCATTTTTCTTTGTCCTAATATCGTGTATAAAAGTAATTATAATTAAAAATATTTTAAAAACCCCCTTTTCAGGCTATATCCTTACCCAGCAAAACCATTTTTAAAATGAACACATTTTGTCTGTTGTGGGGTTTTATGATGTCCCTGGGGATTAATGCAATTGGTTTGAGGCTATTTCTTTTTCATAGTGGTGAAATTTATTTCTTTTCCTCTACCAGATTTAAAGAAGAAGCTGGATGGAGATTGTGGGTCTGGGAGCAAGGATGAAACAGAGGTTTGTGCAACTTCCTAACTGTGTAAAAATAATGGAAGAAGGTTTTACAGGCAAGTCTATCATTAATTTGTTTTTCTTGCCTAATTTAATGATTTCAGCGCAATGTAATGGTATCAACTGGATATCTGTCCTATTTATTAGAGGTTTACGATATTTTAAAGCAGTGGACAAATTAACACATAAAAATATGTTTGGTTATAATAAGATTTTTTCCCTTTCAGTCTGCAAGGAAAGGTTTAGGTCTATTTTCTACCAAGAGAGAAGGAGCATTTTGTTGATAAGCTAAAAATATGTTCATTTCTCTATCAAGTAAAGCAGGAATATTCCATATCAGGATAACAGGCAGTTAGTTCTCTGTTTGGAGATTTTTGGATGCATTTTGGCCCCCCAGGGCACTGCTGGGTGTACAGACACCGCTTGGCTGGGATCTGAAGTCTCTCTGACAGGAGGCTTTGCTTCCTGATCCAAGGCCAGCAGATCTCCCGTGTGATAATCCTGGAAAGGATCAGACTCACTTTTAAATACAAATATGCTTCCAAATTACTGTGCAGTGGGAGTTTCCCTGGAGAAGGGGGAAAGTTAGTGATGCACCCAGTTTTGATCCCTGGAGAAGTTCAGGTATATAAAGTTTGTGAATCTCAGTCACCTTTTTTATTGAAGACCACCAAACTCTTTCAGAAAATCAAATGTGACACAGCTGCAGTGGACAGTTACATCAAATCCATCTTCAGTGAGAGAGGAGACCTGGATTTTGCTGAGCAACTGTGGTGCAAAATGAGAAGTAAGTGTTTGGTGGGGCTTTCCTTTCACTCCCCTGTTCTCTGTGCCTGCTGGACCGTATTGCTGCCGGGGAAACAGGTGGACATCTCTGAGTTCCAAGGCCTGATCAGCTCTTCAGAGCACTGGTATGAACAGTCTCCAAAAGAGCTCATTTTGGGGGTGTAAGATGATGTACTTTCTTACAACATCCAAAGGCAGACCAGCATCCAGCAGCAGATCCTGAATTTTGTTTTATTTGGCTGTAAAAGGTACTAAACAATCAGTAGTGCCCATCTGCTCTAAAACTGAAAAGAAAATTTATACAGTTTTTCAGTTTAGATCTGAAAGACAATTTTCAGTGTAAATAGAGAGACTGATGCCAAAATCTGTGTATGACAGTGTGCTCTAAATCACACACGGTTGAGTGCTCTCTGATAATTTATATTTGTAGTGACCTTTTTTAAAGCCAGCATAGGACAAAGTCACCAAAAAGCAGTGCAGTCTGTCAGTCCAGCTCTCATTCTTTAATTAAAGGGTTTTATTCTTGTGTGTTGGCTTATTGTTACTGACTTAACAGTCCTGGACTGATAATTAAATTATTGTGTCTTTTTCTTTGCAGGTGTCAGTTCCTACCAGGAGTTGATAGACTGTTTCACACTGGTCATAAAATCCCTGGAACGTGGTGAGATCCAGCCCTGGGTATGCGTTTGTATTTCACAATAAATCTCAAGATTTTGAGTAGTGTCAAGCAAAACGTATTTGCTGTCACTTCCCTGCCCTCACTCGTGTTATATTGTTGTCCCAGTTTGTTTGTGGTGCTGATGTTCCACCTCACAAGGACACCTTTCCCACCCTTAGATCCATCAAGGGAGCAGCAGTTCCCTACGGACACTGATTCAGCAGTCCTACCACGGCAGGATGGAGGCGGTTTCCCTCACTGGCGTCACTCCCATCCAGATGCTCTTCGAGATTGGGCTGGATAAGATGAAGAAGGATTATGTCAGTTTTTTCGTAGGTGAGCCTGAGACCTGTTCCATGATCAGGAATTCAAGAGAGAAGGTGTTCCAGGCAGGAACAATGAGCTTTCTGGTAACCTCCATCTCTCTTCTGTTCCCATCTGCTGAAGTGCAGTTTCCAGCCTCCTTAAGAATTGAACTTTTTGGTTGTATTGAGCTTCAAAATTTAAAAAACTGTAGCTTTGTATTTTGCTTTGTTACCCCCTTAATTTCTTCATTCCTGCTTTGCTCTGTCATCCTGTTTTCATTCTTTGCTTCATTTGCTTTTTTATTTTCAGTACTTGTAAACCCGTGTGTCCCAAGGAGGGTGGTTGTGTAAATTGTGGAATAGGTTTCTTCATTGGGCAGCCTTTTTGGTAAATAAAATCATGCCTCTACCAGGCCACTTGGCAGGGTTTTTTTTCTTGTTTTGGAAGCAATCATGCTAATAAATAACATTCCATTGCTAGTGACTTTGCACTTCCATTTGGTAGAGTTCCCTATCTGATTACCTGAATCCTGCTTGTATTTCATCTGCTACTGTGTGTTAAATTTTAATTATTTTTAATTTCTCCTGATCATTTTACAGGTCAGGAACTTGCAACATTAACCTGCTTGGTGAGATGCTTTATTTTTATTTTTAAACTCTGAAAGCAGTTTAAAGTATAAAGTAGAGCAAGCTCAGCTGATGGTGGGATGAAAATCACGTCATACTTATCAGCTGAGAAACTGAACTGCAGATCATGAGGCTGGAACAGCAAACTGCAGGAATGCCATTATTTTGTTTAATATAATAATATATATTATATTATCTCTGTATTATATATATAATTAATTGTATATAATTTGCTTGCTATCTGAGAGGAGCCACTGTCAGGGCAGTGAACCTTTGTTCACACTTTGATGAAACTTTGTTCTGAGTCTGCTGGGCCTCTTAAAACTCTGGCTTTTCAAAAGAAGCAGGAAGGTTATTTTAGTTGTTTGAGGATGTGCTGTTGGCAGAAATTCAGTGCTGAGGTAGGAGCAGAAGCTCTTTGCTGTTCCAGGATTACTTCATTTCCACATCAGTGGATCTACAGGAACAAGTTCATCGTGTCCAAAAGCTTCACCATATGCTGGAAGTAATGGTCAACTGCAGAGTCTTACTCCAGTTCAGACACGAGAACCTCTTCCCTTTGACACAGTAACTGTTGCATTTTTACTTCTTGCTCTTTAAAGGATAATAAAAAATAGAATTTCTTTGACAGTTGTAAAGGAACACTTTAAAAAAGCAGCCCTTCTTAATGTTGATGTTTGTGAGACTGCAGGAGGGGCAGGTGGATCTTGCTGCTGAATGTTGCTCTGTGGCTAAAATTGAAAACTAAAGGAGATGATAAAGTGTGGGAGTAGAGTTAATTTTTGCACAAGCATTTCTCCAAAGAGATTAACTGGCTGATGTGTATTTTAGGATTTGCATGAAGTATTACAAGGAGAACCCCCTCAACGAGAAGCACGTGTTTCAGCTGCCCATCAGACCAGCTCTTGTGAAGAAATTCTACCAAAAGTAAGAGCAACTTCAGCGTTTGCAGCATTAAAATTCAGATGGGACTGAACTTTGATGGCTTTTCTATTCTCTCAGTGAACACCCTGAATTATGGAAGGTGGAGATAAGCAGTGGGCACGGAGCAAAGGAGGTGAAAACCATATGGCAAGTCAGTACCAATCCTCCTGTTGAACATGTGGCATCAAACCATTCAGGTAAGGGGTGGTTGGGAGGAAATTAAATAATGAAGGGACACACTTCAAATGAATTCAGTCAGTGGGTCTGAACTTCTTTGTACTTACATTTACTTGTCATCAGAGCGAAAGACTGAGGTGGTATTTACGGAACTGGAGATTTTCAGAGAGTGGTGACTTTGGGCCTTCTCACCTTGACTGAGTTATGTTTTTAAAACTGAAATGACAACACAGTTCCAAATATGATTAAGTGTAATCCAGAAAATCTTGAAACTTAGTTCTAAAATCTTTACCCAGTCTTTTGCTCCACGGACTGATCTGTGCCATTCCCAAGAACAGGGACTGATCCCAACCTTCCCCTTTGTCCTCACAGGTCTCTTCTGTGACTCCCCAGTGAATGGAAGCACCGAAGAAAGGCTGTATTTTATCACAGTGACCAAGTGCAGTCAGGTGCATTTCACATAAATCCAGGTTTCTCTGCAGGAAAGGTACAGCAAAGGGGAAGTTCAGTGTCTTCTGTGTCCCAGCAGATAATTTAGGAACACTGCTTTAAAGAACAGCTCATCTCACTGAGTCTTTGGCTGTAATATGTGTCAGTGGGACTTACACAGCCACACTTCACCTGTAGGCACCTATTTTGTTTGTAAATATTGTGCATTTAAGCCTGTACAGTATAAATACTTTGAAAATACGGATTTTTTTTTTTGTTCTTATATTTACAAGCATTCAATAAAGTTGTGCACTTTGGGGTTTCATATTTTATTTTTGTTCTTTAAAAGTGCAGTCAGACACTGTTCAAAGGGTCAGTTATCTCAACCAACAAGCCAAGCAGTAATATCATGTCTTCCTGGTATCAGGTGATGCTTCATCATCCTCATAGATTTGGAAACTGTTCATCCAGGGTCCTGGGGTCTGGTTTCCTTTGTCCCTGTGTTTATATTTTGGGGTATTTATATTTGGGAGTATTCTTGGACACGCTTCTCTCTCCTCTTCAAAGGATTCTTCCTTTCCTTCAGTGTGAAGTGAGTTATTTTAACAGTGTTGGCTTGTATGTTTTGCATAATTTTTGAAAAGCAAATCAGTGTAATTAGCTGGGCTGAATCATTTAAATTTGTTGGGTTGGCAGTTGTATGTGTCATGTTGGTTGGATAGTGTAGGGTCTGATTTTAAACAACTCCACAGTTCATGCTGACTAAATAATTTGAAACAGAAACAAACTGCATAAAGAAACTTCACTATTGATAAATAAGAATAAGCAAACCCCCAACATTCATGCCTTTAAAAACTAAACTCCTACCATTTCTGGTTTCTCCTCAGTAAATCTTATTTCTTAACCCCTTTCCTACTATTACATCTTAATAAATATCAGTTTATTAATTTGAAGAAAAGCTTTCATTTTGTATTTGAAAATTAGGTGCCTGTCTCTCTTCCAATAGCAATTACATGGTAATTAAAAGTCTAGGGATGAACAGACTGAAATCAGAATTTGCAAGCAGCTTTTAATCCCTTGAAATTCGTGCTGTCAAGATTTGGATCACTTTAATCTTAACTGCATTTCTGGTGAGCAAATGTATAACATCTTTCCAAAATAATACCACATCTGCTACTTCAAATCAGTAGAAGTTGATGTAGAAAGAGAAAGTACTTTGGGTTTTGATTTAAAAAAAAGAAGTGATGTTTTGGGAATGGAGCAGAAGAAGCTTAGGTGGAAAAGTCAAGTTTCTTTACAGGGGTCTGAAAAGAGGCATCTGTGGTGAACTTGAACCACTCCAACCAGTTGCATCTTGTCCCTTTTGCAAGGTGGAAGTGTGTGAAGGTGGCGTTTCAGGTGTGGTTCCGAAGGTAGAATATGAGTAGGACAATGCAGATGAGGATGCAGAGGGTGAAAACTGTAGGAAGAACAATCTCTGTCACCATTTCCATGTGAGTAATCAGGGAATCTAAAATTTGAGAAATGAGGAATATGTAAGAATTTTATTCCTTTCGAGTGCACTGATTTCTAACTGAGAGTTAACATAAATTAAAGATTTTTTTTTTTGAACATAAAATTGTTGACATTGGCATAAACAGCAAAGAAAACAATCAAAATGTCATCAGTCTGCAAAAACTGGAGCAAATCCATGACAGTTTTCCCTCTTTTTTTCTTTCTGAGGTAGTTTTTGGAAGACATTCAGTGCTCAGAGGGCTGTAAAAATGATGTTTGCTAGGAATTAGTGTCAGTGTGTTAACAGCATTTTATTGTGCCTTTGATTTTTATTCCCTCCACCTGAAGGAGAAAGGGTAGGGAATTATCCAAGAGGAAGTTGAGCAGTACCTCTGTCAGTTTGTGTATCCATCACCATCCAAAGTTAACCCATTCCCCTCCAGTGGGTTTAGCTGGAGAGAGTAAATCAACACATTTTTCTTTAGAGGCTTTTTGTGCTTTCAGGGAGAAAATCCCTCTTAGGACCCGCTAACAGGACTGTTCCCAGACAAATTTCAAGCCTGGAAGTTCCATAATCTGCTTTCTAAACCCAAACAAGACACAGCATTACCTGCAGCGAGATGTTGGTGTGTGGAAGAGCAGGAGTCCATGGCCTTCCTATACCAGTTTTCCACCTGGGAATGTCGACAGCAGTTCTGTTACAGTGCAAGATTGTGCCCCTTCTCTGTCCCTCAACACTTGCCCACTATAATAGACCTAAAACTACTTTATTGTCTCAAAACCTCAATGATTTTCTCCTGGTTTCTTTGTATCTATGTGGGTTTTGTTGCAATTTATTTCTCCAAGTCAGTTGTTTGATAAAATGTTTAAAATCACATCCTAATATGTACTACCTTGCTGGAATATAATATGGGATATAGGTGGTTTTCTGCCCAGAAATCTGACAGGGCACTGCTAACTTCTGATTCAGTAAGTTGGAGTTTTTGGAATGCTTTGGAAGCAGTAATTGAAGCTGTTCCCATTTCAGTGTCTGGACACCTGTCTGTTAAACACATCCCTAATTTACCCAGCCAAAGTATCACTTCATGTACCCTCCTGACATTTTCTCCATGAGATATTTGCCCATATATTGAAATAAAAAAGGATAAAATCAGCAGTTCACATCACCTCTCTTGGATTTGGGAATCCATTGGCACTGATAATCTTTTTATAATAGTCAGCAGATGCCTTCGGGTACCGTGGTTTGTTCTTGTTCTGGAAGTCGATGTGGTAGAGCCCGAATTTCTCGGAGAATCCTTTGTTCCATTCGAATTTATCCAGCAGGGACCAGGCAGTGTAAGCTTTGACATTGACCCCGTCATTGAGAGCTGGAAACACAAACCAAAAGACTCTGGTAAATGTGTTTGTGGCACTTACAATGACGTGGGGCTGTGGGTGTTTGGGTTTATACCAGGCAGAGGTGGGGAGGAGCCCAGCAAAAAAGCAAAACAGAAAGTCATGTGGAGTCTTTAAAAATGAGGTCCCAAAGCTCTGGGAACGTGGTCATTAAGTGCAATTTCTCCTCTCTGAAAGTGGAAGCTGCTGATCTGTTGCAATATTAAGTCTCATTATTTGTTATATTTATTAGCACCAGCACGTTTGCTTCGGTTGTCATTTTGCTGACAATTTACTTTATCTCCTTTGACCTGTTAATATTTATTCCTTTATGATGCGAAAGACAAGCGGAGATAATCAGAAGGTGGCAACACTCAAAAAGTCCAAGGTGAAAGAGCTGTTTCAGGTTACCTTTGAGTATCTCGTTGATGTATCCCTTCAGGTAGTGGATCCTGCCCTCGTCACACAGCTCGGTGCACTGCACTGCCTCAGCCACCCCGTTCTCTGTCACGTAAATCAGGGGGTTCCCGTACTGGGTCTGCAAACAGAGCTGGGTTTGCACTGGCTCACGTAAAATAACTCCCTTTGGACAGCACGAGATCAGCAAAACACCTTAAAAGCAATTTTCCAGGTGTACTTCGTAAGAAAAAGGTGACTGGGAATTTAACTAATTTAATGATTGAATTCTGTGGTTTTTTGCACTGAAATTAAAGGGTTTTTTTGGGGGGCAAAGAAACTTCAAGATAAATATATAGGGTGGAATTGTTGAAAATCTAAAGGAGTGTAAATTGTAAATGCAGCTCCTGTGTGTAACAGGCATTTTGTTGGCTCCTTTTTAATGAAAGATCTGCTCTACTCACCTTGATGAAGTTGAGCAACCTTCTGAACCCCCAGGGCACAGAGTAAAGCCATTTAGGACCTGGAGCTGGCCAGTTGGGATCCACCAGTTCAGCCAAGTCCCTGTCAGTGTGGTAACCAGACACTTGGAGAAAGGGAAAGCTCTTCTGCAGGACATACCGAGTGGTAAAATGCCCTATTCCCAGGAAATCCGAGGTGCCTTTGATGTAGCTTTTCTCTTGCACAGAGAAAGTTGGTAATCTTGATGTCCCCAGGCCCTGCTGGGCACTCTTCCTCCCTATCAAAATAATGACAGGGAACACTCTTCTGAGCAGCAGGGAAATGGTTTGCTTTACCTCACCAACAGTAAATCAGAGAATCCTGAAATCCTGGAATGGTTTGGGTTGGAAGAGACCTTAAATCTCATTTTGTTCCACCCCCTGCCCTGGGCAGGGACACCTTCCCCTATCCCAGGCTGCTCCAAGCCCCATCCAACCTGGCTTTGGACACTTCCAGGGCTGGGGCAGCCACAGCTTCTCTGGGCAACCTGTGCCAGGACCTCCCCACCCTCACAGGGAAGGATTTCTGATGGTTTTCCTGAGCTTGGTGTAAGTGTAGAGGCCACTTGGGAAAGAATCTTTCATGCTTTTGGTTTGGAGGGGTGAGCTGGGTGCAATACCTGGAGAAACAGGGATTTAAAGTGTTGTGGTGTGTCCCCAAACTGTTCAGGAGCCGTGCCCAGCCTGGGGGCCATCGGTATCTCACCTGTGCCCTCATCCTTGACTAAAGCACATGCTGGCAGGAGCTGTTCCCTTGCAGTGTGCTCAGAGTGTGGGATTTATTCATCTTTTCTTGGTTACTGTGACTTACCCACATAATTCTTCATGACCTCGGGGTAGTCCCCTCTGTAAATGGGGTTTGCAAACCATCCCAGGTGGAACTGGATGTACCTCTCGGCAGCCTCTCTGTCTGTCTGGCTGTGTGGGTCCACAGGTTCCCCCCAGCCACTGGTCAGGGAGATTCCCACCATCCCTTCGAACACAGAGGGACAATTCTGCAGTTTGTGCCTCATCTTTAAGCCCTTTAACATCAGTAGAGGGTAATGCCAGGATGGCTCGTGGTTACCTCTCTGCTCCCTGCGCCACGTGCTGTTGTAGGAGTGCCAAACCTTCGCGTGAGTCTGCAACAGAATACAGGAAATCACCGTGCCCTGACCCTGCTGTGCCACGGCCAGCGGGCACAGCTGCTCAAGAGCTGCCTGAAAATGTCCCAGAATTTCTTTCAGGTGTATTCCAGGAGCTTTCATTGCGTGTAAGAAGCCAAAAAGCATTGATGCAAGATCCCTTCCCTGAACTCCTGGAGATCCCCAGGGAGGGAACACACAGTTACTGCACAGACGCAGTAACTATTTCTGTACAGTCAATGCAGTCTTCTGGCCATGTCTCCAGTCTCTGGATGTCTTTGCCTAATTTATTCAGGCAGATGAACATTAATTTTAACCATTTCCTTCCCTCCCTGAAGGCCCTCGCAAAATTCCAGTTCATTTCAATGGGTCAGGATATTATGGCTTGTTCCTGGAATAACCTGGATATTTTCTTTTCAACCCGATTGAAACTTACTATGAGGCACTTAAATTACAAGGAAAATGGAAGTTGTTGCAACAGTGTCACATCAAGCACCTACAATTTCAGGCTACACTGGAATATTCACTGGTGCATCAAAAGCAGGTGATAATTTCAATGTCCTACGTGGAAGCTCCATTGCTGTGAAACTGTATTTCTGTTTCAAGAGTAAAACTGGCTAAACAATTCTTAATTGACATAGAATTTAAAGCATGATCTCAGTGTTACTTTGATGATGTGGTGAGCAGCCTTGTATGCTCCACACCCCCCGAGCTTCAGTCCTGGGGCGTGTTCTCCTGTCTCATAACCATTCTCAGCAACTGCCTGCAAAGACACACAGTTAGTTCCTCTCCAGGGAATGCGCTGCCACCCTGTGGATTGGGATTCTGTGCTCCCCTGCATGGGCTGTCCCTCTCCCACCCCATTTTCCCTCCCCTTGGCTCCCCTCTGCCCCCCCCCCGCCTGGTGGGTAACGTGCTGTGGCTTGTTGGGAACAACGTGCTGGGACTGGTGTCAGTGGAGTGAGCTGATGGAATTCAGGAAGGGCCTCTCTGGTTCCTGTCCCTCTCTGGTTCCTGTCCTTCTTTCCAGCTGATGATTTTTTAAAACCTCACTGGAATTTTATCTTAAAACTTAACCTTTGTGCAAACTCTGCCCACTGAGATTTTTGGCCACGAAGATTAATGGTCTCAGTCTCTCCCTTTCCCTCTCCCCCTCCAATTTCTATCCTGCTTTCCTCTGGTGTCACTTCCGTGGAATTCTGGGAACAGAAGGGTTTGGAAGGACAGCACTGATAACTTACCCAAGGGTTACTGAAAGTAATCCAGTGTTTCACACGGTCACCAAACTTCTCAAAGCACAGATTTGCATAATCATTAAAGTAATTTATCATGCTTATGTTCTGCCAGCCTCCATACTTTTCTTGGAGAGCCTTTGGGAATACGAATTGCAAGAATTAATAGTTGCACTTCAAGTTCAGCTGCTTGTTAACAAAGACTTTTATTTCAGTAGCTTAGAAGGAGATTTCTCAAAACTTCAATGCACATAAAATATGAATGAATAGGAAATAGTTGAAAGTACTTAAAATCCTGCAGATATCATTAATTTTTGTTAAGTACTTTAAGTCCTTAAACTTAGAAATACTTTCTGTTTGATACTTTATGTTTGATGTTTCACTGATCTCGATATTGTCTTACCTGTGGAAGATCCCAGTGGTAGAGGCTCACAATAGGGGTGATGTTGTTTTCCAGGAGGCTGTTAATTGTATCGTTGTAGAACTGGATTCCCTTCTCATTCAGCTGCTCAGCTGATGGAAAGCACAGACAAGGAAATCCCTGGATTGGTTCTCAAAGAACTGAAGGAATGGAAATCTAAACATTTAAACTCAGGAATTTTACATTTCAGCAGTGGGAACACTTCGCAGAACTCTGCTCTGCAAAGCAACTGAAATCTGTTTAACAGGGATTTGAAACAGCTGGGGGTTATTCAGGAGGAAGATTACTGATAAAAATGCTGGTGAGAATGTGGGGAAATTGTTGTGCTTACCTTTGATTCCAGTGGGCATAATCCGAGGCCACGAGATGGACAACAGGTAGTGATTCACTTTGAGCTCCTTCAGCAACTGAATGTCATCCTGGGAACAGAAACCCCCCATCCCCAGCCTGAGCACGACCTGTTCAGGTCCTCATCTGCCCTAACTGATCCTAAATGCAGCAAATCCACACAGGGGTTCCACAAAGGGGCATTCCATCCCTTATTTTCAATTCTGAGATGGTTTGTTCCACTGGTATCAGTTGTTTGGGGTTTTTTTGAAAATTGTTTTGATATTTTTAAGCTTGGAAACATATTGTGGATAGAGCTGCATTGGTTATTTATTTGTTACCCATTCAAAAAAGGGGAAACATTCAGGCTGGATTTCAAAGCCTCTTAAAAATACAGAGAAAACCTGACACAGAAAAATATATCAGTTTTATTCCAAGCTCAAATGTGTTCATTGTTCTAACTAAGGATCTGGAATTTCTACAAAATTTAGACTGACACAAAATGAGGCATATTTGGGAAATACTGTGGTGTGATTGATTCAATGAGATTATTGGGAAAGAAGAATTAATTAAGAATTAATTAAGAATATCATCCCTGGGATTCCTAAGCTCAATGAGCCTACAGAGCAAGCCAAGCTGTTATTTCCAAGTGGGGAATCAGGAGTGTGGAATGGCTCCAGGATGGTTGCAGAGGAGAGGGAGATGATACCTTGACTCTGTAGTATCCATCACAGGCTGAATCTCCCGTTTCATTCCTGAGCACTTTCCCTTTCCTGTGGGTAAAAGCATCCCAGATACTTGGGCCTTTCCCATCCTTGTCCCAGGCCCCCTCGGTCTGGTAGGCAGAGCTTCCCACACCCCAGAGGAAACCTGAAGGGAAGACAAGGGAGTTACTCCAGCATTTTCCTACTCAGCTGGGCTTGGTACCCAATTTGGAGACAGGAACTGAAAGTGTTTTCCACGTGAAAATGCATCAGTGCCTCGAAAGGGACTGTCTGAAAACAGGGTATAAACTCCACGTGTTCTAAGGCACTGGGAAGGGAATCTCATTCCCTCATTTATTCAATATATAAAATCTAGTTTATAGTGGTGAGGCAGTGCTTGGATAATGTGGCAGGAAGATCCTACTGTAAAAAAACCAAAAATAATGAGTTTTTCACGTCATTTCTCCCTGGTGGTTTTAATGGTGGTTTTAGCAACCACAAGTTTAGCTCTTACATAAAATAAATAGAAATATTCTGGGTTGCTTTCCTATTATTACACAAAATACCATGAGGAATCCATTTCATAAACCACTTAAAAACTTGAGCACGAAAAGCAACCAGATATCCTTCTCGTTCTGACTTTGCTTGAGTGAAATGTGTATAGAAATATATGTTGAAGAAAGGGTAAAGTTCATAAATCAGTACTGAAGGGTGGATTGGATAATACTAACAGCTGGAAACAAGCCCAGCACGGTTCTTTCACTTATTTCTTAAGTCAGCTGCACAGCAGAGGGCATTTTGAGCTGAAAATGTTGCGTTCATTGGAGGTTATTTATGAGAAGGGAGGGGAGAGAGGCCAGGAGTGGCTCCCGGGTACCAGCTGGGAAGGTGCCGTAGTGGAAGGAGCCGGGGTTGCTCTTGGTCCACTGGAAGTCGTCGGCCGTGCCCAGTGCCAGGAGGGGCAGGAGCAGAGCCCAGAGCCCCTGGCTGGCCCAGGGCCCCAGGCTGGCCATCCTCAGCCTGCAGGGCCTCTCTGCAAGGTGCCACCTGCAAAAGAAGGGCACTGTCAGGAGCTGCTGCTCCCCAGAGGGGAAAAGCTGCCTTTTAATGCCCACTGAGGGCCAAAAGCAGCGCTGGGGTGAAGGGAAGATGCAGCTTCTGGCAGGGCGAGGAGAACCAGGGGAGAGGGAAGCACCTGATTATAACTGCTACACCCTGCCTGTTTTCCATGATTGCTTTATTCCAAAAGTCCCTTTGTTGTTCTGATTTTTCTGAATTTCAGACTCTCCCACCGGTGTCAGTGACTCATCAACATCATCATCATCATCATCATCATGGCTGGGCTTCGCGAACGAAGGTTTGAGAAGGGCTCTACCCACGCTTGCTACAAGCAAGTAACTAAACCCCTGATATCTGCCAAGTGATTGTGCTGCAGCCTCTTACACCTAAATATGTGATGGCAACAAACCCTGGGGAGGGGAAGTTGTAAAGGAAAATTCACGCTTGCAATTATTGCAGCTTTAATTAATTGCAGCTTTTATCTTCGTGATGTCCCTTTTATCCAGTCCCAGCCTCAATTCTCAGATTGAACCGTGACATCAAATTAAACTCTTGCTGGACCAATAGTTTTAACTATTTTAACTGTGTTAAAGTTTCAGAAGGGCTTTGTAGAACAGCAGTTTTTTCCCCCAAATTGATACAGTTCCCAGAGGATTCCTCAGAAAAAGTACAAATATCTTATAAAAAATAATCAGGTTTTGCACTGGAGTGCCTGTGCTGCTTGCAGGTTGGTCCCTGACCAAAATAAACCCCCAAGTTTGGCAAAAACCCGAAAGGCAAAGGAACCCTTTGGCAGAACATGGAATAGATGTACAACCTCAGAGAGCCCTGGTTCCTCTGTGCTTATTAATGATCATTCCCTATCTCCTGATTAACACAGGAACTGCACAGCTGGCTTGGGAAAATGGAACTAGTTCATTTTCAAAGGCTTTAGTCTCGTATTAAAAATCCCTCCACCCCTGCATTTTGAATGGGAACATTTAGATTGCAGTGGGAAAAGAAAAAAACCAAAGAGCAGGCTACAAACATTTAAAACATCAGCTCTAACTACTCTAGAAGTACTTTTATTGTGAATCAAAGGGCTGCAAATACCTGTGATTTTAATTTAGACACTGACAGTGCAATGTGGCTCTTCAGCACAGTCAGTACATTTATATTTAGGGTTCCCCTGGGTGTTTCTGCCAGCAATGACCAACAGTCACGTGGAGAAAGAAGGCAGGAGAAAACCAAGTGTGTTCTGGGGGGTCTGCCAGTGGTTTCTGCAGCTGAGGCTTTACCCCGGGGCAGCAGGACTGGCTGGTGTTACAGGGAGGCTGATGATTCTCTTCCAAAGTCAGAGCGGGGCTTTGATAACATTTTAGGGAGTTTATTCTGGTTTTGGACAGCTGTGGTGATGTAATTCATCATTTGGGTAACTCACAGGAGTTCACATGATCTATGACTGACACCCTAATGACTGAGTGAACATTTTAGGGTGTTTATTATTGGTTTGGACATTTGTAACTATCTGATTCGTATTTTGGGAGCTGGGAACTCAACTGGAGCTAAGGATAATGAGTCAAAATCAGAATATTTTTTCACTCTTTGGCCTGATTATTATTCTTTTTGTTAGTAGCAGTATCAGAAATCATTTCAGTACCTCATGAACTGCTCAAGCACAAGAATCACATCATGATTTTACAAACCCCTGCATTGAAGGAAACAGTCTTATGCACAGTCCCTTTGGAATATCCAATCCATTACTTTTCAGATCAATACATCTCTTTTGGAACTATTCATTGCTCTGTTTTTCTGGCAGGTACCTTTACAAATCAGCAGAATAAATAGCTATTCAAACAGTGCAGAAAAGGTTCAATAAATTCAGGCTGTAAAGCTGCTCCTGGAAAACCCTTTTGACCCTCATGTTCTCTGGTAGCTCCAGAACCTTCTGCCCTGATTATAAACAGAGTTGTTTTAATTCCACCCCCCACTCCTGCCTTACCTGGTGTTCTTCACAACAGATGTGTCCTAACTGGGAGATTCCTCTGGACTGCCACAAACCTGCCAGGGCGTTCAGAATAAAGCGACTTTCCCAGGGGAATTGCATGGAATGAATCCAGCGGCCACAAAAACTCGGGAGAAGCATCTAGTGAAAGCCAGCACTCTGTTCACTTGGAGCCACAACAAAAAAGAACAATCCTTTTATATCCACAGTCAATGGTGCAGGACAAGCTTTAGCTTAACCACAGGAATCTGTTAGCAGGGAGGGATTTTCCTGGGTGAGCACAGTCAGCTTTGCAGGGGGCTGTGCATTCCCACCCAGCTCGCTCCTGAACAGGGTCTGGAGACAGGTCTCCAAACATCTGCAGTGCTGGGAGACATTTGCTGTCAGGAATGGCAGTGATGGGACAAGGAGTGAAGGGTTCAAACTGAGAGAGGGGAAATTTAGGTGGGATACTGAGAAGGACAGGGTGGGCAGGCCCTGGCACAGGTTGCCCAGAGAAGCTGTGGCTGCCCCTGGATCCCTGGAAGTGTCCAAGGCCA